>CAUYUJ010020799.1:0-107500 GCA_963575745.1 Prorocentrum cordatum | reverse complement strand
AAACACCGCGCACGCCCGCGCATGCCAGCACACACGCCGGCCCCGCGGAAAGGGCCCGAGCTTCCCAGAGCCCCCGGGGAGGGGGGAAGGCCCCGCAGAGGGGGCGAGCCCACGATGAAGACCGAGGAAGCGCAGACACACGGACAAAGGGGCGCGGATTGAGGACGCACCCCGCTTCCATCATGGAAGGCGGGCGAACCCGCTGACATCCCACCCTTCGCAGCGGGACCCGCGACAACATACGGAGAAACGGTGGCACCAAACGGCGCGCGCAGATGTCAGCCCCCACACTTAAGCGGCGGCGCGGGCCGCGACGCGCCAGCAGACGCCGCCCGCCGGCATGGCTGCCCCTGCGGAGGGCAAGACAGCCGCGCTCTCGGGCGCACGGGATATCAGCTATCAATAAGCCAAGATGAGCACGAGAAGAGGGCCTGCGGGCTCCCACATCGCAGGAGGCCGCGCAGACGCAGAGCCCCCCGCCCCCCATCTCCTCACATCTTCCGTCTCCCTTCCGTCGATCAACATTCGACTGGCCCGCGGTTTACGCTTGACCCCGCGGTCCACGCTTGACGCCCCGCACACCTCCTCATCCACCACCTTCCTCGCGTACTTCCTCCTCGCCTCATCATGCCCCTCCATGGCTATCACCTGCTCCTTTGTCAACCTGGGGATCCTCCCAGGGCTTCTTCGGGTCCTCTGAGCTCCCCAGGGCGCCAGCGGGGATCGCGTGGCTCATCGACTCCATGGCGCCATCATCTATGTCCTCCGTCAACGCAGCAAACCCATTGGAGACTACCGCCTCTTCGAGGCAGCGCATCTGCTCCAGCCCACAATCTTTCATCAACTTCCAATCGGTTAGACACAGAGGACGTTTCGGCTTCGACCTAGCACGGTGCTCAGGCGGCCACACGGTCAACAACTTACGGTCACTAAAACTCGTCCCCCGAGACTTGCTGGATGTCACCTCCGACCCTAGCACCCATTCGGCTTGGACCTCTGGGGCCTGCCAAATACGAGGAACAGCTGAATAACCGGATACGTGCTCATACTTGTGCGCACAGTACCTCCAGATCGTAGTGCGCGCGCCATACGCGCTTGCCAATTGAAGCCCGAAAGCTGCCGCGCCTCTAAGACACGCCAACGAGTACACCTCATGCATTTGATTTACAAGTTTAGCCTCCCCATCCAGTTGTCGTTTGGCACATGGCCCCTCCACAGCCACCCCCGAGACCTGGCATATATCAACTACCTGGTCTGCGAACACCTCCACGTTCGCACCCACCGAGATCGCAAAATCACTTACTTTATTCCAAGCAATAGCCCTTGCCGTCACGTTTGTCAGCACACGCGTGTACAAGTCAAACGAGGGCATCTGGCCCTTCATGGTCAACATGGGCTCACCTGCATCCTCATAACAAAAAAAGGTAGGGTGATAATACTCAAGAAAACCACGATCGCCCACCTGTCCCCCGATACATGATAAAGCAACAACTGCTACTGACAAGCCCACCTGTCCCCCGATACATGATAAAGCAACAACTGCTACTGACAAACCCGACAATTTATAGCAGCCCTCCAATTGCAGATTAATCCCACTGTTCGAAGTCCAGAAGCGAGAGATGCTGGCACTCTTGCAGCCCCACGATGCGAACATGCACATTCACCCGCTCATTCATGCACTCGGAGGCGCGCGTCCCCAACCCCCAAGCATTACAACCCCCCACGAGGGCCAGGCATCGCCAACGAAAGCCATAAGGAGCCTGCTCCCACGACGCACACTCGGTACCAGGGCCCATCTGTCGCAGCTGGGTCTGCAGCAACTTCCATCCCTGCGCGGCTGTCACACCCCAAAGCGAACCCGATGTTGCTTCTACGAATTGACAAAGGATCCAGGCACTGCTCAGGCCGGCCACGTTCCATCTTCACGCGCGCCGTTGGGAGAGTCCTAAGTACACGGAACTGGGCAATAGCTTTTCACCCCTCAGCCAAACGATGTTTGTCCTGAGGAGCTGTTTGCACAGGTCAGCCAAGCACAACACTCCTGCACGGTCCCACAGCGAGGAGCACACGGCGCCGCCTCGCCCCGCGTCATTCGAAGCCCCCGCCTGGAAATACACACGGACACGCAAAATACCAAACGAAGAGGAGTTCACGCCTGTCTCTGTCCTCTCCTCATCAAAGATCCACGGCCCACAGAGACAGCCAAGAGAGCAGCAGCTATGCCGAGCGCACGAAACACAATAATCCCTCTGGCATCACGACTCTCAATGGTACGCGGATCTCCCTTCGACCATCCAGGAATCTGGAAATATGTCGGCCAATAGGGACTGACAGAATGCCAGCGACCACAATCACCCCCACCCCAGCTCGAGCCCGCCGAAGAAGCCGCATCTGGGAGGTTCTAGCATAAATTTGCCAATGCAGTGGCTCGATCTGCTTCGCCTGCTCGCCCCGACGAACTGTCAAGTCATCCGTCTCCGCGCTGACTGGCGCGAGCTGCTTCGGAAAATCAACCTCAGTTGTCTCCTCATGACGCTGCAAAACGTCACTCACATGCGTCTTCACGTCGGCAATCTGGTCCCGCCGGAGATCTGCAAGGTTAAGATCAGCTCCTGTTCCTCCACCCCCACTGCCACGACTGCCGCGTTTCCTGTCTCCTCCGAGATGCTGATCCGCTTGCATCTGACCCCCTGCATCCCCAAGTCTGGCAATTCGACTGGCAGGTTGCAACGCCCAGACAGCACGCCACCTGGCGCCGCCAAGTTGGAGCGAAAACGGGCCAGACCATGGACTCCCTCCTGCCGGGCACCGCCAACGAACTTGCTTGACAGTTCGCCTGTCCAAACCGCAGCGTTCACACCGCAGCTGTTCTATATCCTCCAGACGGTGGTCTTCGAGCTCATCAAGGAACCTCTTCCAACCCTGCGTCGGAGGACCCCGTGGCCACGTCGAACTGTTTCGCACCAAAACTAAAAGGAGCAAAGCCCAAGGCAATCACTGATAGAAACACTTCGCGATCACAACAGAGTCCAAAGGTGCTCAGGGCATGTGGAATACCCCAGCAGCAACGGGAAAGTATTCCACGACAGGGAGCACACATGCAAAAATCAGACACCACAAGATGAAGTAAACGTATCAAGTTTGGACGCAGTCGGCGTTCTCCACCGAAACAGCGCCTCCAGCGCGATAAAGCCGCGCCAGCACGCAGCGCCGCCCGCGACGAGACCGCGCTCAACACAACAAGCCGAAAAAAAAGAAGGAACTGTGCAGCATGGCGAATGCACAGTGGAGACAGGCGACAGGAGTTCGATGAGAAGAGTACAATGATGGTGTTTGCGTCGCGCAGAATCACAAACCTGAAGGCAGGCCTGCTCGAGCCGCCAGCCCTGGAAACGCGCGCACTTTGCGCGGTGCAAGCAGCAGCGAGCAGCGCGGAAACGCACACCACCCGCGCCTGCTGGCAAAAAGTCAGATCGCGCAAACGCGCAGGAAGCGGGAACAAATAACCAAATCAATCGCCACTCAAGGTTACCCAATAAACGCCACTCATGGGAAGCCACAGAGAGCGGAGGAGCGAAGCCAAGCGGGGGAAGCCCCAAAAAGCCACGCGGCAGGGGCGGAGACAGAGCGGGAAATGGAGGGCCAAAAACAAGCGCACACAATTGGAGACATTCGCAAGCAGAAGATCTTCAGGCAAACAAGCATGCAAGAAGAATCACATTTGAGCACGGCAACCAAAAAAGTCCCACGGGAAACTTAAGAGTATAAAGATTGCCACACATAAACGCCGAGCGCTCAGCCGGAGCCAACCCCAAAGGCAGCGACACCTCCCATTGAGCATAGACATCGATATGCCTGACTGGAATGCGGGCGCGGCAATCCCGCATTCCGCGCGCGCGAAGGCGCGGTTTCATGGAGGAGGACGCCAAGGAGAAAAAAGAAGTGAGGAGGAGAAGGATGTGGACGGGGCTGAAGAACAGGAGGAGGAAGAGGAGGAGGAGAAGGAGCAGGCGGAAGAGGAGGAGGCGGAGGAGGAAGCGGAGGATAACGAGTAGGAGGAAGAAAGGGGAGAGGAAGAAGAGGGACGATGATGATGATGAAGAGGAGGAAGATCAGGAGAAGGAGGAAGAGAAGCGGGAGGAGAAAGAGGAGAAGGGGCAGATGAAGGAGGAAGAGGAGGAGGAGGAGAAGGAGGAGAAGGAAGAGGACGAGGAGCAGGAGTACGAATAGTTGTTTGGTTCCAGCTCTGGTAGCAGACCGATTTCAAACAAGTAGATACTTGCAACGAGCGCTCCGGATGATATTCGACAAATTGCTGTGCCAAACAGTTCTAATATCATCTGCAGATCGAGCTACATCAAGACAGGCGTCGTCATCTCTGCAAAAATTAGCAGAGTACGGATAGTTGTTTGGATCCAACTCTGCAAGCAGACCGAATTCGGGCATCTAGATACTTGAGACGAGCGCTTCTGATGATGTTGTTCCGAGTGCTGTGCCAAGCAGCTCTGTAGCTCATGTGCAGTTCGAGTTACATCAAGAAACTCAGCAGCATCTCTAAGGAAGTAGCAGAGTACGATTAGTTTCTTGGACCTGGTAGCAGACAGCATTCGGGCATCTAGACACTCCAGACTTGCGCTTCTGATCACTTCCTTTCGATTGCTGTCGAACAGCTCTGTAGCTCATCTGCAACTCGAGTTACATTAAGAATCTCTCTCTCTCTCTCTCTCTCTCTCTATATATGTATATACACACATATATGTACACATACATATATATGAATACTAATAATGGGAGGGGAGAAGGAGAGAGAGAGAGAGAGAGAGAGAGAGAAAAAGGGAAAGGATTTGTTTATTTTTTTTTTTTTTTTAAATAAAAAAAAAAAAAAAAAAAAAAAAAAAAAAAAAAAAAAAAAAAAAAAAAAAAAAAAAAAAAAAAAAAAAAAAAAAAAAAAAAACGAACCGAGCTTTGGTCGCAGACCGAATTCGGACATCTATATATTTGAGAGTAGCGCGTCTGATGATTCTAGATAGATAAGATGTGCCTGTCAGCTCTGTACCTCTTCTACAGTTCGAGTTAAGTTCGAAAAACCGACAGCACCTGCCGAGATGACACTAAACCGCCGATCCCGCCCACATGCTTTTTGACAGAGATATGAACCCGATCGACCTGAGATTAAGATGGCGAGCGGGAATGAGATCGAGAAGTTGATTTGTAACAAATGGTAGGAATGTTCAGATTTCGAGAAACTGATTTTTAACAGACCAAGATTATGCAAAACATCTGTCGGATGTTTTTGCCTACTAGCCCCCCAGCGCGCCAGAATTACCCTCTAGCTTCGCCGCTTCGTTCTTAGGGAAGCTCTACGAATCATTTTACTGGCAGCCGCGCCATAAACCACTACAGGTGCGAAGAATACAGGTTCTTAGGACGAATCGTCAAATCTCTCACAATGAGCTCTTCGGCATCGATAAGCTAGCGGAGTTTCGGCGCGGGGTGGAGCTAGTTGCCCCACTCGGCCCGGACGGACAATGTGGTGACCTGTGAAAGATTGGACCATTCGTTTTGAGAACCGGCACTTTTCTTACGCGCAGTTGGTTGCGTCGCGTCTGCCCGTGAAATTCTCGGGTCCGTAGCTGCAAGATCACTGTCAAAGACGTGGAAGAATCGACGTCGTATAAGACCCAAAGATGCATTTTGCGAGATGTTAAGCTGATTTCCGAGAACGCTCTCTTCTCGCAATCAGTGGCCTGGTACCTATAGCCCTGAGAATCACATGGTCACACGCGGTATCATAGACTGCAGAGAATACAAATCTAAGTTCTCCGAATAAACGTTGAAATCTCTCCGAACTGAGAGCCGGCGGCGAACTGTAATCCACGTTTTTTGCGGGCTTTGCGGCGGGGTCCTCCAGCACATGCAAGCAGCGGTGCTCCCCGCGGCCACCAGGCGCAAGTGGCTCTACCGAGCGTGTGAGACGCTATCTATAATAGACGCAATCTGTGAGATTGCGTGGATAAGCTTCGAGGCGGCAGTTAACTCACAGACCATCACTGTTGATTCCCTATCGAGGCCAAAAGCCTCCTCGGCAATCACGTGACACTGTATAGCATTTCGGTGTTCTACAAAAGCCTGCAGCCACGAGCCACCCCCAGCCCCAATACCCGAAGTACCTCCGTCGAAGTAACCACTCAATCCTAAAACTTTCGAAGTGTATAATGGAGCTAGATAATCGTTTCTCTTCGATGTGTGTGGGCATGCTCTGCAGGCCCACGTGAGTTCATCTGCATAACTGTTACCCTCCCGATAAAGATGTTTAATCGGGTCAGCCCCCGCACACGCAGTTCTCAAACGGGTGTCCGTTAGTGCATCAAGGGTGTTTTGCGCTGCCTCCAAGGTATTGTTATAGCCCACGTTTGTGCACCTCCAGAGCCCTCTTATCCATTGGACAACACACAAGCTGTCACCCAGCATTTCGAATGGTATCTTATCCGATTCGTAGTCAAAGACCGTTTCATTTTCAAAGTTATGAGCAATGCGACGCGCAATCTTATCATCGTTGATAGTTTTCTCTTCCTCCTCTGAACGGGCAACCGTAACTCTAGGTTTGGCCAGATAGTCCAGGATGGCAGGAAGGTGCAATGTTTTGAATAACTTCTCAACGAAGATCGACCAATCTTCTCTTCCGAACTGCATTGTCTCCCACCACTTCGCATTGCCATTTTGATCCGCAATGAAGACATCTTCAAATTTCCTCCAATCGACATATTCAGTACCGCCACGCCAGCCGAGAAGAGCAGCCTGGGCGTCTCTCGAGCGCGAAGCAAACGCACGACGATGAGCAGACCAGTCACCTGACGCATGCATCATGCCCAACCGCGCCTGAGAGTAGGCGTTGACTTTGAAGGCAATCACATGTGCGCCAGAGGGTCGTGCATCACGCGGCTCGCTCGCATGACTGAGAGAAGGAGGGTCACGTGGTCGCTTACTCCCCTGTGGGGCAGCAGACGGACTATCGGCGGAAGCGATGGGGTCGTCACTCACATGTGCAATACAGCGTCTCTTTTGGCTGCCTCTCGGAGAGCTAACTTCATCCCGAACTCCCTTGTCGCAAGGGTGCTGAGGTTGCCTGACACGCTTCGCGAGATCCTCCTGGCTCGCAGTGGGGATCGGGCCAATGCTTCTCTTCTCTCCCCTGGCGGCCAGACGGGCCCCCACGATCTGCCTGCGACGATTCTTTACCACGGGCGCGGGTTCACTCTCACCATCGTCTGGGGGGGCTGTGGCCGCAGGACTAAAAGCACCCTGCGATTCGCACTGCGATCTCCGTTGCTCCAGGAGTCTGGCGCACTCAAACAGATGCGCCACTTGCAGCGGATCGTTCAGCTCACGGCGGCCAGTGCTCAAAGGAGTTCCTATTCTGGACGCAGACGACACACGACCAGAAGAACGTTGACTATCCTGTTTGCTCGGCGCCAAAGGAACTCCTATACTGGACGCAGACGACACACGACCAGAAGAACGTTGACAATCTTCTTTGTTAGACGTCAGTCGCTCGCGGCTACCAAACATAGCCGCGCTTCCCTGGGGCTCCGGCGAAACAATATGAGGCGAAGCACAAAAAGGTACATGAGAATGCATAAGGTGTGTACTGTGCGTGTGCAGCGTAGCTGTCGGAATATAACAAGGCAACAGAGCAGGTGAGACCGCATGATGTCTGTTCCACGTCAAACGATAGCGGCTACCAAACGTAGCCGCGCCAAACTGATGCTCAGGCAAAAAGATATACGCATGGTCCTCTCTGTGCGTGTGCAGCGTAGCTGTCGGAATATCGCTGGGCAACTTATGGAAAGAACGTCGGCCATCCACCTGCGACACAGGCAACAACGAATGAAGGTGTGTATGCTCTTCACTGTTAGTGTGCAGCGTAGCTGTCTGGATATAGCTGGGCGGCGAATCAAAAGAACGGTGGTCCTGCACTTGAGGCGCAGACAACAAAGAATGAACATGTGTAAGATCTTCACTGTGAGTGTGCAGCGTAGCTGTCGGAATATAGCTGGGCGTAGACTCGAAAGAACGTTGACAATCCAACTGAAGCACGGGCAACAAAGAATGAGCATGTGTATGATCTTGACTGCATGTGTGCAGCGTAGCTGTCGGAATAACAATGGGCACATTATCAAGAGAACGTTGACAATCCATCTTTTGTTTGTTCATTGGCGAACGAGCGCGGCTACCAAACATAGCCGCGTCCTACTGTGATTCTGGCACTGAGGGCCGTCTGTGTGCATGTACTCTGTCCGTGTGCAGCGTAGCTGTCGGGATATTCTGGCACGCGAAGCCTCTGGCAAAACTGGCGACATCTTTCGCCCACAGCCTGTTCTTGTGTATGAAGAGCTCCACAGCCGACATAAAGCCCCATGGTTGGCGAACTGGTCGCGTGCATACTGAAATCTCCTCTTTGGGTATACCGTCCAATCTTCTGTCGCACCTTTCCTCCTCCCTCCAATGATAGCCAATAGCTTTCCTCCCCAGGAAGATATTTTCTGCGCTGCGATGTTGTCAGTCGTCATTCCCTCAACTGCGAAGAGCAGCTTACTCTGGATACGAAGTCAGAAACGCTGGAATCGTCTCTCAATCGGAACGCGATGGCTTCTATAATACTCGGCGTCAGCAAAGAAGGCTCCACGAGCACGATCCAAGTTGAATTGCAGGTCACTATGCTGTGTCCAATATCTGCCCAGTCTATAACCCAATATGTCCAAGGTGTTAACGCATTCAAGTGTGCACGTGTGGGTCCGCGCGGGTGTCTGAAGATCAAGAACTATGTCATTCGAGCCGTTGACGCCAAAGGGGATGAGCTTGAGAGAGGATGGTTTCCAATTGAGGCCAGCCTGGAGAAGGGGGGTGGTGAGCTCAGGAATCATGGTCCTGAGCTGCCGTTCGTCTCTGGCGTATAGCAATAAGTTGTCTGCCCAGAGGGCATGGGAAACAGTCGATCTAGTGGGAATGGAAAAGGGGAACTCAACTACGTATCCCAGATCACGCCCAGCCCAGGTCCCGACAATATCGTTCCACAAGGCCACACTCACCACTTTGAATATGAACGGTCCGTCCACCCCTCCCGTCCTGATACTCCGATCCCATCCAATCCAGTCCACATTATGAGTCCCTTCGAAGGTGGCTTTACACGTGTTTTCGGTCATAGGGCAGAGAAGGACATAAATCAAAGCGGGGTCAAAACCAAGCTTCTCCATACTTTGCAGGGCTAGCTTAATTGTCACATGGCCAAAAGCCTGTAGGACATCGAGGCTGGCAAGATAGAGCTTCTCCCCTTTTTCCCCATTGGGCAGCGTGTTGGCACAGATGTTTGGTAAACGAAGTGACCTCCGAAACTTTCTTGAATTGAACAAATCCGTACATGTTCAGTGAGTGTTTGATATGCTCCAAGTGTTGTTCCCCTTTCAGGACTAATACATGGTTGTACCACTTCTGGACCAGGCTCAAGAGGCAGATCGCCCTAGTCTCCGAAAGCTCCTGGATGGACGGCGCCGTCGGGATGAGTGTCACTAGGAACCTCTTCCAATCTGAGGGGACCTGTTGACGACGATTGGCGATCTGATTGAAATGATGTCGGATTGTCTTGAGGCTGGCAAAGGGGATGAGCTGCAGCATCTCCTGTGTCACTTGGTCGGGTCCAGCCGCCCCACTCTTGAGCCTCGTAGAGCTCTTTTCTCGCGCGGCGCTGCCCGGAACACATTAAGGAAGTTTTCTTCAACATTTCTGTGCCGAAGAGCTCTCAAGCTCATCTGCAGCTCGAGTTAAGTGAAAGGCAACCATCAGTTCAAAAAAATCGGTCGCATACGAATAGTTCTGCGGACCTAGCTCGAGTAGCAGACTGCGTTCAAAGCTCTAGATGCTCCAGCCGAACGACCCCGATGATTCTGGATCGGTTTCTGTGCGCATCAGCTCTGTAAGCTTCAGTTAAGTACAGAAGAAGACCGACAGAGCCTGTAAAGAGAACTTGAAAATACGAACAGTTTTGCGGATCTAGCTCGAGTAGCAGACCGAGTTCAGACCGCTCGATGCAACAGACGAACGCACGTGATGATACTGGATCCGTTTATGTGCGCACCGCCTCTCTAGCTATTCTGAATCTTGAGTTAAGTACAGCACTTGACAAAATGACTCGAATAATACGAATAGTTTTGCGGACCTAGCTCGAGCAGCATACCGATTTTAGACCTCTGGATGCAACAGACGAACGCGCCTGACGATTCTGGATCAGTTTCTGTAAGTACAAGTTCTGTAGCTTCGCTAAATCTCAAGTTAAGTGCAGAAAACCGTCAGCGCGTCTCCAGATGACTCGAAAGACAGTTGGTTCCCTCAAGTGTTTTGATTGTAATATTGCAGCTACGGACCTGAGAATTTGACTGGCAGACGCAACATAACCCACGTCCCGAATTCCTGTTAGCTCATCTTGCCGAAGAGCTTTACGAGGGACGAAGAGCTCTACGAGGTATCCCCTCCTTTGGTCGGGCCGGCCAACTAGCTGGACCCTGCGCCCGAATTCCTCTTAGCTCTTTGTCGACTGGGCGCCGGCAGTAAACCGTCGACCTGGTTACCGCCGGGAACCTCGTAGAGCTCTTTTCTTGCCCAGCTCCTCGGAACACGTGAAGCAAGCTTAAGCGAGAGCCAAAAAACTCTAGAAGATCGGTCGCATACAAATAGTTTTGCGGACTTAGCTCGAGAAGCAGACTCTGTTCAGAGCTCTAGATGCTTCAGCTAAACGCCCTTGATGATTATTTATCGGTTTCTGTGCGCACCAGCTCTGTAGCTGTGCTACAGCTAGAATTAAGTGCAGAATACCGACAGCGCCTCTAAAGAGAACTTGAGTAATACGAATAGTGTTGTGGATCAAGCTCGAGTAGCAGAACGGGCTCAGGCCTCTCGATGCAACAGACGCACGCGCCCGGTGATACTGAATCGGTTTATGTGCGTACCAGCTATGTAGCTCCTCTGAATCTTGAGTTGAGTACAGAAAACCGAGATCACTGGTCAAGATGACTCGAATAACGCAAATAGTTTGACGGACCTAACTCGAGTAGCAGACCGAGTTCAGGCCTCTGGATGCAACAGACGAACGCGCCTGATGATTCTGAATCGATTTCTGTAAGCATCAGCTCTGTAGCTCTCCGAAATCTCGAGAGAAGTATAGAAAACCGTGAACGAGTGTCAAGATGACTCGGAACGCAGTTGGTTCCAGCAAGTCTTTTGAAAGTAATATTGCAGCTACGGACCTGAGAATTTAAGGCAGACGCAGCATAACCCACTATACGTGAGAAAAAAAACCGGTTCTGAAAATGAATTGTCAAATATCTCTCGAATCTTAGCAAAACCGACCCAAAGTCACCACTTTGTCTCTTAAGGCCGGGTCGGCCAACTAGATTCACCCCGCGCCGGAATTTCTCTAGCTCATAGACTGGGCGCCGGCGGTAAACCGTAAACCTTTCTTGCCGGGGGACTCGTAGAGCTTCCTGACCATATATTATGTCCAAAGAATTAGCAGAGAACGAATAGTTTTCTGCCCAGCGCTGATAGCAGACTGATCTCAGGCGTCTAGTGATATCCCATTGCTGTGCTGAACAGTTCTTTAGCCCATCTGCGTGTAGGAAATACCATTAGGGAGAAAATAGCAGAGTGCGAATCCGTGTTTGGCGTCTGCGCCCACAACAGACCCAAACCAAGCGTCTAGATGCTTCGCGCCTCATGATGTCCTTCTGATTTTTCGGCTGAAGAGCTCTCGAGCTGCTTTGCAGCTCGAGTTCCGTGAAGAAATTCACCAATAGTTCAAGAGAGAAAGGAAGGAGAGGGGGGGGAAGAAAAAAAAAAAAAAAAAAAAAAAAAAAAAAAAAAAAAAAAAAAAAAAAAAAAAAAAAAAAAAAAAAAAAAAAAAAAAAAAAAAAAAAAAAAAAAAAAAAAAAAAAAAACGGTCGAATACGAATAGTTGTGTGAACCTAGCTCGGGGAGCAGACCAGGTTCAGACCTCTCGATGCAACAGACGAACGCTCCGAATGCTTCTGGATCGGTCTGTGCGCACTAGCTCTGCAGCTCTCCTAGAGCCAATACAGAAAATGGACAACATTTGTCAAGATGACTCGAAAAATACGAATAGTTTTGCGGACCTAGCCCGAGTAGCAGACCCAGTTCAGACATCTAGATGCAACAGACGGACCGGCCTGATGATTCCGAATCAGTTTCTGTGCGCATGAGCTCTGTAGCTCTCCCACAGCCCGAGTTACATGCGAAAACAGAGAGCACCTCTCAAGAGGACTCGAACGATACGAATAGTTTCGCGGACCTAACTCGAGTAACAGACCGATGTCAGACCTCTGGATGCAACAGATGAACGAGCCTGATTATTCTGCATCCGTTTCTGTGCGTATCAGCTCTGTAGCTGCCGTAGACCTCGAGTTCAGTACAGAGAACCGACCGTTTCTGTCGAGATGACTCGAGCGATACGAATAGTTTCGCGGACCTAGCTCGAGTAGCAGACCGATTTCAGACCTCTGCATGCAACAGGCGGGCGCGCCTGATGTCTCTAAATCGGTTTCTGTAAGCACCAGCCCTGTAGCCCCCCTACAGCCCGAGTTAAGTACAGAAAACCGACAGCACCTCTCCAGATGACTCGAAGAATACGGATAGTTTCGCGGACCTAGCTCGAGCAGCAGACCGAGTTCAGACCTCTGGATGCAACAGAAAAACGCGCCTGATGATTCTGAACCAGTTTCTGCCAAAAAGCATCCCGGCCGATCCCGCCGGGATGCTTTTTGGCAGTAAAAGGTACCCGATCGAGCTGAGATTAAGACGCCGAGCGGGGATAAGATCGAATATCACGGGAAAAATCACTAGAGCTCAAACGAATTGAGGAATTTTGAAAACAAAATTTGCAACCGACCAAATGTCACCAAAAGGTCCGTCGAGATTTGTCTTGCCAACTGGGCGCCGGCGGTAAACCGTCAACCTTTCTGACCGCCGGGGGACTCGTAGAGCTTCCTGACCATATAATATGTCCAAAAAATAGCAGAGAACGAATAGTTGTTCAGCCCGAGCTGATAGCATATTGATCTCTGGCGTCTAGTGATGTCCCATTGCTGTGCTGAACAGCTTTATAGCCCATCTGCAGCATGTAGAAAATACCATTAGGAAGAAAGTAGCAGAGTACGAATCCGTGTTTGGCGTCTGCGTTCACAACAGACCCAAACCAAGCGTCTAGATGCTTCACGCCTCACGATTTCCTTCTGATATTCCTAGATTTCAGTGAAGAAATTCTTCATCAAAAAAAAAAAAAAAAAAAAAATCGCTCGAATACGAATAAGTTTGTGAACCTATCTCGGGTAGCAGACGGAGTTCAAACCTCTCGATGCAACAGACGAACGCACCTGATGCTTCTGGATCGGTTTATGTGCGCACCAGCTCTGTAGCTCTCCTACAGCCCGAGTTCAATACAGAAAATGGACAACACCTGTCAAGATGCCTCGAAGAACACGAATAGGTTTGCGGACCTAGCCCGAGTAGCAAACCCAGTTCAGACCAGTGACCCGAGTAGCAGCAAACTGCATGCAACAGACGAACGCGCATGATGATTCCGAATCAGTTTCTGTGCATATCAGCGCTGTAGCTCTCCTACAGCCCGAGTTACGTGCGAAAACCGGCAGCACCTCTCAAGATGACTCGAACGATACGAATAGTTTCGCGGACCTACCTCAAGTAGCAGAACGAGTTCAGGCGCTTGGATGCAACAGACAAACGCGCCTGATTATTCTGCATCATTTTCTGTGCTTATCAGCTATGCAGCTCCCCTAGAGCTCGAGTTAAGTACAGAAAACCGACAGCCCCTGTCAAGATGACTCGAGCGATACGAATAGTTTTGCGGACCTAGCTCGAGTAGCAACGAGTTCAGACCTCTGCATGCAACAGGCGGGCGCGCCTGATGTCTCCGCATCGGTTTCTGTGATCACCCGCCCTGTAGCCCCCCCCCACACACAGCCCGAGTTTAGTACCGAAAACCGACAGCACCTCTCAAGATGACTCGAATAATACGAATAGTTTCGCGAACCTAGCTCGCGCAGCACACGGAGTTCAGACATCTGGATTCAACTGACAAACGCACCCGATGATTCTGGATCGGTTCCTGTAAGCATCAGCTCTGTAGCTCTCCTATAGCTCGAGTTATGTTCAGAAAACCGTCACCGCGTGTCAAGATGACCCGAAACGGCCGATCCCGCCCCCCTGCTTTTTGGCAATAAAAAGTACCCGATCGAGCTGAGATCAAGACGGCGAGCGGGAATAAGATCGAATACCATGGGAAAAAATACTAGAGCTCTAACGAATGGTTGAATTTCGAGAACAATATTTTCAACCGACCAAAAGTCACCAAAAGGTCAGTCGAGATTTTTCTGGCCACCTAGCTCTCCAGCGTCCCGGAATTACTCTTCAGCTTCCAGCATCTTGCTAGGGGAAGCTCTACGAGTTACTAGCTCTCCAGCGCCCCGGAATTACTCTTAAGCTTCCAGCAACTAGCTAAGAGAAGCTCTACGAGTTATGCCGAAGAGCTCTACGAGGTATCCTCTCTTTTGGTCGGGCCGGCCAACTAGCTCCACCATGCGCCCGAATTCCTCTTAGCTCTTTGTCGAAGAGCTCTACGAAGTACCCGGAGAGCCAAGAGACTCTCGGAAACGGGAAATCTTCCCTAGAGAATTCTGGGGGGCTCCCCTGAAGTGCTTTGAAAGCGCTCCCAGGAACGCTTCCAAGCGTGCCTGCACGCGTGCAGGCACGCGTGGACGCGTGCCGGAAGCGCTCCCGGACCCGCTGCCGGCCCAAACGAACTGCTGCGAGGATTCTGGAGCGGCGAAGATGGGCTGCTGGCGGGCACCACCACCGTCCGGCTTCTAATCTAAAACCCACTAGCTCGCAGAGAGCTGTCCGGGAACATTGTCTCTTCTGGTCGGGTCGACCAACTAGCTCCACCCCGCGCCGGAATTCCTCTAGCTCATCGATGCCGAAGAGCTCTACGAGGTACTAGCTCCGCCCTGCGCCCGAATTCCTCTGAGCTCTTTGCCGAAGAGCTCTACGAGGTACTAGCTGCAGCCCGCGCCGGAATTCCTACCTCGTAGAGCTCTTCGTTATCGATGAGCTAGAGGACTTCCGGCGCGGGGTGGAGCTAGTTGGTCGACCCGACCAGACAGGACGAAGTGATAACTTTGGGTCGGTTTTGCTAATATTTGAAAAAAAATTGAGCATTCATTTTGAGAAAGCAGATTCTTACGCCGAGCATTGGCATATAAACTTTGATTCCTCAGCAGCTCAGCTCTCTAGAAGCAGTTTTAGTATTAGTTCACTTCCAGGAACCGACTTCATTTTGACTTCGAAAAATCTCAATTTGACGTTTTTCTAGAAAAGCTCCCAGACTGGCGCCGGCGGTGAACCGTCAACCTGGTCTGCGATGTCTGCGTTGGCCGATTCGAGCTCCCTGGAGAGCAACCTGGTCACCGCCGGAAACCTCGTAGAGCTCCTTGCACGCCTCCGGGGGCTCAGAATCGAAGCAGAGAGTTCCAAAGAAGATTTCCTCGAAATTCATATTTTTGCATTTTTTGATATCCATATGCGGTCGGTTCCCGGAGTTTAATGGATAGTGAAACTGCATGCAGGGAGCTGAGCTGCTCTGGAAACGAAGTTTATATGACAATGCGACGCGTAAAAATCTGCCGTTTCAAAATAAATGGATAATATATTTCAAACTGGGCGCCGGCGGTAAACCGTCAACCTTTCTTACCGCCGGGGGACTCGTAGAGCTTCCTGACCATATATTATGTCCAAAGAGTTATCAAAGAACAGATAGTTTTTCAGCCCGAGCGCTGATAGCAGACTGATCTCAGGCGTCTAGTGATAGCCCATCGCTCTGCTGAACAGTTCTATAGCTCATCTGTAGCGTGTAGAAAATACCATCAGGGAGAAAATAATAGAGTACGAATCTGTGTTTGGCGTCTGCCCTCACAACAGACCCATCGCGCCTCATGATGTCCTTCTGATTTTTCGGCGCAAGAGCTCTCGAGCTGCTCTGCAGCTCGAGTTCAATGAATAAATTCACCATTATTTGAAGAAAAAAAAAACAAAACAAAAAAACAACAAAAAAAAATGTCTGTCGAATTCGAATAGTTTTGTGAACCCAGCTCGGGTAGCAGAACGAGTTCAGACATCTCGATGCAACAGACGAACGCCCCCAATCCTTCTGCATCAGTTTATGTGCGTATCCGCTATGTAGCTTTCCTACAGCCCGAATTCAATACAGAAAATAGACAACATCTGTCAAGATGACTCGAAGAGTACGAATAGTTTTGCGGACCTAGCAGACCCAGTTCAGACCTCTGGATGCAACAGACGAACGGGCCTGATGATTCTCAATCAGTTCCTGTGCGTATGAGCTTTGAAGCTCTCCTACAGCCAGAGTTACGTGCGAAAATGGGCACCTCTCAAGATAACTCAAATGCTACGAATAGTTTCGCAGACCCAGCTCGAGTAGCAGACCGAGTTCAGACCTCTGGATGCAACAGACGAACGCGCCTGACTATTCGGCTTCCGTGCGCATCAGCTCTGCAGCTTCCTAGAAGTCGAGTTAAATACAGAAAACCGACAGTCCCTGTCGAGCTGACCCGAGCAATACGAATAGTTTTGCGGACCTAGCTCAAGTAGAAGACCGATTCCAGACCTCTGCATGCGGCAGGCGAACGCCTAATGTCTATGAATCGGTTGCTGCGACTACCAGCCCTGTAGCCACCCTACAGCCCGAGCTGAAACAGAAAACTGACAGCACCTCTCAAGATGACTCGAACTGTACGAATAGTTTCGCGAACCTAGCTCGGGCAGCAGACCGAGTTCAGACCTCTAGATGCAACAGACAAACGCGCCTGATGATTCTGAATCGGTTTCTGTAAGTATCAGCTCTGTAGCTGTCCTACAGCTCGAGTTCAGTACAAAAAACCGTCAACGCGTGTCAAGATGACTCGAAACAGCCGATCCCACCGGGATGCTTTTTGGCAATAAGATCTACCCGATCGAGCTGAGATCAAGACGGCGAGCGAAAATAAGATCGAATATCACGGGAATAAATACTAGAGCTCT
The DNA here is from genome assembly GCA_963575745.1 of Prorocentrum cordatum. Lineage (NCBI taxonomy): Eukaryota > Dinophyceae > Prorocentrales > Prorocentraceae > Prorocentrum > Prorocentrum cordatum. The sequence goes on along the minus strand of CAUYUJ010020799.1, from coordinate 90,322 downwards.
AACGAATGGTTGAATTTCGAGAACAGAATTTTCAACCGACCAAAAGTCACCAAAAGGTCGGTCGAGATTTTTCTTGCCAACTAGCTTCCAGCAACTAGCGAAGGGAAGCTCTACGAGTTATTTTGACAAAACCGGCCAAAAGTCACGACTTTGTCCTCCGTTCTGGTCGGATGGTCCAACTGGGCGCCGGCGGTAAACCGTCAACCTTTCTTACCGCCGGGGGACTCGTAGAGCTTCCTGACCATACATTATGTCGAAAGAATTAGCAGAGAACGAATAGTTTTTCAGCCTGGGCTGCTAGCAGACTGATCTCAGGCGTCTAGCGATATCCCATTGCTGTGCTCAACAATATCTCATCTGCAGCGTGTAGAAAATACCATTAGGGAAAACTTCACGCCTCATGAATTCCTTCTGATTTTTCGGCCGCTCGAGTTCAGCTAAGAAATTCACCATCTTTTGGAAGAAAATATCGGTCGAATACGAATAATTTTGTGAACCTAGCTCGGGTAGCAGACCGAGTTCTTGTTCATTCTGGTCGGGTCGTCCAACTTGGAACCGGCGGTAAACTGTCAACCAGGTTTCTGGCGGACTTTGCGGTCGACTGTGCAGGCTTTCCAGCCTAGTCGGAGCAAGAGGCGGACGTATCGGGAGCAGGCGGAAGCCTCACCGATCCAAACGATCAGAGGCGCGAGCCAGCTCTTATCAGGAGGATGAGAGGTCTTTCCGCCGGGGCCCTCGTAGAGCTCTCTCCTCGCACGGCGCTCCTCGGTACACATAAAGGAAGCGTCTGGAGCAAGACCTGAAAACCTCGAAGAATCACGTTTTTACATTTTTATCCAAAGACAGTTCCTCCAAGTGTTTTGATAGGAATACTGCACTACAGACCTGAGAATTTAACTGGCAGACGCGGCATAAGCCACTACAGGTGCGAAAAATCTGGTTTCTCGAAATGGACGGTCAAATATCTTTCAAATATTTGCAAAACCGACCAAAAGTTAACACATTGTCCGCCCGGGCCCGGTCGACCAACTGGGCGCCGGCGGTAAACCGTCAACCTTTATTACCGCCGGGGGACTCGTAGAGCTTCCTGACCACGCATTATGTCCAAAGAATTATCAAAGAACAGATAGTTTTTCAGCCCGGGCTGCTAGCAGACTGATCTCAGGCGGCTAGTCATATCCCATTGCAGTGCTCAACAGTTCTATCTCATCTGCAGCGTGTAGAAAATACCATTAGGGAGAACTTCACGCCTCACGATTTCCTTCTGATTTTCGGCCGCTCGAGTTCAGCTAAGCAATTCACCAATTTTTGGAAGACAATATCGGTCGAATACGAATAATTTTGTGAACCTAGCTCGGGTAGCAGACCTAGCTCGGGTAGCGGACCGAGTTCAAACCTCTCGATGCAACAGACGAACGCTCCTGATTCTCGATCGGTTTCTGTACGCACCCGCTCCGTCGCTCTCCTACAGCCCGAGTTCAATACAGAAAATGGATAAACATCTGTCAAGATGACTCGAAGAATACGAATAGTTTTGCGGACCTAGCCCGAGTAGCAAAACCAGTTCGGACCTCTAGATGCAACAAACGAACGCGCATGATAATTTCGAATCAGTTTCTGCGCGCATCAGCTCTGTAGCTGTCCTACAGCCCGAGTTACGTGCGAAAACCGGCAACACCTCTCAAGATGACTCGAACGATACGAATAGTTTCGCTGACCTAGTAGCAGACCGAGTTCAGACCTCTGGATGCAACAGACCAACGCGCCGGATTATTCTGCATCGTTTTCTGTGCGCATCAGCTCTGTAGCTGCCCTAGAGCTCGAGTTGAGTACAGAAAACCGACAGTCTCTGTCGAGATGACTCGAGGGATACGAATAGTTCTGCGAACCCAGCTCGAGTAGCAGACCGAGTTCAGACCTCTGCGTGCGACAGCAGGCGAACGCGCCTGATGTCTCCGAATCGGTTTCTGTGATTACCAGCCCTGTATCTGCCCTAGAGCCCGAGTTAAGTACAGAAAACTGACAGCACCTCTCAAGATAACTCGAACAATACGAACAGTTTCGCGGACCTAGCTCGAGCAGCAGACCGAGTTCAGACCTCTGGATTGAACAGACAAACGCGCCTGATTCTAAATTGGTTTCTGTTAATATCAGCTCTGTAGCTCTTCTATAGCTCGAGTTATGTTCAGAAAACCGCCACCGCGTGTCAAGATGACCCGAAACGGCCGATCCCGCCGCAGTGCTTTTTGGCAGTAATATCTACCCGATCGACCTGATATTAAGATAGCGAGCGGGAATAGGATCGAATACGACGGGAAAAAATACTAGAGCTCAAACGACTTGTTGAATTTCGAGAACGAAACTGGAAGCCGGCGGTAAACCCTCAACCAGGTTACCGCCGGAACCCTCGTAGAGCTCTCGAATCACGTAATAGTGCTCAGATGTCGAGCAGAAAGCTCAAGTGATATTGTCTTTTAAGTGATTTGAAATAATATTTTAGTATGATGCGGAGGTTGTTCATCGAGCTTCGTTATTGAATGCAGCTCAAGATCGCAGAATTCAAAAACTAGACGAGTCATACATGCGCCAGAAAATACTGGATCTGTGCAGCTCGGCTCTTGTGAAATGCACGACCATTATCATTTTGGAAATATTGCCCGACAGCCGACAGTTCCTCCACGTTTTGTAATATTGCAGCTATAGACCTGAGGATTTGAGAGGCGAACGCGGCAGAACCCACTTCACGCTACAAAAACTTGGAAACGGCGGTAAACCGTCAACCAGGTCACCGCCGGGGCCCTCGTGGAGCTCTCTCCTCGCACGGCGCTGCTCGGTACACATGAAGGAAGCGTCTGGAGCAAGACCCGAAAAACTCGAAAAAACACGTTTTATGTTTTCATCCAAAGACGGTTCCGCCAAGTGTTTTGATAGTAATACTGCACCTACGGACCTGAGAATTTGACTGGCAGACGCGGCATGAGCCACTACAGGTGCGAAAAATCTGGTTCCTCAAAATGAATTGTCAAATATCTTTCAAATTTTCGCAGAACTGACCCAAAGTTATCACATATTCTTTTCTGGTCGGGTCGACCAACTAGCTCCACCCCGCGCCCGAATTCCTCTAGCTCATCAAGTGAAACCGGCGGTGAACCGTCAACCAAGTTACCGCCGGGGCTCTCGTAGAGCTCTTTTCTCGCACGGCGCTCCGTACACATAAAGGAAGCGTCTGGAGGAAGACCCAATATCCAAAGACGGTTCCCCCAAGTGTTTTGATAGGAATACTGCACCTACAGACCTGAGAATTTGACTGGCAGACGCGGCATAAGCCACTACAGGTGCGAAAAATCTGGTTTCTCAAAATGAATTGTCAAATATCTTTCAAACTGGGAACCGGCGGTAGACCGTCAACCAGGTCGCCGCCGGGCACCTCGTAGAGCTCTTTCCTTGCACAGCGCTCCTCGAAACACATGAAGAAAGCTTCTGAAGCGAGAGCTGAAAAACCCGGAAAAAAAACATGTTTCGATTTTCATCAAAAGTCGGTCCGCCAAGTGTTTTGATAGTAATACTGTACCTACGAACCTGAGAATTTGACTGGCAGACGCGGCATAACCCAGTACAGGTGCGAAAAATCTGGTTTCTCAAAATGAATTATCATATATATATATATATATATATATATATATATATATATATCAAATCTTGGAAAAACCGATCCAAAGTTATCACATTGTCTCTTCTCGTCGGTTCGACCAACTAGCTCCACCCCGCGCCGGAATTCCTCTAGCTCATCGATAACGAAGAGCTCTACGAGCACTGGGAACAGGCTGTAAACCGTCAACCAGGTCACCGCCGGGACCCTCGTAGAGCTCTTTTCTCAGACCGCGCTCCGCGGAACACTTCAAGAAAACTTCTGGAGAGAAACTCGAAAAATTACGTTTTTCGATTTTTATCTAACGTCGGTTGCTCCAAGTGTTTTGGCAGTAGTGCTGTATCTAAAGGCATGCAAGTTTTACAAGCGCACGCGTCATAACCCATTACAGGTGCGAAAAATCTGGTTTCTCAAAATGAATGGTCAAATATCTTTCAAATCTTAGCAAAACCGACCCAAGGTCACTGGGCGCCGGCGGTAAACCGTCAACCTTTCTTACCGCTGGGACTCGTAGAGCTTCCTGAACATATATAATGTCGAAAAGAAATTGCAGAGAACGAATAGTTTTTCAGTCCAAGCGATTTCAAACCTCTCGATGCAACAGCCGAACGCCCCTGATAATTCTGGATCGTTTTCTGTGCGTACGAGCTCTGTAGCTCTCCTACTGCCCGAGTTACGTGCGAAAATCGACAGCAGCTCTCAAGATGACTCGAACAATACGAATAGTTTCACGAACCTAGCTCGAGTATCAGACCGATTTCCGAGTTCTGAATGCGACAGGCGGACGCGCCTGATGTCTCCGAATCGATTCCTGTGATTACCAGCCCTGCATCTGCCCTAGAGCCCGAGTTAAGTACAGAAAACCGAGAGAACCTCTCAAGATAACTCGAACAATACGAATAGTTTTGCGGACCTAGCTCGGGCAGCAGACCGAGTTACGAGCTCTGGATTCGACAGGCGGACGCGCCTGATCTCTCTGAATCGATTTCTGATTACCAGCTTTATAGCCCCCCCCCACACAGCCCGAGTTAAGTCCAGAAAACTGACTCAAATGAACTCGAAGATGACTCGAAGATGATCTCAATGATGACTCGAACAATACGAATAGTTTCGCGAACCTAGCTCGGGCAGGAGACCGAGTTCAGAGCTCTGGATTCAACAGACAAACGCGACTGGTGATTCTGAACCGGTTTCTGTAAGTATCAGCTCGAGTTCAGTACAAAAACCGTCAACGCCTGTCGAGATGACTCGGAACGGCCGATCCCGCATGAACGCTTTTTGGGAATAAAAGGTACATGATCGAGCTGAGATCAAGACTGCGATCGGGAATAAGATCGAATATCACAGGAAAAAATACTAGAGCTCTAACGAATGGTTCAATTTCGAGAACAAATCTGGCGCGGGCGGTGAACCGTCAACCTGGTGACCGCCCGGAACCTCGTAGAGCTCTTTGCACCTGTAAGAAAGCTCGGGATCAAAGCGGAGAGCTTCTGGGAGCTTTTGTAGAAAAACGTCAAATTGAGATTTCTCGGAGTCAACATGAAGTCGGCTCCTGGAAATGAACTGATACAAAAACTGACTGTAGAGAGCTGAGCTGCTGAGAGAACAACATTTCTATGCCAATGCTTGGCGTACAAATCTGCTTCCTTAAAATGAATTGCCAAATATGTTTCAAATCTTAGCAGAACCGACCCAAAGTTACCAGGCGGTAAACCGTCAACCTGGTCACCGCCGGAAACCTCGTAGAGCTCCTTGCAAAGTTACCACATTGTCTCTTAAAGTCGGATCGGCCAACTGGGAGCCCGCGGTAAACCGTCAACCAGGTTACCGCCGGGAGCCTCGTAGAGCTCTTTCCTCGCGCGGTGCTGACATGCAAGGAGCTTCATCAAGCGTTAGCTGACACGCGTGGACGCTTGCGGGAAGCTCTCCCGGACCCGCTGCCGGCTCGGGCGAGTTGCTGCGAGGATCGTGGAGCGGCCGAGATGGGCTGCTAGCGGGCACCACCACCGTCCGGCTTCTAATCTCAAACCCTGCTCTCAGAGAGCTCTCCGGGAATGTTGAAATCTCTCACAATGTTCGTCCAATCGGCCCAAAGTTCGCACATTGTCCGTCGGGGCCGGGCCGGCCAACTGGCGCCGGCGGTGAACCGTCCACCTGGTCACCGCCGGGAACCTCGGAGGGCTCCTTCTACGCGTAAAGTGCTCAGATTTGAAAGAGAGATTCTGGAGGCATTTCTTGAAAAATTGAACATTCCTTGTTTTCATGTCGAGATGAAGTTGGTTCCTCCAAGTGTTTTGATAGTGAATTTGTGCCTACAGAGCTCAGATTAAGACGAAGAGGCCCTGATAGTCGTTTAGAGGTGCGAAAAATCTGCTTTCTCAAAATAAATGGTCAAATATCTTTCACTTGGTAGCGTCCACTTGGTAGCATCCACTGGCACCGGCGGTGAACCTTTAACCTAGTCTGCGCCGGGAACCTCGTAGAGCTTCTTACACTGGTAAGAGCGCTCAGAGTCGAAGTAGAGTCGGTAAATCAAGATTTTCCGAATCTCTATTTTCGATATTTTCGATGTTCATATTGGCTTGGATCCCGGAAGTGAAGTCATAAGAAAATGCATCGGTAGAGCTAAGCTGCTGTCAGAGAGCAGTTTATATGCCAATGCTTGGCTCAAAAATCTGCTTTCTCGAAATGAATTATTAAATATCTTTCAAATTTTAGCAAAACCGACCAAAAGTCACCACTTTGTCCGCCCCGGCCGGGTGGGCCAACTGGGAGCCGGCGGTAAACCGTCAACCAGATTACCGCCGCGAGCCTCGTAGAGCTCTTTTCTCGCACGGCGCTGCTTAGAACACGCGGCTTTGATGGTAATACTGCAGCTACGGACCTGAAAATTCATGGCAGACGCGACACAACCCACTACAGGTGCGAAAAATACCGGCTCTTAAACGAATGTTCAAATCTCTCAGAAGGCGTCCAACCGACCCAAAGTTCGCACATTGTCCGTCGGGCCGGGTCGGCCAACTAGCTCCACCCCGCGCCCGAATTCTTCTGGCTCATCGATGCCGAAATGCTCTACGAGGTGCCAGCTCCATCCCGCGGCGGAATTCCTCTAGCTCATCGATGCCGAAGAGCTAGCATTTCAAGATTTGGAACCGGCGGTAAACCGTCAGTCAGGTTTTTGAGTTTTAGTCAGGGCGCGGACAGCTGTGACAGCTGAGCCCTAAGACTCCCAAACGGAGCACAGGGTAGCTAGAGAGGGCATCTCTCTTCATCATCTAGCCACGAGGCTGCATAGAAACGGAAAAGGATGAGGAACAGGACATGTCAACATGTGAAATTGTAAAGGTGTTGGAGAGCTCCAAGCAAGATGAAATGAGTCAGCTGCTTGGATGAAAGATGCTACCCAAAATGTGCTCCACGGCCATACAGAGCCGTTGTGCTGCAATCATCTCACAAAACATGACAGAAGCAGAGGCATCAAGCGAGACAGCTTCCTCCGCCACCAACTGCCACGTCCCGTGTACACACAAATCTATACACCATCCTGCAGCACATCCCTCCACAGAGCGACCTCCGTCGAAGAATCCACGGAGGCCGTCTAGTTTTGTTTTACTCGCATGTTCAATAAGTGAGGTATGGAACGTAACGTAACTATTTTTGGTTCTGGCCAACCATGTCAGCCTGTCAGCTCTTTCGTTTCCTTCTCGAAAGATCCACTTGAACATATTGTGGCCCCAACTCGGAGGCCTCATACCATACAACACAGAGATATGCTCCAGCCTGTTTTGAATGTCGCCAAGAATGTGCTTGTAGATAATATTGGATGTTGCCCAGAGACCGTTAATCCAATTCACCCCTGTGGAGGAGTCACCAATCAATTCCATCGGTATCGAGTCCCGAGGCTCCGCATTCCACTCCGATGCATGTTCATTAATGTACGCAAGTCGTTTCTCCATCTTCTCGTCCTCCTTCCTTTGCTGCTCCTCCGTCTTCTCCCTCTCCTCCTCCTCCCTAGCATATCCCGCAGGTTGTGCATGTTTAAAGTAACAGTACCCCCACGCCTCCTCCATGTTAGTAACATCCAGTGCCCGCTTCAGAAATTCTTTCCATCCCTGACGTGAAAAGGATAACGTATGATACCAATCCTTCCCTGATACCAACTCGAAAATGCAATGGAAGCTTCTCAACGCCAGTGGTCTCCCCCCCTCATGCCGACGTGTCATTCATGGGCGATCTTTCCAACAGCATGCATCGTCTCACACACGTCAGGATGACTTCCCATTGATGCCGAGCACACAATACTTGGTAGCACATACATGGGTTCATCCTGACGTTGTCTCTTGGCCGGCGGCGGCTCACACGCAGCAAAGACGTTGGGGCCAGGCTTGCCCGAAGAATCAAAAGTACCTGGAGGAATATGTGCGGGTGTTGGGTTCAGGCGTTTCACAGCAAACGCACAGTCCTGAGCCCACTGCCACTGACGAAACAAGAATAGCTGCACAAGAGACCGCCGTCCCAATTCCAGGAGCATACGCCGCCCACGTTTGTACAAGTTGCATAAGTATATACCCCAATCCATGTCGGCAGGTTTCGGGCGGCGTACCATAGAACACAATATTTTACCTTCCCACGTGTGCAACTGTTTCAAGGTGTGGTGGTCCGCCGGCATGCCTTCAACACCGAAAAGTACAAAACTACGCAACCTAGATTCATAATGCTTGATTTTCTTCTGGAAGGGCACAGCACGATTCGTATAAAACTTGCGGAACTGATTAAATCGCTTCCAACCCCGAGCCAATTTCCAAGCCACATCACGGTGTTTTTCAGTCTTGGTCGTGACCAGGCAACCCAGGCACTCCATTTCAGAGCATCGCGGAAGACACAGGGTACCGAGATCGTTCACCTGGACAACGAGGTTCCCCGTCGAGGCGCCTTCAGAGTCCTCCCCAAAGGCAAGATAGTGTAGTGAGGAATCTTTCCATCTGAAACCGTGTGTATACAGCTGAGCCGAGAAGTCCCCCACCATACGTGTGAGCTCAGCCTTTGATTTCGAGAAAAGCAAAATGTTATCGGCCCAGAGCGCATGAGTAAGATACCTCCCACCAGCCTCCTCCCCCAAATCGTACCCCAGCTTCTCCTCCTCCCAATTCAGTACAATCCTATCCCACATCAGTAGTGTCACACACTTCCACAGGAAGGGGGCCTCCACACTGCCAGCACGTACACATGCATCCCAGGGAATACCCGTCGCCTTGGAGTCCTGAAAGGTAAAGTCCGCTGTGTCCAGGATACTGGGAGCGAGCAGCGCCAACGCAAGGTCATTGGGGAACCCAGGGATGGCATCCAAGGCCCGACTGGCCTTCTCAACCGTGACGTTATCAAAGGCAGTCTGCACATCTAATGACGCGAGGTGCAGGGTCTCATCTTTCCCCCACTCCAGAGAGTGCGTGGTGACATGCTTAAGCATGGCAGTGATCTCGTGCGTGCGCCTCCCCTTGCAAAATCCGTAGTTATGTAGATATTGCGGGACCCTTTTCAGATAACCTTCAGCAATCTCAACCAAACATGAAGTATACCATTTGCTTAGGCTGCTAAGTAAGACGAGAGCACGAGTATCAGAAAACTTAGTGATATCTTTAGCTTTCGGCATCAACACCACAAGCAACTCAGACCAAATCCGAGGAGTAGGATACCGTTGAAGATACAGGTCCTGGAATAACCGAAGAATATGACGCAAACCTACCCACGTGATACGTTTCAACATAGAAGGAGAAACTCCGTCCTTACCCACCGCCTTACCACACTTTAAGCGTGATCGTGCCTGTAACAATACGGACATGGAAATGGGGGAGACGTCCACTGTGTTCGTGTCCTGCAACCTCCTCCTCCTCCTCTCCTCGATACACTCCACGTTACGTATCCCTTGCGCAGCACAGTGGTACTTGGCGAACCCGTGAGCATAGAGCGCCTTCTCCCACAACTCCCTATCCTCCGTGAGCACATTGTCATAACTCAATTTGTCCACCACCGTCCGAGCGAGCTTCCCGTCACGATGATCGTATTCGAGTCGACGACGAGTGTGTGCACGCATCTCCTTCCTTCTCTCCTTCTTAACCCTGATGAGCTCCTCCTCCTCCCCTCCTTCACGACGCAGTCGGCGATATTCATCATCAAGTTCCTTATGACGATCTGTCTTTTTGGGGATCTGCATTTTCTTTGGGACATTGGTGTATGACTCCTTGTCCTGTGTACATGCATCCAAGATAACAGGAGCCAATTCATCCGGGCAGAGACCAGATGGGTAACGAGCTGCAGCGTGCAAACAACGATCAAGATTAGCCGAAACTTGCAATTCCGAGGCCTCGTCGCAGCACCAATGAGTGAACGTCTGTCGTGGCTTCGTTCTCCAACGTCGAGTCGGAGCGGCCGATTCGGGGACAAGCAAGGTGAGCAGGGCATGGTCCGACAGGCGGGTCTTTCTGGGGTCCACGGAGCCCCTGAGTGTTGGCCTTAACCATGATACCGCCGGGGACCTCGCAGAGCTCTTTTCTCGCTCAGCGCCCTGAAAACACGTGAAGGAAGCTTCTAAAGCGAGAGCCAAAAAAGAAAAAAAAATGGTCGCATACGACTAGTTTTGCGGACCCAGCTCGAGTAGCAGACTCTGTTCAGAGCTCTGAATGCTTGCCAGCAAGTGTTTTGATAGTAATATTGCAGCTACGGACCTCAGAATTTCACTGGCAGACGCGGCATAACCCACTACACGCGAGAAAAATCTGGTTCCTTAAAATGAACAGTCGAATATATTTCAAATCTTTGCAAAACCGACCCAAAGTCGTCACACTGGGCGCCCGCGGTAAACCGTCAACCTTTCTTACCGCCGGGACTCGTAGAGCTTGCTGAGCATATGTAATGTCGAAAAGAAATTGCAGAGAACAAATAGTTTTTCAGCCCAAGCGATTTCAGACGTCTCGATGCAACAGCCGAACGCCCCCGATGTGTCTGTATTATCTTCTGTACTCTGTAGCTCTCCTACAGCGCTAATCAACAGCACCTCTCAAGATGACTCGAACAATACCACTAGTCTGGCAAACCTAGCTCGAGTACCAGACCGAGTTCAGACCTGTGAATGCGACAGGCGGACGCGTCTGATGTCTCCGAATCGATTCCTGCGGTTACCACCTTGCAGCGCCCTGCAGCCCGAGTTAAGTGAGAAAACCGACAGCACTCTCAAGATGACTCGAACAGTACGAATAGTTCCGCGACCTAGTTCGGGCAGCAGACCGAGTCCCGAGCTCTGGATTCGGCACGGACACGCCTGATGTCTCCAAAATCGATTCCTGTGACTACCAGCACTGTAGCCCCCCTACAGCCCGAGTTAAGTGCAGAAAACAGACAGCACCTCTGAAGATGACTCGAACAATACGAATAGTTTTGCGGACCTAGCTCGGGCAGCAGACCGAGTTACGAGCTCTGGATTCGACAGGCGGACGCGCCTGATCTCTCTGGATCGATTTCTGAATACCAGCTTTATAGCTCCCCCCCCCCCACACAGCCCGAGTTGAGTCCAGAAAACTCACAGCATCTGATGACTCGAACAATACGAATAGTTTCGCGAACTTAGCTCGGGCAGGAGACCGAGTTCAAAGCTCTGGATTCAACAGACAAACGCGACTGGTGATTCTGAATCGGTTCCTGTCAGTATCAGCTCTGTAGCTGTCATATAGCTCGAGTTTAGTACAGAAAACCGAGAGCGCCTCTCAATATGACTCGACTAGTACAATATACTGAGAGCGCGTATGAAGATGACTCGAAACGTTCGATCCCGCCGGAACGCTCTTTGCAGTAAAAGGTACCCGATCGAGCTGAGATCAAGATCACGAGCGGGAATGAGACCGAATATCACGGGAAAAAATACTGGAGCTCAAACGAAGTAAGGAATTTCGAAAACAAAATGATCCACCGACCAAAATTCCTCAAAAGGTCCGTCGAGACTGGCGCCGGCGGTGAACCGTCAACCTGGTCACCGCAGGGAACCTCGTAGAGCTCCTTCCACGCGTGAGAATGCTCAGAGTCGGAAGAGAGAGCTTCTGGAGGCATTTCTTTGAACATAATGTTTTTGAGTGTCGAGATAAAGTTAGTTGCTCCAAGTGTTTTGATAGAAAATGTGCGCCTACAGAGCTCATATTAAGACGACGAGGCCCTCATAATCGTTCACAGGTGCGAAAAATCTGCTTTCTCGAAATGAATTGTGAAATATCTTTCAAATCTTAGTAAAACCGAGCCAAAATTGTCACATTGTCTCTTCTAGTTGGGTCGGCCAACTAGCTCCACCCCGCGCCGCAATTCCTCTAGCTCATCGATGCCGAAGAGCTCTACGAGGTATTTTTCTTGCCAACTAGCTCTCCAGCGCCCCGGAATTACTGGGCGCCGGCGGTAAACCGTCAACCTTTCTTACCGCCCGGGACTCGTAGAGCTTCCTGACAATATATAATATCGAAAACTAATTGCAGAGAACGTATAGTTTTTCAGCCTAAGCGATTTCAGACCTCTCGATGCAACAGCCGAACGCCCCCGATGCTTCTGGATTGTCTTCTGTGCGAGTTCTGTAGCTCTCCTACAGCCCGAGTTACGTGCGTAAATCGACAGCACCTCTCAAGATGACTCGAACAACAGGAATAGTTAGCAATCCTAGCTCGAGTATCAGACCGAGTTCAGACCTCTGAATGCGACAGGCGGACGCGTCTGATATCTCCGAGTCGATTTCTGTGAATACCAGCACTGTAGCCGCCATACAGCCCGATTTAAGTTCAGAAAACCGACAGCACCTCTCAAGATGACTCGAACAATACGATAGTTACGCGATTCTAGATCGGGCAGCAGACCGAGTTCAGAGCTCTGGATTCAACAGACGAACGCGACTGATGATTCTGAATCGGTTTCTATAAGTATCAGCTCTGTAGCTGTGATATAGCTCGAATTAAGTACAGAAAACCGAGAGCGCCTGTCAAGATGACTCGAATAATACGAACAGGTTTGCAGACCTGGCTCAGCTAGCACACCGAGTTCAGACCTCTGGATGCAACAGACGAACGCGCCTGATCATTCTGAATCGATGAGGTGTGCTCACCAGCTCTGCAGCTGTCCTCTATTTCGAGTTAAGTCTAATATACCGACAACGCGTATCAAGATGATTCGAAACGCCTGATTCCGCCAGTGTGCTTTTTGGCAGTAAAAGGTACCCGATCGAGCTGAGATCAAGATGGCGAGCGTGAATAAGATCGAATATCACGGGAAAAAATACTAGAGCTCAAACGAATTGAGGAATTTCGAGAACAAAATTTTCAACCGACGAAAAGTCACCAAAAGGTCCGTCGAGATTTTTCTTGCCAACTAGCTCTCCAGCGCGCCGGAATTACTCTTAAGCTTCCAGCAATAACTTGCTAAGGGAAGCTCTACGAGTTACTCTCTCCCAGCAAAAACTTGCTAAGGTAAGCTCTACGAGTTATTGTCTCTTGACTGCCAACTAGCTCTACTCTTCGCCCGATCGGGCGCCGGCGCTAAACCGTCAACCTTCCTTACCGCCGGGGGACTCGTAGAGCTTCCTGACAATATATAATGTGGAAAAACGCAGAGAACGAATAGTTTTTCAGCCCAAGCGGTTTCAGACCTCTCGATGCAACAGCCGAACGCCCCCAATGCTTCTGAATTGTCTTCTTCACGAGCTCTGTAGCTCTCCTACAGCCCAAGTTACGTGCGTAAATCGACAGCACCTCTCAAGATGACTCTAACAAAACGAATAGTTTGCCCAGCTCGAGTATCAAACCGAGTTCAGACCTCTGAATGCGACAGGCAGACACGTCTGATGTCTGCGAATCGACTCCTGTGATTACCAGCCCTGCAGCCCCCCTACAGCTCGAGTTAAGTGCAGAAAACCGACAGCACCTCTCAGGATGACTCGAACCATACAATAGTTTCGCGAACCTAGTTCGGGCAACAGACCGAGTTCCGAGCTCTGGATTCGACAGGCGGACGCGCCTGATGTCTTCAAATCGATTCCTGTGACCACCAGCACTGTAGCCCCCCCCAGCCCGAGTTGAGTGCAGAAAACCGAGAGCACTTCTCAAGATGACTCGAACAATACGAATAGTTTCGCGATTCTAGATCGGGCAGCAGACCGAGTTCAGAGCTCTGGATGCAACAGACAAATGCGACTGATGATTCTGAATCGGGTTCTGTAAGTATCAGCTCTGTAGCTGTCCTATAGCTCAAGTTAAGTACAGAAAACCGAGAGCGTCTGTCAAGATGACTCGAATAATACGAATAGGTTTGCGGACCTAGCTCGGCTAGCAGACCGAGTTCAGACCTCTAGATTCAACAGGCGAACGCGCATGATCATTCTCAATCGATTAGCTGTGCTTACCAGCTCTGTAGCTGTCCTAGAGCTCGAGTTATGTTCAGAAAACCGTCATCGCGTGTCAAGATGACTTGAAACGGCCGATCCCGCCTGCCTGCTTTTTGGCAGTAAAAGCTACCCGATCGAGCTGAGATCAAGATGGCGAGCGGGAATAAGATCGAATATCATGGGAAAAAATACTAGAGCTCAAACGAATTGTTGAATTTCGAGAACAAAACTGGGCGCCGGCGGTAAACCGTCAACCTTTCTTACCGCCAGGAGACTCGTAGAGCTTCCTAACAATATATAATGTGGAAAAAATGCAGAGAACAGCCAAGCGATTTCAGACCTCTCGATGCAACAGCCGAACGCCCCCGATGCTTCTGGATTGTCTTCTTTACGAGCTCTGTAGCTCTCCTACAGCCCGAGTTACGTGCGTAAATCGACAGCACCTCTCAAGATGACTCTAACAAAACGAATAGTTTGGCAACCCAGCTCGAGTATCAAACCGAGTTCAGACCTCTGAATGCGACAGGCGGACGCGTCTGATGTCTGCGAATCGACTCCTGTGATTACCAGCCCTGCAGCCACCCTACAGCCCGAGCGACGTGCGTAAATCGACAGCACCTCTCATGATGACTCGAACAATACAATAGTTTGGCGGACTAGTTCGGCCAGCGAGTTCCGAGCTCTGGATTCGACAGCCGGACGCGCCTGATGTCTTGAAATCGATTCATGTAACCACCAGCACTGTAGCCCCCCCCCAGCCCGAGTTGAGTGCAGAAAACCGAGAGCACTTCTCAAGATGAATCGAACAATACGAATAGTTTTGCAATTCTAGATCGGGCAGCAGACCGAGTTCAGAGCTCTGGATGCAACAGACAAATGCGACTGATGATTCTGAATCGGGTTCTGTAAGTATCAGCTCTGTAGCTGTCCTATAGCTCAAGTTAAGTACAGAAAACCGAGAGTGTCTGTCAAGATGACTCGAATAATACGAATAGGTTTGCGGACCTAGCTCGGCTAGCAGACCGAGTTCAGACCTCTAGATTCAACAGGCGAACGCGCATGATCATTCTCAATCGATTAGCTGTGCTTACCAGCTCTGTAGCTGTCCTGAAGCTCGAGTTATCTTCAGAAAAGCGTCATCGCGCGTCAAGATCACTTGAAACGGCCGATCCCGCCTGCCTGCTTTTTGGCAGTAAAAGGTCCCGGTCGAGCTGAGATCAAGATGGCGAGCGTGAATAAGATCGAATATCACGGGAAAAAATACTAGAACTCAAAGGAATTGACGAATTTCGAGAACAAAATTTTCAACCGACGGAAAGTCACCAAAAGGTCCGTCGAGATTTTTCTTGCCAACTAGCTCTCCAGCGCGCCGGAATTACTCTTAAGCTTCCAGCAATAACATGCCAAGGGAAGCTCTACGAGTTACTCACTCCAGCAAAAACTTGCTAAGGGAAGCTCTACGAGTTATTGTCTCTTAACTGCCAACTAGCTCTACTCTTCGCCCGACTGGGCGCCGGCGGTAAACCGTCAACCTTCCTTACCGCCTGGGGACTCGTAGAGCTTCCTGACAATATATAATGTGGAAAAAAAAAAGCAGAGAACGAATAGTTTTTCAGCCCAAGCGATTTCAGACCTCTCGATGCAACAGCCGAACGCCCCCAATGCTTCTGAATTGTCTTCTTCACGAGCTCTGTAGCTCTCCTACAGCCCAAGTTACGTGCGTAAATCGACAGCAACTCTCAAGATGACTCTAACAAAACGAATAGTTTGCCCAGCTCGAGTATCAAACCGAGTTCAGACCTCTGAATGCGACAGGCAGACACGTCTGATGTCTGCGAATCGACTCCTGTGATTACCAGCCCTGCAGCCCCCCTACAGCCCGAGTTAAGTGCAGAAAACCGACAGCACCTCTCAGGATGACTCGAACAATACAATAGTTTCGCGAACTTAGTTCGGGCAACAGACCGAGTTCCGAGCTCTGGATTCGACAGGCGGACGCGCCTGATGTCTTCAAATCGATTCCTGGGACCACCAGCACTGTAGCCCCCCCCAGCCCGAGTTGAGTGCAGAAAACCGAGAGCACTTCTCAAGATGACTCGAACAATACGAATAGTTTTGCAATTCTAGATCGGGCAGCAGACCGAGTTCAGAGCTCTGGATGCAACAGACAAATGCGACTGATGATTCTGAATCGGGTTCTGTAAGTATCAGCTCTGTAGCTGTCCTATAGCTCAAGTTAAGTACAGAAAACCGAGAGCGTCTGTAAAGATGACTCGAATAATACGAACGGGTTTGCGGACCTAGCTCGGCTAGCAGACCGAGTTCAGACCTCTAGATTCAACAGGCGAACGCGCATGATCACTCTGAATCGATTAGCTGTGCTTACCAGCTCTGTAGCTGTCCTAGAGATCGAGTTATGTTCAGAAAACCGTCATCGCGTGTCAAGATGACTTGAAACGGCCGATCCCGCCTGCCTGCTTTTTGGCAGTAAAAGCTACCCGATCGAGCTGAGATCAAGATGGCGAGCGGGAATAAGATCGAATATCATGGGAAAAAATACTAGAGCTCAAACGAATTGTTGAATTTCGAGAACAAAACTGGGCGCCGGCGGTAAACCGTCAACCTTTCTTACCGCCGGGCGACTCGTAGAGCTTCCTAACAATATATAATGTGGAAAAAATGCAGAGAACAGCCAAGCGATTTCAGACCTCTCGATGCAACAGCCGAACGCCCCCGATGCTTTTGGATTGTCTTCTTCACGAGCTCTGTAGCTCTCCTAAAATCGACAGCACCTCTCAAGATGACTCTAACAAAACGAATAGTTTGGCAACCCAGCTCGAGTATCAAACCGAGTTCAGACCTCTGAATGCGACAGGCGGACGCGTCTGATGTCTGCGAATCGACTCCTGTGATTACCAGCCCTGCAGCCACCCTACAGCCCGAGTGACGTGCGTAAATCGACAGCACCTCTCATGATGACTCGAACAATACAATAGTTTGGCGGACTAGTTCGGCCAGCGAGTTCCGAGCTCTGGATTCGACAGCCGGACGCGCCTGATGTCTTGAAATCGATTCATGTGACCACCAGCAATTTAGCCCCCCCTGAGTGCAGAAAACCGAGAGCACTTCTCAAGATGACTCGAACAATACGAATAGTTTTGCATTTCTAGATCGAGCAGCAGACCGAGTTCAGAGCTCTCGATTCAACAGACAAATGCGACTGATGATTCTGAATCGGTTTCTGTAAGTATCACCTCTGTAGCTGCCCTATAGCTCGAGTTAAGTACAGAAAACCGAGAGTGTCTGTCAAGATGACCCCAATAATACGAATAGGTTTGCGGACCTAGCTCGGCTAGCAGACCGAGTTCAGACCTCTAGATTCAACAGGCGAACGCGCCTGATCATTCTCAATCGATTAGCTGTGCTTACCTGCTCTGTAGCTGTCCTGAAGCTCGAGTTATCTTCAGAAAAGCGTCATCGCGTGTCAAGATCACTTGAAACGGCCGATCCCGCCTGCCTGCTTTTTGGCAGTAAAAGGTACCAGATCGAGCTGAGATCAAGATGGCGAGCGTGAATAAGATCGAATATCACGGGAAAAAAAATAGAGCTCAAAGGAATTGAGGAATTTCGAGAACAAAATTTTCAACCGACGAAAAGTCACCAAAAGGTCCGTCGAGATTTTTCTTGCCAACTAGCTCTCCAGCGCGCCGGAATTACTCTTAAGCTTCAAGCAATAACTTGCTAAGGGAAGCTCTACGAGTTATTTTCAACCGACCAAAAGTCACCATAAGGTCCGTCGAGATTTTTCTTGCCAACTAGCTCTCCAGCGCCCCGGAATTACTCTTAAGCTTCCAGCAATGGGCGCCAACGGTAAACCGTCAACCTTTCTTACCGCCGGGGGACTCGTAGAGCTTCCTAACAATATATAATGTCGAAAAGAAACGCAGAGAACGAATAGTTTTTCAGCCCAAGCGATTTCAGACCTCTCGATGCAACAGCCAAACGCCCCCGATGCTTCTGGATTGTCTTCTGTACGAGCTCTGTAGCTCTCCTACAGCCCGAGTTACGTGCGTAAATCGACAGCACCTCTCAAGATGACTCGAACAATACGAACAGTTTGGCAAACCTAGCTCGAGTATCAGACCGAGTTCAAAGCTCTAAATGCGACAGACGAACGCGTCTGATGTCTCCGAATCGATTCCTGTATTCCCAGTCCTGCAGCCCCCCTACAGCCCGAGTTAAGTGCAAAAACCGACAGCACCTCTCAGGATGACTCGAACAATACAAATAGTTTCGCAGACCTGGTTCGGGCAGCAGACCGAGTTCGGAGCTCTGGATTCGACAGGCGGACGCGCCTGATGTCTCCAAATCGATTCCTGTGACTACCAGCACTGTGGCCACCCTATAGCCCGAGTTAATTAGAGAAAACCGACAGCATCTCTCAAGATGACTCGAACAATAGGTAAAGTTTCGCGATTCTAGATCGGGCAGCAGACCGGGTTCAGAGCTCTGGATTGAATAGACAAATGCGACTGATGATTCTGAATCGGTTTCTGTAAGTTTCAACTCTGTAGCTGTCATATAGCTCGAGTTAAGTGCAGGAAACCGAGAGCGCCTCTCAAGATGACTCGAATAATACGAATAAGTTTGCGGACCTAGCTCGGCTAGCAGACCGAGTTTAGACCTCTGGATGCAACGGACGAACGCGCCTGATCATTCTGAATCGATAAGGTGTGCTGTAGCTGCCCTACAGCTCGAGTTAAGTGCGAAATACCGACAGCGCGTATCAAGATGACTCGAAACAGCCGATCCCGCCCGTGCGCTTTTGGCAGTAAAAGTTACCCGATCGAGCTGAGATGAAGATGGCGGGCGGGAATAAGATCGAACATCACGGGAAAAAATACTAGAGCTCTAACGAATGGTTGAATTTCGAGAACAAAATTTTCAACCGACCGAAAGTCAGCAAAAGGTCCGTCGCTTTTTCTTGCCAACTGGGCGCCGGCGGTAAACCGTCAACCTTTCTTACCGCCGGGGGACTCGTAGAGCTTCCTGACAATATATAATGTCGAAAAAAATTGCAGAGAACGAATAGTTTTTCAGCCCAAGCGATTTCAGACCTCTCGATGCAACAGCCGAACGCCCCCGATGCTGCTCGATTGTCTTCTTTACGAGCTCTGTAGCTCTCCAACAGCACGAGTTGCGTGCGTAGATCGACAGCACTTCTCAAGATGACTCGAACAAAACGAATAGTTTGCCAAACCCAGCTCGAGTATTAGAACGAGCGCAGACATCTGAATGCGACAGGCGGACGCGTCTGATGTCTCCGAATCGATTCCTGTTATTACCAGCCCTGCAGCCCCACTCCAGCCCGAGTTAAGTGCAGAAAACCGAGAGCACCTCTCAGGATGACTCGAACAATACGAATAGTTTTGCGAACCTATTTCAGGCGGCAGACCCAGTTCCGAGCTCTGGCTTCGACAGGCAGACGCGCCTGATGTCTTCGAATCGATTCCTGACCACCAGCCCTGTAGCCCCCCTTAAGTGCAGAAAACCGACAGCACCTCTCAAGATGACTCGAACAATACAAATAGTTTCGCGATTCTAGATCGGCAACAGACCGAGTGCAGAGCTCTGCATTCAACAGACAAAAGCGACTAACGATTCTGAATCGGCTTCTGTGCGCCATAACCCACTACAGATGCGAAAAATCTGCTTTCTAAAATGAATTGTCGAATATCCTTGAATTTTTGCAAATCCACCCAAAAGCCATCACTTAGTCCTTTCTGGGTCAGCCAACTAGCTCCAACCCGCGCCGGAAGTCCTCTAGCTCATCGATGCCGAAGAGCTCTACGAGGCAAGTATGCTGTCCTATGGCTCGAGTTTAATTCAGAAAACCGAGCGCCTGTCAAGATGACTCGAATAATACGAATAGGTTTACGGCCCTAGCTCGGCTAGCAGACCGAGTTGAGACCTCTAGATACAACAGACGAACGCACCTGATAATTCTGAATCGATGAGGTCTGCTTACCGCCAATACACTGACAGCGCGTATCAAGACGACTCGGAACTGGGCGCCGGCGGTAACCCGTCAACCTTCCTTACCGCCGGGGGACTCGTAGAGCTTCCTGACAATATATAATGTGGTAAAAAATGCAGAGAAGGAACAGTTTGGAGCCCAAGCGATTTCAGACCTCTCGATGCAACAGCCGAACGCCCCCGATGCTTCTGGATTGTCTTCTTTACGAGCTCTGTAGCTCTCCTACAGCCCGAGTTACGCGCGTAAATCGACAGGCGGACGCGTCTGATGTCTGCGAATCGACTCCTGTGACTACCAGCTCTGCAGCCCCCCCCTACAGCCCGAGTTAAGTGGAGAAAACCGACAGCACCTCTCAGGATGACTCGAACACTACAATAGTTTCGCGGACTAGTTGGGGCAGAAGACCGAGTTCCGAGCTCTCGATTCGACAGGCGGACGCGACTGATGAGTTCAAATCGATTCCTGTAACCACCAGCACTGTAGCCTCCCTACAGCCGAATTAAATGCAGAAAACCGACAGCACCTCTCAAGATGACTCGAAGAATACGAATGGTTTCGCGATTCTAGATCGGGCAGCAGACCGAATTCAGAGCTCTGCATTAAACAGATAAACGCGACTGATGATTCTGAATCTGTTTCTATGAATATCAGCTCTGTAGCTGTCCTGTAGCTCGAGTTCAGTACAGGAAACCGAGCGCGCCTGTCAAGATGACCCGAATAATACGAATAGATTTGCGGACCTAGCTCGGCTAGCAGACCGAGTTGAGACCTCTAAATTCAACAGGCGAACACGCCTGATCATTCTGAATCGATTAGCTGTGCTTATCAGCTCTGTAGCTTTCCAAAAGCTCGAGTCATGTTCAGAAAACCGTCATCGCGTGTCAAGATGACCCGAAACGGCCGATCCCGCCTGCCTGCTTTTTGGGAGTAAAAGATACCCGATCGAGCTGAGATCAAGATGGCGAACGGGAATGAGATCGAATAAGATGGGAAAAAATATTAGAGCTCAAACGAATTGTTGAATTTCGAGAACGAACTTTTTAACCGACCAAAAGTCACCAAAAAGTCCGTCGATATTTTTATTGCCAACTGGGCGCCGGCGGTAAACCGTCAACCTTGGTTACCGCCGGGAGACTCGTAGAGCTTCCTAGCTCGACTTAAGTTGAGAAAACCGACAGCACCTACCAACATTCCGACTTATAGTGAATATTTGTTTACCTCTGAATGCGACAGGCGGACGCGTCTGATGTCTGCGAATCGACTCCTGTGACTATCAGCTCTGCAGCCCCGCCCTACAGCCCGAGTTAAGTGCAGAAAACCGACAGCGCGTCTCAGGATGACTCGAACAATACAGTAGTTTCGCAGACCTAATTCGGGCAGCAGACCGAGTTCGGAGCTCTCGATTCGACAAGCGGACGCGCCTGATGTCTTCAAATCGATTCCTGTGACCACGAGCACTGTAGCCCCCCTCAGCGCGAGTTGAGTAAAGAAAACCGAGAGCACTTCTCAAGATGACTCGACCAATACGAATAGTTTCGCGATTCTAGATCGGGCAGCAGACCGAGTTCAGAGCTCTGGATTCGACCGACAAACGCAACTGATGATTCTAAATCGGTTTTTATTAGCTCTGTAGCTGTCCTACAGCTCGAGTGAAGTGCAGAAAACCGAGAGTTCCGTAGCTGCTCTGTAGCTGCCCTGTAGCTCGAGTTAAGTACCAGAAAGCGAGAGCGTCTGCTAAGATGACTCGAATAATACGAATAGTTTTGCGGACCTAGCGGCTAGCAGACCGAGTTCAGACCTCTGGATTCAATAGACGAACGCGCCTGATCATTCTGAATCGATTAGCTGTGCTTACCAGCTCTGTAGCTGTCCTATATCTCTAGTTAAGTTCAATATACCGACAGCGCATATCAAGATGATCCGAAACGGCCGATCCCGCCACAGTGCTTTTCGATAACAATATTCATCCGATCGAGCTGAGATCAAGATGGCGAGCGGGAATAAGATCGAATATCACGGAATCCAACGAATGTTCAAATTTGAGAACAAAATGTTCAACTAAGCAAAAGTCACCAAAAATGTCGTCGAGATTTTTCGAGCCAACTAGCCCGCCAGTGCGCCCCAATTACTCTTAAGCTTCCAGCTGCTAGCTTGGGGAAGCTCTACGAGTCACTAGCTCTCCAGCGCCCCGGAACTGGCGCCGGCGGTGAACCGTCAACCTGGTCAACGCCGGGAACCTCGTAGAGCTCTTCTCACTGGTAAGAGTGCAGAGAATCGACACAGAGTGAAAAAATATAGATTTTTCGAAAATCTTTATTTTCGATTTTTCGATCTTCATATTCGCTCAGTTCCCGGAAGTCAACTCATGCAAAAATGCATCAGAAGAGCTGAGCTCCAGTCAGAGAGAAGTTTATATGCCAATGCTACGCGCAAAAATCTGATTTCTTAAAATGAATGGTTAAATATCTTTCAAAGTTTCGCAAAACCGACTAAAAGTCACAAATTTGTCCTTTCTGGCCGGGCGGCCGAACTAGCTCCATCCTGCGCCGGAATTCCTCTAGCGCATCGATGCCGAAGAGCTCTACGAGGTACTTGGTAGCGTCCACTTGGTAGCGTCCATGTCCAAAACTGGGAGCCGGCGGTAAACCGTCAACCAAATTTTGCGGGCTTTGCGGCGGGGTCCTCCAGCACATGCAAGCAGCGGTGCTCCCCGCGGCCACCAGGCGCAAGTGGCTCTACCGAGCGTGTGAGACGCTATCTATAACGGACGCAATCTGCGAGATTGCGTGAATTAGCTTCGAGGCGGCCGTTAACTCACAGACCGTCACGGTTGACTCCCTATCGAGGCCAAACGCCTCTTCGGCAATCACGTGACACTGTATAGCATTTTTACGTTCTACAAAAGCCTGCAGCCACCAGCCTCCCCCAGCCCCAATATCCGAGGTGCCTCCGTCGAAGTAACCCCTCAATCCTAAAACTTTCGAAGTATATAAAGGGGCAAGATACTCGTTTCTCTTCGATGTGTGTGGGCAAGCTCTGCAAGCCCACGTGAGTTCATCAGCATAACTGTTACCCTCCCTATAAAGATGTTTGATTGGGTCAGCCCCCGCACACGCAGTTCTCAAACAGGTGTCCGTTATAGCATCAAGAGTGTTTTGTGCCGCCTCCAAGGTGTTGTTATAGCCCATGTTCGTGCACCTCCAGTGCCCTCTTATCCATTGGACCACACACAAGCTGTCACCCAGTATTTCAAATGGAATCTTATCAGACTCATAGTCAAAGATAGTCTCATTTTCAAAGTTATGAGCAATGCGACGCGCAATCCTATCATTATTAACTTTCGTCTCCTCCTCCTCCGTACGTACAACCGAAACTCTAGGTTTGGCCAGATAGTCGAGAATGGCGGGCAGGTGCAATCTTTTGAGCAACTTCTCAACGAAAATCGACCAATCTTCTTTCCCAAACATCATAGTCTCCCACCACTTCGTATTGCCATTTTGATCAGCAATGAAGACATCTTCCCATTTTCTCCAACCGACGTATTTAGTCCCACCACGCCATCCAAGAAGAGCAGCCTGAGAATCCCTCGAGCGTGCAGCGAACGCGCGACGATGAGCGGCCCAGTCACCTGACGCATGCATCATGCCCAACCGCGCCTGAGAGTAGGCGTTGAGTTTGAAGACATTCACGTTTGCGCCAGAGGGTCGTGCCTCTCGCGGCTCACTATCATGATTAGAAGAGGGGGGGTCCCGTGGTCGCTTACTTCCCTGTGGGGCAGCAGACTATCGGCGGAAGCGATGGGGTCATCTTTCACCAAGATTACCAGGTTACCGCCAAGAACCTCGTTGAGCTCTTTTTTCACAGGTCGCTTCTCGTTACAAACCAAGAAAGCTTTTGAAGCGAGAAACGAAAAAAACAAAAATCACGTTTTTTCTGTTTTTACCCAACGTCGGTTCCTCCAAGTGGTTTGATAGTAATACTGTACCTACGGACCTGAAAATTTACTGACGAGCGCGGCATAACGCACTACAGGTGCGAAAAATCTGCTTTCTCAAAATGAATTGTCAAATATCTTTCAAATATTCGCAATATCACCCCAAAGTTATCGCTTTGTCCTTTCTGGTCGGGTCGACCAACTAGCTCCACCCCGCGCCGGAATTCCTCTAGCTCATCGACAACGAAGAGCTCTACGAAGTAGCAGGTTACCGCCGGGGCCCTCGTAGAGCTCTTCTCTCACACGGCGCTCCTCGGTAAGCATGAAGAAAGTTTCTAGAGCAACATCTGAGAAACTCGAAGAATCACATTTTCTGTTTTTATCCAACGTCGGTTCCTGCAAGTGTTTTGATAGAAATACTGCAGCTACGGACCTGAAAATTTTAGTGGCAGACGCGGCAGAACCCACTGCAGGTGCGAAAAATCTGCTTTCTCAAAATGAATTGTCAAATATCCTTCAATTTTTGGCAAAACCACCCAAAAGTTGTCACTTTGTCCTTTCTGGCCGGGTCGGCCAACTGGGCGCCGGCGGTGAACCGTCAACCTAGTCACCGCCGGGAACCTCGTAGAGCTCCTAGCACGCGTAAGAGTGCTCAGCATGGAAAGAGAGCGTTTCTGGAAGTATTTCTCTGAAAAGAGAAAACATGATTTTCTCTATGTCGACATGAAGTAAGTTCCGCCAAGTGTTTTGATAGTAAAACTGCATCTGGAGAGCTCATATTAAGAGGGCGAGGCCCTCATGGTCGTTTACAGGTGCGAAAAATCTGTTTTCTCAAAATAAATGGTCAAATATCTTTCAAATTTTCGCAAAAACACCCAAAAGTTGTCACATTGTCCGCCTCGGCCGGCTGGGCCAACTGGGCGCCGGCGGTAAACCGTCAACCTTTGTTACCGCCGGGGGACTCGTAGAGCTTCCTGACAACATATAATGTCGAAAAAAATCACACAGAAAAAATAGTTTTCGAGCCCAAGCAATTTCAGACCTCTCGGATGCAACAGCCGAACGCCACCGATGCTTCTGGATTGTCTTCTGTACGAGCTCTGTAGCTCTCCTACAGCCCGAGTTACGTGCGTAAATCGACAGCACCTCTCAAGATCACTCGAACAATCACGAATAGTTTGACAAACCTAGCTCGAGTATCAGACCGAGTTCAGACCTCTGCATGCGACAGGCCGACGCGTCTGATGTCTCTGAATCCATTCCTGTGATGACCAGCCTTGCAGCCCCCCCTACAGCCCGAGTTAAGTGCAAGAAACCGACAGCACCACTCAGGATGACTCGAAGAATACGAATAGCTTCGCGGACCTAGTTTGGGCAGCAGACAGATTTCGGAGCTCTCGATTCGAAAAGCGGACGCGCCTGATGTCTCCGAATCGATTCCAGTAATTACCCGCCATCCAGCCCCCCTCCAGACCGAGTTAGGTGCAGAGAACCGACAGCATCTCTCAAGATGACTCGAACAATACGAATAGTTTCGCGATTCTAGATCGGGCAGCAGACCGAGTTCAGAGCTCTGGATTCAACAAGCAACGGCCACTGATGATTCTCAATCAGATTCTGTACGCATCAGCTCTGTAGCTGTCCTGTAGCTCGAGTTAAGTACAGAAAACCAAGAGCGTCTGTCAAGATGACTCGAATAATACAAATAGGTTTGCGGACCTGGCTCGGCTAGCAGACGATAAGGTCTGCTTACCGCCAATACACTGACAGCGCGTATCAAGACGACTCGGAACGGCCGATCCTTACACTGGTCAGAGTGCTCAGAATCGAAGTAGAGTAAAAAACCATAGATTTTTCGAAAATCTTCATTGTCGATTTTATCTTTCAAATTTTTGCAAAACCAACCAAAAGTCACCAATTTGTCCTTTCTGGCCGGGTCGGCCAATTCTGGCCGGGTCGGCCAACTAGCTGCACCCCGTGCCGGAATTCCTCTAGCTCATCGATGCCGAACAGCTACGAGGCATTACACTCTCGAGCTTCCAGCACTGGGCGCCGGCGGTAGCTCTACGAGTTACTTGGTAGAGTCCGAGAAAGCAAAGAAAATACACCGGAAATCTGGCAAGCCCACAGGAGCTCGTGGCGTTCTTCTGGGGCTCTGGGGCGGCTCCCTGGCAGCGCTTCCGAAGCGCTGCCAGGAACGCTTCCACGCATGCCTGGCACGGGTGCAGACACGCGTAATCTGCTGCGACGTTTCACAGCTCGCTGCGGGTGTCGTAGAACGCAAAGATGGGCTGCTGCGAAGCACCACCACCGTCCAGCTTCTAATCTAAAACCCTTTAGCTCTCAGAGAGCAAAGAATTTGCTGAGGGAAGCTCTACGAGTGACTAGCTCTCGAGCGCCCCGGAATTACCCCTCAGCTTCCAGTAATACTTCCTCAGAGAAGCTCTACGAGTTAGAACTTGCTAAAGGGAAGCTCTACGAGTAATTCCTCACCTTATCGAAGAGCTCTACGAACTACCAGTTGGTGGCGTTCAAAACCCCGACAGCAAACGGCAAAGATATCAGAAAGCTTTCCTGACGAGTCCCTCAACGCTCTCGCCAAGCTGTTCTGGCGCTCTAGAAGGCTCCCCTGCAGCAGAAAAACGCCTCCATGCGTGCCTGCACGCGTGTCGGCACGCGTGAACGCTTGCCAGGAACTCCCTCCGACCTGTTGCCGGCTCAGACGGGTCATCAGGGCTTCTGCTGCTAGATGCCGCCCTCGGGCCCCCAGAGAGCCCCAGAAGGCCCCCAAGGAGCTCCAAGAGAGCCCGCAGGCGGCCACAGGGCCAGATCGATGCCCAAGATAACCTCTCGATGGTCCGACGCGCCCCTGAAGCGCCTCAAGAGAGCCCCAAGAGAACCCCGACGACGGCCCCAAGAGGCAAAAAAACATCGAGTTCACGATGATAGTGGAAGAATGTTCGCATCATTACCTTTCGTCCGACCCCTCAGGACGGCCCAGGAGGGCCCAAAGGCTCGCGCGAAGACAGCCCCAAGAGCCCCCCGGAAGGCGCTGGAATGGCCACAGAGGCACCAATATGGCCCAAGAAACCCCCGCTAAAGAACATGGACAGCCGCGGAGAAGCTCCTGGCAGGCACAACCACCGTCCAGCTTCAAATCTTCAACTTCTAGCGTCGGCTTGGTAGCGCCTACTGGGCGTCGGCGGCAAACCGTTAATCTTCGTTACCGCCAGAACACTCGTAAGAACAAAATTTTCAAACGACCAAAGTTAGCAAAAGGTTCGTCGAGATTGTTCTTGCCAACTAGCTCTCCAGCGCGCCGGAATTACTCTTAAGCTTCCAGCAACTAGCTAAGGGAAGCTCTACGAGCTACCCAGAGGCTCCAGAGGCTTACTTTTCTAGACTTCCCCGGTACGGAAGTCTAGGCGCTTGCAAATTTATGCAAAAAACAACTTGGAATCCAACCATTTCCGCGGACGACCAGAAAACACTTAAATCCACATGCGCGCGAAGCGAAAATTGCTTAAATCCATGTGATCTCGCGAGCAAACCTACCAAAACTTACAGAAATCTTGTTCAAAACGCGAAACACCATTCCAACAGCCAATGAAATTCCTGGAAATCTGCGTACAGCGACCGTCTCGGACGTCGGGCGCCAGCGACCGTGCAAAAAATGCAACGGCAATGGCGCTTGCACGTAGGTCTTGCCAGTTCGTGGGGCGTAGTACAGCAGGCCTGGGCGAGGGCCAGATTTTGAAGACCACCCGCGCGCCATCCGCGCCCTTGAGATGGGATGGTCGTTTCCCTCCTCCTCCTCCTCCTCCGCCTCGGGCGCTGGCGATCGTGCAGAAATGCAAGGATTGCGGCGGCCGGGGTGCAGCGAAAAGGGATGAGTCGTTTGCGCCATAGGTTGCGTTGCCTTCGCCCGCCATAGGCTGCGCCATAGCACTTGCATGTGAATGCTTTAATTTGAAGACCAGGAGGAGGAGGAAGAGGAGGGAGGAGGGAAGGAGGAAAAAGGGGGAGGAGGGAGGAGGAGGAAAAGGAGGACGAGAAGGAAGAGGAGGGGGGCAGGGAGGACAAAGTATTCTCGGGCGAGCGGATATCCTCTCGCCGTTTCGGACGTCGGGCGCCAGCGACCGTGCAAAGATGCAACGGTTGCGACCTGCGTGTAGGTCTAACGAATGTGCGCGGCGCCAAGGCGAGAGCCACATTTTGAAGAGCACCCGCACACCATCCGCGCCCTTGGTATGGGATGATCACTCTCCTTCTCCTCCTCCTCCTCCTCCTCTTCCTCCTCCTCCTTCTGCTCCTCCTCGTATCGGCCCTCTGCCCGTCGCTCGGCCTGGCCCTTGGGGGTAAGCGTCGTCGTCGTCGTCGTCGTCGTCGTCGCTTTGTTCTGCCCTTGGGGGTAGGCGTTGTCGTCGTCCTCGTCCTCGTCGTCGTCGTCGTCGTCGCCGCCGCCCTGAGTTCATCCTCGCTATCACCGCCGCCAACATTCACCACCGCCGCCGCCGGCGGCGTCGTCGTCGTCGTCGTCGTCGTCGTCGTCGTCGTCGTCGTCGTCGTCGTCGTCGTCGTCCGTCGTCGTCGTCCGTCGTCGTCGTCGTCGACGACAACGACGACGACGACGGCGGCGTGACGCCCTACCCCAGCCCACGCCGACGCGCTGCACGTCGACGTCCGGTCCCTCTGCTCTGCTCGACGCCCAGCCCGACGCCCTATCCGACGCTGGCGACGAGAAAATGCAGGGCTGAGACGCCCTGCTCGATGCCCAGCCCGATGCCCTACCCGACGCTGGCGGCGAGAGTATGGAGGGCGGAAAAACGCTCCGACGGCGGCGGCGACGACGACGACGACGACGAGACGTGTGGCGACGAGGGCCCCGGGAACCGATTCCCCCATGTTTGCCCAAGATTGTTGAGGCGAAGCCTTCGGCGGCGGCGACGACGACGACGAGGAAGACGGCGAGCTTTCCGACGTCGACGACGTCGACGACGACGACGTCGACGACGACGACGACTGGCGACGAGTCGGGGGCGACGACTGACGACGACGACTGACGACGACTGACGACGACGAACGCTCCGACGTCGACGACGACGTCGACTGACGAACCGATTGAGACGAGACTTCCCGATTGGGGCGAGACACAGAGCCTCCCCCCTATCCACCCCTCCCCATTTTTGCCCAAGATCTTGAAGAGGAGGCTTTCAGGGAAAGGAAGCCCCCGCGCCTTCGAGATGGCGCAGAGCGATGGCCCGGTGAACGCGATTTTCGGTGCCCTGATGGAGACGCTCCGCGGGGAGGTCGTCGAGCAGTGCGAGCGGACTCACATACTCTATCCCATGAAGTACCCGATCCCGGCCCCTGATAGCCATGGCAACGTCAAGACGAAGGTACCTGGAACTTGAAATACAGTCCAAAATGTTTCTGCCTCTGCGGCCCTGGGAATCCAAAATGCCAAAACGTCGGCTTCCAGAGGCCTTGCGTGCTTACCACGCGTCCTGAGGATAGATTTCGACCCCCTCGACGACCCCATAAGATACCATAAGAAACCATAAGAAACCATAAGAGACCATAAGAAACCATAAGACTACGACGACGACGACGACGACGGGCAGGTCTGCATGGCGGGTCTGAAGTACCACAAGGACACCCTCAGCGCGCTCTTGCCGGCGCTGCCCAACCGCCCGCCGACTGGCGCGTACGCCATCGCGTGCTTTCAGCTCGACAAGGCCGGAGACGACGACGATGAGGAGGAGGAGGGCGAGGAGGGGGAGGCCGTTCTAGACAACCCCATCGTCGCCACAGCTGGAGTCGCTCTGAAATCCGAAATCGAAAACACGCTCCAGCATGAGCCCTTGGGGCTCTCACTCTTGTTGGGCGGAGGTGGGTGAGGAAGGCGACGACGAGGAAGGAGGATGGGGTGGTTTCCCCCTGCCTCCTCGCACGCACGCGGGGGCGCGGGAAAGCAGCGAGCGCCCGCAGCCCGATCGAGCGCTCACGGGGGCGCGGGAAAGCTGCGAAAGCCCACGGCCCGATCTTTGCGGCCAGAGACCCCCTCTTAAGACGTGCCGTCGTCGTCGTCGTCGTCGGCGGCGGCGGCGTCGTCGTCGTCGTCGTCGTCGTCGGCGGCGTCGTCGTCGTCGTCGGCGGCGGCGTCGTCGTCGTCTGCCCCAGACGCGGCCCGGGCGCCCCTCAGCGATGAGCATCATCAGCTGCTAGCGAAGCCTTTGCCCTTGCTCCCCTTCTGCCCCGCGTCCCCCTTGCTGGCCCCAATGGGGTCGAAGCCGCTCTTGTCGCCCTTGGCCATCGGGCGTGTCTTGGGCTGATCGGGGATGGGGGCGGGCGGCGGGGGCACGGACGGCGGCGCCGCCACGATGTTGTTAGGCACGGGCGGCGGCGTCGTCGGAGTCGTCGCAGTGGGGAGCTCATCGTACGTCCACGTCTCCTGGAGGGATGGAGGGCCGACCCTGGGAGTTCCCCGGGGACGATCGGGCCAGGGTTTCGCAGCGAATCCAGCCGCGGCGACAGGAGCGCCTCGGCAAGGCGAAGGGGTTCAGAAATCATCATGTAGAAATGTGTTGGGAAAAGGGGAGGGGGAAGGTCTCCGACACGGTCACGCCGTCTTCGCCGATCTCTAGGAGCCTCCACTTCACGGGCATCTGAAGGCCGGTCGGAGACCTCGGGCGGCGCGGCGCATGGGGGGAGGCGTACGGTGGGATCCAGGGGGGTCAGGGTCTGATTTCATGTGAAAGGTTTCTGGTGGCGGAGCCCCCAGTGCATGGAGATGGCGAGGATGGGGGCCGATGATGAGGAGGAGGAGGATTCGGGATGGGAGCGACGACGACGGAGGATGATGAGGATGAGGAGGAGAAGGAGGTTTCGATGCCTCCATAGCGCAATGTACTCCTTCTTCCACCATTTCTTGAAAATCTTCTGCTCCTCGTCCCAGGAACTCCTCGAGGGCGGGGAATGCAGCATGCTGGGGGATTTAACGATAGGGCAATGAGTAGGAATGGCTCCCTTGAATGCCGGGCGTGGGCAGCTGGTCCGCGGGGGCGATCGGGGTCGCCAACGCTGGCGCACTCGGATCGGTCATGAATCGGCGGCGCGACGGGGGCGGCGCGAGTAGCGAACACTTCGTGAATCGCGCAAGTGCGCTTCAAATGGCTTGGGCCAGACGGTTCGGTTGACCACGACATGCCATAAACAACCATAAGCAACCATAAACAACCATAAACAACCATAAACAACCATAACCGAACGTAACAACGTGCGAACCAGCGGAGGCAGCTGGCTACAAGCTCTCTGGCGAGCACCCCAGGAACGAGTCCGAGCTGTCCGAATGGGCCCTCATCGAGGGCGCCTCGCTGCACGCCATGGTGCATTACATCTTCAAGCTGAAGGGCTCGCACGGCAAATCCCGCGACCCGGACATCGCGCAGCTGAAGGCGTTGGGCAACTTTGGCAAGACCTCGGCGCAGAGGAGGCCCCTGGCCGCCCTGAGCTCAGGATTTGCGCGATGACCCCCCTGGGGTAGATGTGCCAATCCTGAAGCTCGGGCGGCCATGGGCCCCTCAAGTGCACGCGCCTTGCCAACGTGGCCTTCAGGCGCTATGCAAACCGCCTTGCACGCGCCCGCCGCGCCAGAGGGCGAGAAGTTCGGCCGATGGCGGTGACGACGTCCCGAGCGGCTCGAGCGATGCCGACACTTACGCCGATGATGACGAGAAGCGCGATGCTGAGAATATCGAGATTGTTGATTTAGAGGATGCTATAGCCGATCTCGAGGACTCCCAGTACATGAGCCCCAGCGACGAGTCACTGCCGCTGACTGTTGACAGCCCGGGCGTCGCGGAGGTACCCGACCGCTCCCAGGAGACGGAGAGGGAAGAGGAGTCTGAGAGCGGAACATGAAGGGTGAGGAGAAGGGGGGGGCGAGGAAAAGGAAAGGAGGCGGACGACGACGAGGGCCAGGGCGAAGAGGAGGGCGAGGAATCGGGAGGATGTGGAGGGCGCGCCCCCCGCCCCTAGCCAGCGCCAGGAGACGGCGCTGGTGCTGGCCTTGCTGGAAAAGGACCACGGCATGTCGGAGGCCCGCTGACTGTGGAAACCGGGGTATGGGGCAATGTCCGGGGGGCCGCCTCGTCCCGAGGATTGGAGGAAGGAGGGTTCAGTTTGTTTTTTGGGGCGGCCAACGCTTGTAAGCATTCGACCCTCCCTGGGAATATCTTGGCCCTTACCCCCCTCGCACGCGGGGAGGCGGTGCCCCCCCCTCCCTGGCGGTGGCCCCCTGGGGCACTTCGAGGGTAAATGACTCCCCGTCATCTTCCTCCTCCATCGGAGGATGACGATGACAAGGAGAGCATTATCAGCATTTTTTCGCTGCCGTGTATCGGCAGCGACGCCAGTACCTGGCCAGCGGACACCATCATCATGACCCCTCTCTCCGGGTGGGGCGGATCCGAATGCGATGCCGAGGACGAGGGCCACCTGTCTCCTGGCGTCGAGGCTGACGCATCGCGTGTCTCCTTCCGACTTCCCTCGACCCATCGCCCATCTCCTTCCTTTCTGTTTCCCTCCTCCTCCTCCTCCTCCTCGCCTTCGCCTGGCGGGGGCTGAGCGCTTGCCCCCAGGGGGGTCGGCCCCTATCCGCCCCGCTCGCCGCCCCCCCCCCCCAGGCACAGGCGCACGATCTCGCGCAGCGGCTCTTGCTGGGCACCGTGGGCCCGCCTGGTGGCGACGACAGTGGGCTCGTGAACCGATCCCTGCAGGTGCCGATCGACCTCTGCGACAGTGATGACGACTCCCCAGGCCAAGGCTTTCACACCCCGCCAGCTCAGAGCCATGTCCCTGCCACGCCCGAGCCCATGGATGAGAGCGCCGACAAGTTGCAAAACGGCCCCGAAGCGACGACCAACGTGAGCGCGCAGAAGCTGCCCGTGCCCGAGAAGCCCCCCAGTGCTGGTCACGGGGTCAGATAACACCAGCCCCCCACCATTGGCAGGCATAACGTAGCATAACAAACCATAAAGAACCATAAAGAACCATAACGAACCATAAAGCAACATAAATGTAATCTGATGGTCAACTATTGACGATATTCGCTGTCATGTATACGCCCTGTTGATATACAAACGCTCTGCAGAGCCCATGTGATATGTAGTGTGTGTCTGCTTCGCGCCCATGTACGTTGCTCTTCCCACGCCCTGACTCAACCTGCCCCTGTCCAGAAACAAATCAGCCCACGCTCCGCGTGCATTGAAACCGCTCTGTGCTTGTTGCCGCCGTGCCCCCCCCCATCCGCCCGCCCGAGGTGAGCTGTTGCGCCAGCTGACGAACAAGCGCCCCATCAGGCCCTCGGACACGAGAGGCGCAGGCGCCGAGGGTGGACCAGAGGCGGCGAGTGCTGAGCATGATGAGGAGCCGCCTGCCAAGCAGCAGAAGGTCGGGGGCGCCGATGACGGTGGCGCCGCGAGCGGCAAGAGCACTGGCAAGGGCAGCAAGGAGAAGGGTAAGGGCAAGAGCAAGGGCAAGGGCAAAGGCAAGAAGGGCGGCAAAGGCAAGAAGGGGAAGGGCACGAACTCGGACGACACCGCCGCCGAGCCCGGCACGTGGAACATGGCAGACGCGGGGGAGCACGTGGCCAAACCCGACGCCGGTCAGCCGCCCGATGCGGCAGGCGCGGAGCAGGCGGCGGCGCAGCCGCCCGAGGCGGCGGGCGCGGAGCCGGCGGCGGGGCACCTGGCCAAGAAGGAGCCCGTCAGGCGGTGGGGCCCAAGAGTGACCAGGGTAAGTCGAACTAACATGTCGGGCCCTCCGCCCTAAGAGGACCCCCGATACCGCCTGCAGGCGCTCAAGATTGCCCCGAGAGGCCCCGAGAACCCCCCGAGAAGCTCAGGAGCGGTCCCCAAACGGTCCCCCCAAAGCCCCCAACATCTTCACCCCTGGACTTCTCCCTTCTTCTGGGGCTCGGCGGATAGGCGTAAACTTTTTGAATATGTAGGGGGTGCGGAAACAGATTGGGCCCCGATAGGAGATCCGAACCGCAATCGACGTGATTCGCGACGCAAGCCCTGCTGTGACCGAGATGGTGGAGGATTTGTGGGCGATGGCATTGGAGGTAGAGGTGGGGTTGCTCTGGGCTGAAATCGGAGATGATGTCGGGGATGCGGATATCGAGGCGCTGTTGGCAGAGGTCTCGGGAGCTCTCGAGGTTGGCCCAAGGGAATGTGCAATGCGTTCTCGAATCGGAATCCCAGGGCCTCCAGCACAGATCGCCATTACGTTTTAGCAGACCCCCATGGCCACTGCTTCCCCTCCTCCCCTGCTTCTTTGAGCTTGGTCCCCACTCTCCCCGCCCCCCCCCCATTCCTGCCTGCGAACTTATGTTGGTGTTTTTGGGGGTCCCGCCCGCAGGCGTCGCCCGCTGGTGGACCCGGTGGAGTTCAATGCTAAGCACTCCGATATTCTGGCGCAGCTCCCCAAGGAAGCCCAGCCGCCCGATGTGCCGCATGGGGAGTTGTCGTACAATTGCAACTTGTCGGTTGGGGAGCATTGCCTGAAAATCGAGGTGCACATCGTTAAAGGTTTCATTCGGGTGGTGAAGCCGGCTCTCGCTAAGGGCGAGGCTCAGTTCAGGTTCAATCACTATGGGGTCTCAGAGGCTTGGAAGGTTGCCCGCGATGCGGCAGTGGCGGCCCTCGACCCCAAGACAGATTGAGCTCGGTGCGAAACCTGTCGGCCCAGATTTAAGATCGAGGTCTGCCTTCGCAACCTCGCCCAAGGTGCCTGCGCGGCAGACGTCTGCGCGGCGGTGGCTGCATGGCCCCGCGAGGGGCCCTTCCCCCGAGTGGCAATGGACTCCAGGACTGATCATTCGGGGCCCTGGGGCCGCGCAAACGCCTGCCGCCAACGCGCAATTCTTGGCACCTTGCTCTTCTGAGTCGAATCAGCGCGTGGCGCGTTTCGAGGGCATCGCGATGTTGGGGCCGCATGCCCAGCCTACATCAATATCAGCAGTGCGAGGCCCGCCATAAGACACCATAACAAACCATAACAAACCATAACAAACCATAACAAACCATAACAATACATAACAAACCAAACGCACCTTAACACATCATAACATTCCACATCTCTGTGCACACATGGCGCGGCCTCGAACTGCAACTTGCGCCGGGCCGTTCGAGTTTCTGATCTTGCACATGCATTGCAGGATGGGTTGCATGAGGGAGTGTAGCCTTTGAACGGCATAGAGCATAGCTTCTTGCCATCAAAAACCTTACAGTCGAAATCCATGATAAGGACGCGCGCCTTTTCAAGGGTACCCTTGGGCTCCTGCCTGCCCCTGCTTCTGCCTCTGTCGTTTGCCGCCCCAAATGCCCCGCCCTCGGCCTCCGAGGGTCTTGTGTCTTTACCACGCGTCCCTGTTATAGATTTCGACTGGACTCTGCCTGACACTGCTTGTCCACTTCTGTCACCATGGCCCCGCCGTCGCCGCCGCCGTCTCTCCCCCCGATCCATGCCTGCCTGCTTCCGCCCTTGCCTCCTGCCGGCCCGCCCTGCAGCCTGTTTCGGGGCAAGCACTTGGAGGCGCCATGGCGTCTATACACGTTACATCTGACAGCGAAAGTGATGACGGCCCCCCCGAAATCCTCGAGTACATTTCGAGCGCGAGTTCGGATCGCGATCGAAGCCGCAGCCGGAGCAGGGGCGACGCCGCTCCGAGCCCGACCGAACGCGCATGGCCTCCATGGGGACGTGGGGAGCTCAGCGGGCGTGCTTGCAGGGATGGTGGGGCGAAAGCAGACGAGGGAGTGGCTGGAGGCAGAGGTTGAGCATGGACGGAGGAGATAGGGAGGGTGAAGGGATGGTGGGCGGTGCCGATGAGGGTGATGATGATGATGATTGCGCTAAGGTGATGTATTTCGAATGGTGCCGCTGAAGTTACTCTTGGTCATAACAGCTCTCAATGCGGTGTGCGAAATACCGGTGTGCACTGTGGATTCAATCGAGTTGTTCGCAGGCTGCCACTCCATCACCAATGCCGTGAAGAGCCACGGGCGCCCCGCCATCTCCTTGGACCTCGCCACTGTCAGGACTCTGTTTTACATGCGTGTTTGGCATGTGCTACTTGTTCCGTGGCTGTCCGCGTTGCGTCGCGTGTAAAACGCGCCCGCAGTGAGATGGACGACATGTGCAGCACCGCGGGGTTCTGCCGGGCGTTGACCTTCGTCTTGGGGCTGAAACCTCGTGGTCTCTTGTGGGCGGCGCCGCCCTGCAGCTCGTGGGTGTGGATCGGGCGGTGGCAAACCGGACGTTCTAGAGAGAATCCAATTGGCAACGAAGATGCTGATTTCGTACACAAGGCAAATAAATCAACGAGTAGGGTTGTGCTGCTTCTTGTGCTCGCACTTGCCGTGCGCAATTGCATCTTCATGGCAGAACAGCCGTCATCTTCCATATTCGAATTGCATCCAAGGTTCAAGCAGCTCGCAAGGGCGCTCGGAGAGCAATTGCATAAACTGCAAATGTGGATGCAACCGTTTGGCGGCAGCAGTAGAAAACTTACGCTCCTATATTCTAATTCTGGTGAGCTTCATAAATTATATAAGCCGCTCGACGCGGCCCAGCCGTCCGATGTACAAACGTACGAGACTATCACGGACGCCTCAGGCAAGAAAAAGGTCAACGGGGCCCCTGGCCTGAAGACAACTCAGGCGTACCCAGATGGTTTCGGCCAAGCAGTGGCAGCGTGTTACCTCGGTGAAATTGCCGAGCGCCGCGATGACTTCGCTGGCGTGTCCCTGACACAGTTGCGTGAGTTTGCGAGCGACGACCCCTGGGACGACGCTGGTCTAGAGGAAATCCTGCAAGCGCTGCGCGCACAGCGCCGATAATGGTGCGGCGCGTTTTCCGCTGCAATGATATGACGGAGAGGGGTTGGGGGAGGGCGGGGGGGATATGCAACGTGACCATGGAGATAGGGGAGGGCATGGGCGGGATGAGCAGTACAAGCCTCAGCGCGCGCGTTTGTCCAGATTTGACCCGCTCCTTGTTTGGGGGCGCACGACCGCGGCCCTGAGACAGCCCTGGGGGGCGTTGAGAGAGCCGCTGCGAAGCCCGATCCACCCTGTGCACCTCCCGCGCTCCCGCCGCCGCCGCTTGCCCGCTTGCCCGCGCGCGCAGCCTGTCACGCGCACGCCAGAACGCACCGCATAAAATGCATAATATTAAGCATAAGTTGCATAACGAACAGCATAAAATTCATAACGGACATAAAGAACCATAACAGAGCATAAGCAACCGTAAGCAACCGTAAATCGTCGTAACTCATCAGCACGCACACACAAATTTTCCCACCCTGTCCTCCACCTTCCCGCCCTCGCCTTCTCGCGCCTCATCTGCATTCGCCATCTCCTCAGCGTCATCGCGCTCCTACCGCGCAGACCCTCTCCTCCGTCCTCCCGCTCCCCCTTCCATCTCTCATGCCATCCTCCTCCGTGCGCCTCCGCCTACGTGATGCAGTCATGTACGTATCAAGTTTATCATGTGCGGTGCGGGGATCCCTTTCGGTTGTCTGACTGCGAGACACAGGCCTCCCTTGTCGGTGGCACTGTCGACTGGCGAGGTATGTGCAGTCGTTGTTACTTGGCACTGCTCCGCCAAAGCGTGCAGCATAAAGAAGCATAAAGGACCATAACAAACCATAACAATCCGTAACTTGTTGTGGCCCAATATACAGACCATTTTGGTTAGAGGGCATTCTATCGTGAGTACGGTGCAACTCCCACCGGGCGCCTGCACGCGATGTTCTTGCGCGACTCGGCTGGTCGGTGCATGACTGACATCAACGGCAAGATCATCCTGGTCAGGCCCGGGAGCCAGGTGAAGCAGGAGGGCGTGAAGCAGGAGGGCGTGAAGCAGGAGGGCGTGAAGCAGGAGGGCGAGCGCGCTGGTAGCGAGCCGCCGAAGAAGAGGCAGCGTGGGAAGGCAGCGGGCACGTCTCCCTTCGGCGCCGCCGGGGGGGCCACGCCGAGCCCCTTGCGCCGCCCGCCCGCAGAGGCCACGCCAGACCGAGGAGCCCGGGCGCCGCCCGCACCGCCTGCAGAGAAGCATGGCTTTCAGAAGATCATGGTATCCAACGCGGATGACCGCGCAGCAGTGGCAGTGCTGCCTCAGCCAGGCGCCTCGTCGCAGGCGATGCTCCCTCAGCAGGCGCCCGCGCTTGCCCCTCAGATGGCGGCGGCGCCTCCGCAGCCTCAGCAGCCGCCCCCGATGGCCCCTCTGGGCGCGGCGCCTCAGCAGCCTCCACAGCAGGTGGTGGCCCCCCAGGCGGCGGTGACCGCCGCGAAGGCCCCTCAGGGGGGGGCGGCGGCGGGCGCCGCGCAGGGAGAGGGGTTCAAGATCCCGCGTCAAGCAGACGGCTCCATCAACGCGCTGGACCTCGAGGACGCCGTGAAGGCGGCGTGCGCGTCGTTGAACCAGCAGGAGCACCTGGCGCTCTGGAACCGGATGACCAGGAAGGTGAACAATCGCGACTGCCCGCCGCTGCTGAAGGAGAAGTGGGAGGCGGCGTCCAAGATGGAGCCGCTAGGGTGATACAATGCTAGCAAGACATATCCCTCCACCTCCTCCTCCTCCTCATCCTCTTCCTCCTCCTCGTATTCCTCGTCGCCCTCCCTCTTCGGGCCCCTATCCTACCCTCCCCCCATTTTGCGCCCGAGGATCGCTCGGCGAAAAACAACGTGTTCGAGCTCTTCGTCGCGTGCGGGGGCGACACCGGCAAGATGACGGCGGTCGAGCAATACACGTTGGAGAACAAAGAGAGCGAGGACACGATTTGGTTCTGGGCGACCCGAGACGACTTGATGGCCCATTATCACAACAAGAGCGCGGTCGTCGACGAGCTCATCGGGCGCAAGAAACAGGACCCGCATGCCACAAAGTGTCCATGAGCTCCCCCCCCCCTTTCCCGCATGGGCAGGCATAAGAAAGCATAACGAACCATAAAATACCATAACGAACCATAAGTTATCATAACTTGTAGCCGATTGCATGGCCGATCGATCTACCGCACTTGTGCGTATGTATGTGTACATGTATGTATTTGCCCAGTTGATAAGGCGAGGGCGTGTTGAGTTGCTGAGGGTAGTGCAAATTGCATTCTGAAATTGTCTGGAACCCTTCAGAGGACCCCAAGTTCTGCAGGCCCCACCCGGACCACCCGGAGAACCGCGACCTTGATCAGTGCCCCGCCCCACGATCGAACGCGACGCGAATAGCTTGCGATTCCCAGTCTCGCTGCGAGGATGATGATGACGATGATGATGATGAGGAGGAGGAGGAGGAGAGAAGGATGAGGGGGAGGATAATGAGGATGGGGAGGGAGAGGAGGAGGAGGAGGAAGATGAGTATGAAGTCGAGGATAGGGGTGGGGGTGGAGGATGAGGACGATAACGAGGAGGGTCTGCAGGAGGGTGATGTTTCTGGGCGGCCCCAGGTACAAGTGCTACAAGACCTCTACGGAGAGCTTCGGGCAAACCAGAACTTGGCCCAGGACATTGCACTGGTGCGGGGAGCTCAAGGGCCAGGTGGCCCTGGAGATCGCCAGGAACGTCGAGGCGACCGCATTGCTTCCTTCGTCCTCCCCTGCCCCTTCCTGCCGCGGCAATCCCCGCCCTTCCTTACAGACCCCCCCGCCGCTCCACGCCCGCCCCCAACCGTGCCCCTCCTCCCCTTCCCTGCCCAACCCTCCCCGACACACCCCCTGTACTCACTGGGGGCCGGCGTGCCTGCTTGTCCGCCCCCCCCCGACGCCCCGCCCGCCCAGGCCATCCTGGCGCCGGGGCGCGATCTGAACATCAAGGACCAGCAAGGCGGGAAGGGCAACGGACGGGGGAACAAGACGGGTGGCAAGGGCAAGAAGGCGCCGACGACGGGCAAGCTGTACATTCAAGGATGGGTCTCATACTCGGCATCCTGGGTGACGGGGTCGCAATTCAGATTATCCAGTCTTGCGCCGAAGCGATGGGCAACCTCGTTGCTACCCCATGGCTACCCCACTGCCTCGCAGCTACTTCGGAATGCTCACTCGTCGGGGGCCCCATCCCCCAAGATACTCTCCCCCTGGGGCCCTTCGTGATGGGCGCGCCTCGGATTGCCGCAGCCGCTGCAACTCGAGAGTCGCAAAATGCAGCCTTACGTGTACGCCCAGCGGTGTGCGCGCACCCTTTGAGTGCACGGGCGTCTGGTCACATCAGTGCCGCGGGGGTTCTCGACCACCCCCCTTCGAAAATCCGCCGACCCGCCTGGGCCCCCAGGCGCGTGAGTCCCTTGCTATGCCCCCCATTTGTTAGACGCCCTGGGTGGCTCATGCAGCCCCGAGGTGACCTTGCTCAACGAAGTCAAGGCCAAGCTGGCGACCCCGCAGTATGACTGGGCCAAGGGCTTCCTGGTCCTCTTGGAGAAGAACCTCGAGAATTTCCAGGCGCTGAACCTGAACCTGCACACGGCTTTCGCTAGCTGCAATCCTACCGGCAAGGCGCTTCCCACCGAGACCTTGACCATCATCGCCGATGTCCAGTCGGAAGCCGAGAGCGCGAAGGACAACGTCGCGACGGCCGACAGCATGACCGGGACCAAGAAGAGGACATGGCGTTTCTGAAATCTCGGCCCCACCCTGCCAATGGGCGAACCATACACAAGCATAACGAACCATAAGCAACCATAACAAACCATAAGAAACCATAACAGACCATAAACAACATCCCTAGAGCAACACGCATAGTGCCTGCCTGCAGTCACATCGTAACCCACGAGGGGTCGTAACCGCTTGAATGTCGGTGAGCTGCGGCTGGACGCAACTCGAAAACATGTCAGGATGGTGGTTGGGATTGGGTGGGTGGTACAGTCAACGCGCATAGTAAGGACGTGCGACTTTCCAAGGGTACCTCGGGTCCTTGCCTGCCTCAGCCTCTGCGGCCCGTCCTTAGCAATTTTCGCGGGCCAATTTCTCGGGATACTTCAACTTCGGCCTCCCAGGGCTTCGTGCCCTTACCACGCGCCCTTACTATGCGTGTTGACTGTAACCCCTGCGCGCGCCCCCCTACAGGAAGCTGCCCGCGACCCCCCCGGAGATCGAGGAGGAGCCTGCCACGGGGGATCCTACCGCGGGGGCCTCGACGGAGCCGACGGGGGCTGCGCCGCGGACGACCGCTGAGGCCGCCTCGCCTCCGGCTCCAACGGAGGGCGCGCCTGTGGTTCCCACAGATGGCACGCCCGCGGAGGCGCCCGCGACGGAGGCGCCCGCGTAGGCTCCCACTCCGGCGGCGGCGCGACGAGCGCCAGCGACGAGGGCTGCGAGGGGGAGGGACACAGAGCAAGACGACGAGGAGGACGACGGATACGACAACAGACGATCGGGCAGGGATGGGGGGAGGAACGGGGGAGGAAGACGGGTGAAGGCGAGAGAGGTATTTTTTCGGCTTGACGTTGAATCGGTCCCGGAGGCCTCCTGGATTTGGACGGGGGGGATTGGATTCGCGAGTGGCCCAGCGCAGATGCCGCTGATACTTCTTCGAGGGCGATGTCCTCGGCGCGGCGGCCAGGTGCTCAGGGCCTCGAGCGCTGCAGTTGCCGATTTCCGAGGGTGGAGCCCCAGCTCTTGCCTAGCGCCGCGCATCGGGATTTCTGTGCTGCGCCTGACATCGAACGCGCTCGTACCACCTGTCGAGCGAGCGTGCGGTTGAGCTCGGAGTGTAATGCCTAGGCTCCCGCGCTCAGCCTGACAGCTTTCTTGCCCTCTTGTTTCAGCTAGTGCGCCGCCGGGCGCGACTGGGTAGACTCGTGCGCTAGCATCTGTTCGAGTCTTTTTCTAACTGCGGGTGTTGCCTTGAGACATCGGAGGGGGCGGCCGATTGAAAACGACAATGGCGAAAGGATTTGGCTTTGGTCGGCAGGCTGGATGGGGAATCGGGCAGCGTTTGCTTTCGCCTGAAGCATTTGCGTGCTCAAGCCGCTGCTTTGCAATTTTAGATGTTCGCGCGTCTGCGCCTGGCGCAACTACGCAGGTCACAGAGTCAGACTAAGCAGGGGGGGAATGAGCCGGGCATCGAGGTCGCCAGGGGGGCGGGCATCGTGGACGCCAGGTCGAAACGCAGGCGAGGGGCATCAACGTTTCGTCGGAGGGGGAAGGGCCCGGGGGGTCGGGGGAAATTCGATTGTGGCTTGCTGCCCCAGGCGTTTGGACACCCACGAGCACAACAAGTTGTCCTGCCGCTTTTTCGATAAGGTGTCGAGGGGCGCCTGGCCCACCAGCGAGGCTGTCTTCACGGCCCGCGACGTCGTTTCTGTGTATGGGAGGTCGAACCCTCTCGTCAATGATTGGGCATCGCTAGGCGGGGAGTCTGACAACCCTCACAATATGCAGCGGGACCTTTTGAGATGGGCCCGAAGCTTCGAACTTCATCTAGACGTTGCCAGCGCTACTGTAACGTACCAGAATTCTCGGAACAACGGGACTATCGACAGAAAGCACGCACTTATTTACCCTCACGAGATGTTTGCGGCAATTTATACCAGCGGCCCCGACTTTTTCCGAAAATGCTTCCTGGGGCCTCATGGCGATGCTGGCTTGGAACGGTATTGGGCCCACAACATGCAGTTCCCATGGGCCTCCACGCACCCTGGTTTCGTTGAGCACGGCATCCCGACAAACAGAGCCATACCTTT
The DNA here is from genome assembly GCA_963575745.1 of Prorocentrum cordatum. Taxonomy (NCBI): domain Eukaryota; class Dinophyceae; order Prorocentrales; family Prorocentraceae; genus Prorocentrum; species Prorocentrum cordatum. The sequence goes on along the minus strand of CAUYUJ010020799.1, from coordinate 47,559 downwards.
CGGTTTTCATAGCGATAAGGGGCAACACATCCAACGGGACAAGATTTTGACGATGTCATGGGGTTCGGTGATGACTCCAGCTGAAACTTTGTGGCGAGTGTTCTTGTTTACAATTCTACCCGATGAGCTTGCGATCCCCCACAAGTCCGCCGAACAGTTGCACGCGGTTTTTGTTTGGAGCTGCGAGTGGATGCTCCGAGGTGTGTATCCCGACGTTGACCATGACGGCAACGCGTGGCCTGCTGGCAGCGAGAGGGCCAAACTCGCTGGCAGAGAGCTGGCCGGCGGCTACCGCATGTTGTTCGCCGAATTCAGGGGCGATTGGGAGTGGCAAGCTGAGACGTTTGGCTGGAGGCCCTCGGGCGAGCAGGAACACCCTCCCATGCCCCTGGGAATTGGAGGGATGGGGAGTGGGGAGGAGGGGGAGGGGGGAGGGGGGGGAAGGGCAGGGGGGCCGAGGGGTGGGATAGGGGAGGGAGAATGGGTGGGGGAGGGGGGCAGCGGAGGAAGGATTGGGGAATGCACGGGAACGACAGGCCGGGGGGATGGGGGAGGGTAGCAAAGCAGGACGAGGCCGAGAGAGAGAGGAGCAGGATGACCAGGAGGAGGAGGAGGGGGAGGAGGAGGAGCAGTATGATGACGGATGTATGTGATGGGCGGCAAGCCCGCGTTCGCCCGCAGGCACTACAGGTGCGACTTCATTTGTCACAGGGACTGGGCGTCGAAAGTGTTGGACTCGATGACATACACCGATTTCTCGGAGCACGCAGGCTGGCGAAAAACGATTCCTCCTGAAAACTACTTTTGGGATTTCTGCGACCATCGGACGTCCGTTTTGACATTGATGCCAGGGTGGATGAGGGACCTTTGCAAGACCGACACGATGCATTGTGTAAACTTAGGCACCGCGCACTTGCTGATAGGGAACGCAATAATATTTCTTGCGAACAATAGGGTTGATTTGCACATTGTGGAGCCCCGGCTGACACCTCTTGACGTCAATGCAAGTAGGGATGATATTTTGTTCGATCTGCAACTCAGGTTCAAATATTTTCTGAGCGACAATAAGCAGTCCTGCAGTTGCAAGAAGTTTACAGTGAACTCGATGCACAGAGAAAATAACCAGAAGTTCCCTGTATTTTTGAGCAAGGCCGCTCAGTCTCCCTACCTAGTTTCTTGGCTTGCGCAGCTCACGCTGCAATTTGCCAATTGCTGTCCCGCGTCCGTCAAGTACGAAGCAGATGTAGTTGCTGCGTGCTGCTGGGGCAAAGCGCAATACTTTAATATTTTGAAGCGGAACGACCGCTTCTTCTCTCAGGCTGAGGCTGATGAGTTGCACGAGTGTGGCCACACGTTCCTGCATGCGTATGCAGAGCTCAGGCGCATTTCAATACGTTGCGGCTCGAACATGTGGAGCCTCGTTCCGAAGTTCCACCAGCTTCAGCACATTTTACTCGACGCTGTACGAGACTTAGTAAATCCAAGATTCAGCCACTGCTTTTCAGATGAGGATTTCGTCGGGCAGATGATTACAGCAACAGCTGCCGTGCATCCCCTGTCAGCAATGTTTAGCGCGGTGTCGAAGTATGTCATGGGCTTCAAAGCCCGCATCGCAGGCCATGTGGTTTCTCAGTGATGCCGATTGGCGTCGCTCTGGGGGGCGCTGCGCAAACTAAGACACCCATAACGAAACATAAAGAAGCATAAAATACCATAAAAAACCATAAAAACACATAACGTTGCATAAGCCTACACACGACACCGTTGTTCTGCAATTTGCGATCGTTCTTGGCATCGCAATTGCACGCGTGTGCTGTTGCTTGTTCTTGCTGGGAGGCGCAATATCGTGCTTGTGCCTGTACTGTTACTCTCGTGTGATTACCGCTTGGGCAATGGGCGGCGATGGAAAATAGTTGAGTTGCACATTCCAGTGGGGCCGCCGCCACGGGGGCGTAAGTGCGATGAGGGCGAGGCGAAGGTGGAGGAGTGAGAGGGCGATGCGGCGGAGGAGGAGGAGGGAGAGGGCGAACAGGAGGAGGAGGAGGAGGAGGAGGAGGGGGGGGAGGGGCGAGGATGACGACGAGGAGGAAGATGAGGATGAGGGGGATGAAAGACGGGGGCCGGTGGGCGACGGGCCCCGCCCGCCGCGACCCCCCTTGGCCTCTCCGCCGGGCGGCGGCGGCGGCGAGCAGGAGCATGCGTCGCTCGGTGCCCAGCTCCGCCGCTGGGATCGTCATCATCGTCGTCGTCATCATCGTCGTCGTCGCCATCGTCGTCGTCCTCGTCATCATCATCATCATCGTCGGCGTCGTCATCATCATCGACGTCGTCATCATCGTCGTCGCCATCGTCGTCGTCGTCGACGGCGAGTGACGTCGTCGTCATCGTCGTCGTCGTCGTCGTCGTCACCGCTGCCGCGGGCCTCCTCCTCCTCCTCCTCCTCCTGGGACGGGAGGGTGTATAGCAGCATCGCCGATGCATCCAGGGATCTCTCTGGTCACCTCTCTCCTTCTCCTCCATCCTCCTCCTCTGTGGCCCGAGATGCAGCGCGTGATCGTGTATCCTCAGTGGGGCCTTCGCTTCTGGGTGTTGCCCCCCCCCCTGGGCTGGCTCGCCATCGAGAACTTCCCCCGGGTTCACTTGCGGCGGCTGCGGCGGCGGCCGCCGCCGCCGCCGCCACCGCCGCCGCCGCGGGCTCAGTGGCGCCCGCGCTCCCCCCCAGAAAGACCTGATCCCTGAGCCGACCGGCGATCGAGCGATCGGTGGATCGACGAATCGATCCATCAATCGACCCATCAATCGATCCATCGATCGCCCTTTCGCCGTTCGGCTCGGCGACCCCCTCCCCACCGAGGCCGCCAGACGACGTTCAATACATCGCGAGCTCAGAGGACGACGACGGCGACGACGCCGAGACGATCACGAGCAGCCCGGGGCGCGAGTGGGTCGAAGCGATCGATTGAGGCCTAGGGGGCGGGGGCAAATGCTTTTTTTCCTCCCCCTCCTCCTCCCTCCTCCTCCTCCTCCTCCTCCTCCCTCCTCCTCCTCCTCCTCCTCCTCCTCCCTCCTCCTCCTCCTCTTCCTCCTCCTCGCGGCGGCTCAAACCTAGCGGCCTCCGCGCTCGGGCGGATCCGCGCGGTCTGTCCTGGAGCCTGCGCGGCTCGGGCGGATTGCGGGCCCGCGCAACGTGCAAAAGGAGGACGCGCAATTCTGTGACCTGTCAGCAGCTCTTGGCCGTCTGGCGATGATCGCCACTGCAAACGGTGGCAAGCATACCTCGACCACTGCAAACACTGCAAACGGTGGCAAGCATACCTCGAAGAATTGCGGCGGCGCCTGCGCGCGCGCGCACGCGCGCGCACGGACACACGCCCCCACACACACACACACGCTAACACACACGCACACACTCACACACACACACGCACACACGCGCTCGAGCACGCACACGCACGCACGCGCGCGCGCACACGCGCACGCGCGCGCCCCCCTTCCGCCGCCGCGTCGCCGGTGCGGGCGGGGCTTCCTCGAAGCAATAGCAGCGGAGCGCGGCGGCCGTGCGAGCAGTGTAAATGTCGTGGTGTCCTGACAGCGTGCGCAGGCATTCTGCCAAGTGGTTTGGTCTGAGGACCGCCCCTGCTGGCATTCGCTCGCCACTGCTGCGCAACGGGGCGCGCCGTCTACAGCCCGAATACGGCCGCAAGAACGTGGATCAAAAACACAATCCCCTTCGCCAAATTCCGAAGGCCCCATGGAGACGCCAGAAACGAAGAACACCCCACGGCGGGGGACCGAGAGGCGAAGAAGGTGAGGGTACCCCTCCGAAACTAAGGTCCGCCTTAGCCTTCGTGCCAGCTGTACGGGCCGCGCGGCCCTCCCTGCAACGGGATTGCGGCTTGGAAGCTCGTCGCCTGAATGCTGCGCGGCGCGCTCCTCTGCGTCTGGACGCGCGGAACCCCGTCCTCTTCTGCCCAGGATACCGGGAAGCGCTGCCAAATCCAAAGTAAACGTCTGCAAATCACAAGGAATCTTTTCGGGGGGAACAGGAAGTGCTTCCAAACTCAAAGAAAAACGTTTCGAAATCCAAAGAAATCCTTTCCTACAGGTTTCAAACCCACGGGAAACAAGAAACGCATCAAAATTCAAAGAAAAACTTTTCGAAATCCAAAGAAATCTTGTGTTTAAGCGCTTCAAGCAAAGAAAAACGATTCGAAATCCAAAGAAATCTTGCCTTTAAGCGTTTCAAACCTATGGAAAACCTACACCGCGCCAAAACATGAAAACAACACATTTTAGACTTCCCCGGTACGGAAGTCTAGCGTGGAAAAAAAATAAGCCTCTGGAGCCTCTGGGTACTTGGTAGCATCTAAAACCCGAAGATCAAAAAGAACACACAGCGGAAATTTCTTCTGGCGGACGCTACTGGGACCCTGGGGGGTTCCCCGGCAGTGCTTCTAAAGCGCTGCCAGGAACGCGTTCACGCGTGCCTGGAAGCCTGCAAGCATGCGTGGACGCTTCCCGGAAGCTCTCCTCGACCTGCTGCGACGTTTTACAGCTCCCTCCGGGGATCCTGGACCGGCGAAGATGGGCTGCTGGCGGGCACCGCCACCGTTCGGCTTCTAATCGTAAACCCTCTGCCTCTCAGAGAGCTCTCCGGGGAAAACCTGGAGAGCGAAGACGTCCTCTGGGACGGGAAACTCCCGGATAGCTCTTGGGCTACGTAGGGTTGTTAGAGAAGAAGCCAGCGGGTGCGCGTACGCCGCTGCACCCTTCGGCCCCCGCTCCACGTGCCTTTCCTCGGTCCCTCGGGTTCCGAAGCGTGTCCGGGAACGTCTGTTCCAATACGTTCCCGTAGAACGTGCTCCAGAGGCCTCGCGAAGCTCCCGGGCAGCGAGCTCTCACGCGCGCAGGCACGCTTGGAGGCGAGGGGCGCACTAGGCAAGCTGTCCAGCGCCACCACGCACGTGTACTGCCCTTTTTAGGAGCGCGCCGAGCAAGCTCTCCAGCGCCACCACAACCCTGTGAAGCGATCTTGAGACGACCTGACACGCACCGTTTGAGACGTGGGGACACGCGCAACGCCAGGGGTGCGCTTGCGCAACCAGGCGCGTCCGCGCGCGTCTCGTGCTTGGCTATCCGGGTTTTGGACTGGCGCCGGCGGTGAACCGTCAACCTGGTCACTGCCGGGAACCTCGTAGAGCTCATTTCACGCATAAGAGTGCCCGGAGTCGAAAGAGGGAGCTTCTGGAAGCATTTCTCGAAAAAAAGAAAAATTCTTTTTGTCGTCTCGACATGGAGATGGTTCCTCCAAGTGTTTTGACAGTAGAAGTGCTCCTACAGAGCTCATGCTGAAACAGAGGGGCCCTCATACTTATTTACAGGTGCGAAAAATCTGCTTTCTCAAAATGAATTGTCAAATATCTTTCAAAAAGTTGCAAAACCACCCAAAAGTTATCACTTTGTCCTTTCTGGCCGGGTCGACCAACTGGGCGCCGGCGGTAAACCGTCAACCTTGGTTACCGCCGGGGAACTCGTAGAGCTTCCTGACAGTATATACTATGGAAAGAAAATCCAGCTAACGACTTGTTCCTGAGCTCAAGCGATTTCAGACCTCTCAAGATGACTAAAAAAAAAACAGTTTGCCAACCCAGCTCGAGTATCAAACCGAGTTCAGACCTCTGAATGCAACAGGCGGACGCGTCAAATGTCCGCGAATCGACTCCTGTGACTGGCCCTGCAGCCCCCCTCAGCCCGAGTTAAGTGCAGAAAACCGGCAGCATGACTTAAATAATACAATAGTTTCGCGAACCTAGTTCGAACAGCAGACCCAGTTCCGAGCTCTGGATTCGACAGACGGACCTTGCTGATGTCTCTAAATCGATTTATCTTACCAGCAGCACTGTAGCCTTCCCGAAGCACGAGTTAAGTACAGAAGACCGAGAGCACTCCTCAAGATGACCCGAAGAATACGAATAGTTTCGCAGACCTAGCGCGGGCAGCAGGCCGAGTTCGAAGCTCTCGATTCCAAAGACGAACGCGCCTAAAGATTGCCAAATCGATTTCTGTGACTATGAGCTCTGTAACTGCCCTACAGCTCGAGAAAACCGAGAGCGTCTGCTACAGTGACTCGACTAATACGAATAGGTTTGCGGACCTACCTCGGCTACAAGACCGAGTTCAGACCTCTGGGTTCGACAGGCGAACGCGCCTAATCATTCTACATCGATTAGCTGTGCTTATCAGCTCTGTAGCTGCCCTCAAGCTCGAGTTATGTTCAAAAAAACCGTCAGCACGTATCAAGGTGACTCGAAACGGCCGATCCCGCCACAGTGATTTTCGATAGTAATATTCACCCGATCGAGCTGAGATCAAGATGGCGAGCGATGATAAGATCGAATATCACGGGAAAAACTACTAGAGCTCAACGAATTGTCAAATTTGGAGAACAAACTGGCGCCGGCGGTGAACAGTCAACCTGGTCATCGCCGAGAACCTCGTAGAGCTCCTCTCACTAGTAAGAGTGCAGAGAACCGACCAGAATGAAAGAAATCGATTGTTCGAAAATCTTCAAATTTGATGTTTTTCGATATTCATAGAGGCTTAGTTCCCGGAAGTCAACTCACGCAAGAATGCATCGAGAGTGCTCAGCTGTTGCCAGAAGGGAATTCATATGCCAATACTCGGCGTAAAAATTTGCTTTTCCAAAATAAATGGTCAAATATCCTTCAAATTTTTGCAAAACCACCCAAAAGTTGCCACATTGTCCTTTCTCGCGGGGTCGACCAACTAGCTCCACCACGCGCCGGAATTCCTCTAGCTCATCGATGCCGAAGAGCTCTACGAGGTAATTTTCAACCGACCACTTGTAAGCGTCCAAAACCCGGATAGCGAAGCCCAGCGCGGAACGCCGCACGGGGACCTCTGCCAGGCCGCCTGAAACGATGCGCGGGACGCTGGAAACCTCGCAGGAGACGCTTGCAGGGGCGCCGTTTACGATGCGTGGGGCCCTGCAAAGCGCGCAAGGAAGATCTGCCTAGGAGCCTGGAAGAACTGCCGAAGCTCTTCCGAAGCTCTGCCGAAGCGCTTCGCGCACCCTGGAGCCACGCGTATTGGGAAACGCTAGGAAGCCACGCTCCCGGACACGCTGCGAACTCCGGCAACCTGCTGCGACGATCGAGGACCGGCGGAGGTGGGCGTGTCTCCCTCACCACCCACCTCCGGCTTCTTATCTGAAACCCTCAGCTCTCCAAGGAGCTATCCGGGAAAAAGTTGTGAAAAATTCAATTCTTTTTTTTCGAGCCAACTAGCCTGCCAGCGTTTTCGAATTACTCTTAAGCTTCGCCGCTGCGCTCTTAGGGAAGCTGGAATTCCTCTAGCTCATCGATGCCGAAGAGCTCTACGAGGTACAGCAACAGTCTTTCCTGAAGAGCTCTGGGGAGTCCCCCTGCAGCGCTGCTCAAGCGCTGCCAGGAACGTTTCCGTGCGTGCCTGCACGCGTGCAGGCATGCATGACAGCTTGCCGGAAGCTCGCCCGGACCCGTTGCCGGCTCATCGGAGTCGCTGCGATGCCTGTGTGCCGCCGTGGAAGGGCTCCACCACCACCGTCCGGCTTCTAATCTTAAACCCTTTAGCTCTCAGCGAGCTCTCCGGGAACTTGTAAGCGTTCAAAACCCGGATTGCGAGGCAAGGCGCGGAGCGCAGAGCGCTCGAAAGCGCCGCACGGCGACCTCTGCCAGGCCGCCTGGAACGATGCGTAGGGCGCTGGAAACCTCGCAGGAGACGCCTGCGAGGGCGTCTTTTACGACGCGCGGGGCTCTGTGAAACCTACCACGACACCTCTGCCTAGGAGCCTGCGAGCACTGGCGAAGCTCTGCCGAAGCTCTGCCGAAGCGCTTTGCGCACCCTTGAGCCACGCGTATTGGGAAACGCTAGGAAGCCACGCTCCCGGACCCGCTGCAACCTCCGGCAACTCGCTACGAGGATCGTGGACCGGCAGAAGTGGGCGTGCCCCCCTCACCACCCACCTTCGGCTTCTTCTCTGAAACCCTTAGCTCTCCAAGGAGCTATCCGGGAAAAACCCGGGAGCAAAAGCGAAGGCTCCCTGGGAAGCTGTCCTGGCGAGCTCTCGGACGCTCGAGTGAAGCGCTTCTGCAGCTCTGGGGGGCTCCCATGCAGCGCTTCTGAAGCGCTGCCAGGAACGCTTCCACGCGCGCCTGCTCGCGTGCATGCATGCGTGGACGCTTGCCGGAACCTGTCCCGGACGCGCTGCCGGCTCCGGCAATCCTCTCCGGGGATCGTGGAGCGGCGGAGATGGGCTGCTGGCGGGCACCAGCACCGTCCGGCTTCTAACCTAAAACCCTCTACCTCTTAGAGAGCTCTCCAGAATAAACCCGGAGAGCAAAGAGAATACACACAGGACAGCTGTCCTGGCCAGCTCTCGGACGTTCGCGTGAAGCGCCTCTGGGCCTCTGGGGCGCTCCCCTGCAGCGCTTCTGAAGCGCTACCAGGAACGCCTCTACGCTCGCCTGCACGCGTGCAGGCACGCGTGGACGCTTGCCGGCAGCTCTCCCGGACCCGCTGCTGGGTCTGGCATCTCTCTCCGGGGATCGTGGAGCGACGAGATGGGCTGCTGGCGGGCACCACCACCAACCGGCTTCTAATCTAAAACCCTCTAGCTCTCAGAGAGCTCTCTGGGAAAAACCTGGAGAGACCGGAGAGCGAATGCAGCACGCGCCGAGAAGCTTTCCTGGCGAGCGCTTGGACGCTCTCGTGAAGCTCTTCTGGGGCTCTTGGGGCTTCCCTGCAGCGCTTCTGAAGCGCTCCCAGGACGCTTCCACGCGTGCCTGCACGCGTGGAGGCACCCGTGGACGCTTGCAGTAACTCCCCCGGAGCAGCTGCGAGGATTCACAAGCCGCCGCGAGGATCCTGGACCGGCGGAGATGGGCTGCTGGCAGGAATCACCACCGTCCAGCTTCTAATCTAAAACCCTTCAGCTCTCAGAGAGCAAGGAATTTGCTGAGGGAAGCTCTACGAGTGACTAGCTCTCGAGCGCCCCGGAATTACCCCTCAGCTTCCAGTCATACTTCCTCAGAGAAGCTCTACGAGTTAGAACATGCTAAAGGGAAGCTCTACGAGTAATTCCTCACCTTATCGAAGAGCTCTACGAACTACCAGTTGGTGGCGTTCAAAACCCCGACAGCAAACGGCAGAGATATCAGAAAGCTTTCCTGACGAGTCCCTCAACGCTCTCGCCAAGCTGTTCTGGCGCTCTAGAAGGCTCCCCTGCAGCAGAAAAACGCCTCCATGCGTGCCTGCACACGTGTCGGCACGCGTGAACGCTTGCCACGAGCTAGAGGAAACCCTCTAGCTCTCAGAGAGCCCTCCGGGAATTGGTAGCGTCCAAAACCCCGAGAACGAAGAGAGCACTCCTCTGACGCGCTTCTCAAGCGCTATCTGGCACGCTTCCACACGTGCCTGCACGCGCGCAGGCACACGTGGACGCATGCCGGAACCGTTCCCGGACGGGCTGCCGGGACCAGCGAGTTGCTGCGAGGATCGTGGAGCGGCGGGGATGGGCTGCTGGCGGGCACCAGCACCGTCCGGCTTCTAATCTAAAACCCTATAGCTCCCACGGAGTTCTCCGGGAAAATCTTAGCAACACCGACCAAAAGTTAACGCTTTGTCCTTTCTGGCCGGGTCGGTCAACTAGCTCCGCTCCGCGCTGGAATTCCTCTAGCTCACCGATGCCGAAGAGCTCTACGAGGCACTAGCTGCTCCCCGCGTCAGTATTTCTCTAGCTCATCGATGCCGAAGAGCTCTACGAGGTACTAGCTCCACCCTGCGCTAAAATTCCTATTAGCTCATCTTGCCGAAGAGCTCTACGAGGTATCTTTCCAGGAAAGCTCCCGGGGACTCCCCAGAAGCGCTTCGAAAGCACTGCCCAGCACGCCCCCATGCGAGTCTGCACGCGCGCAGGCACACGTGGACTCGTGCCCTATTGCAGAGCCTTGTCACACCCTCCCGGGGCGCCTGCAGAACTCTGTCGAACCCGCCTGAAGCGATCCTGCATTGCTGCGGACCCGCTGCCGGGCCGGGCGAGGTGCTGCGAGGATCGTGGAGCGGCGGAGATGGGCTGCTGGCGGGCACCAGCACCGTCCGGCTTTATTCTAAAACCCTCAAGCTCTCAGAGAGCTCTCCAGGAGTATCTTCCAAATGGTAGCGTCCAAAACCCGGAGAGCGCAGAGACTCTCGGGGGCGGGAGAATCTTTTCTCGAGAGCTCTGGGGGGCGCCCCTGCCGTGCTTTTGAGGCGCTGCCAGGAACGCTTCCGCGCGTGCCTGCACGCGTACAGGCACACGTGGACGCGCGCTGGAGACGCGCCCGAACCAGCTGCCGGCCCGGGCGAACTGCTGCGGCGGACATGGACCGCCGTGGAAAACCTCTTGGCGGGCCAACAACTAGCTAGAGGAAGCTCTACGAGTTACTAGCCCCGCCCGGCGCCCGAATCCCTCTTAGCTCATCTTGCCGAAGAGCTCTGCGAGGTACGACGAGCTCTACTAGGTACTAGCTCCACCCTGCGCTAGAATTCCTCTAGCTCGTCGATGCCGGAGAGCTCTACGAGGCACTGGCGCCGGCGGTGAACCGTCAACCTGGTCACCGCCGGGAACCTTGTAGAGCTCCCTTTACGCGTGAGAGTGCTCAGAATCAGAAGAGAGAGCTTCTGGACAGATTTCTCGGGAAAAAAACAAAATCTGTTGCTCTTTATGTCGGTATAAAGATGGTTGCTCCAAGTGTTTAAACGGTAAGCGTGCGCCTAAAGAGCTCATATCAAGACGGAGAGGCTCCCATAGTTATTTACAGGTGCGAAAAAAATGTTTTCTTGAAATACATGGTCAAATATTTTTTCAAATATTCGCAAAACCACCGAAAAGTTGTCACTTCGTCCTTTCTGGCCGGGTCGACCAACTAGCTCTACTCCGCGCCGGAATTCCTCTAGCTCATCGATGCCGAAGAGCTCTACGAGGTAAGACCGGAAAGCACACGCACAGACAGCCGTCCCGGCGAGCTCCCGGACGCTCTCGCCAAGCGCTTCTGAAGCTTCGGGGGCGCTCCCCTGCAGCGCTTCTGAAGCGCAGCCAGGAACGCTTCCACGCGTGCCTGCACGTGTGCAGGCACGCGTGGACGCTACCTGGAAGCGCTCCCGGACGGGCTGCCGGCTCGGGCGAGCTGCTGCAGGGATCGTGGACAGGCGGAGATGCGCTGCCGGCGGGCAGCACCACCGCCCAGCTTCTAATACCTCGCTGAGCTCTTCGGCGTCGATGAGCTAGAGGAATAACTCGTACAGCTTCCCCTAGGAAGGTAGTGCTGGAAGCTTACGAGGAACTCGTAGAGCTTCTCTTAGCAAGTTATTGCTGGGGGCTTAAGAATAATACCTCGTAGAGCTCTTCGGCATCGATGAGCTAGAGGAATTCCGGCGCGGGGTGGAGCCAGCAACTCGTAGAGCTACCCCTACCAAGATATTGCTGGAAGCTTAAAAGTAATACCTCGTAGAGCTCTTCGGCAAAGAGCTAAGAGGAATTCGGGCGCAGGGTGGAGCTAGTAACTCGTAGAGCTTCCTTCAGCAAGTTGTTGCTGGAAGCTCAAGGGTATTCCCAGAGAGCTCGCTGAGAGCTAAAGGGTTTAAGATTAGAAGCCGGACAGTGGTGGTGCCTGCCAGGAGTTCCTCCACGGCGGTCCGCAGGCCTCGCAGCGGCCCCGGCGGCCCGGCAACTGGTCCGGGAGAGCTTCCGGCAAGCTTCCACGCGTGCCTGCACCCGCGCAGGCACGCATGGAGACATTTCTGCCAGCGCTACGGCAGCGCTCGAGGGGAGCTTCCCAGAGCTCTCCAGGAAAGATTTCCCGTCCCCAAAGGGTCTCTTTGCTCTCCGGGTTTTGGACGCTACCAAGTACCTCGTAGAGCTCTTCGTTATCGATGAGCTAGGAAAATAACTCGTAGAGCTCCCCTTAGATAGCTATTGCTGGAAGCGTAAGGGTGCTTCCCTTAGCTAGTTATAGCTGGAAGCTAAGAGAAATTCCGGCGCGCTGGAGAGCTAGTTGGCTCGAAAAAAAAGAACTGAACTTTTCACAACTTTTGGTCGGTTGAAAATTATGTTCTCGAAATTCAACAATTCGTTTGAGCTCTAGTATTTTTTCCCGTGATATTCGATCTTATTCCCGCTCGCCATCTTGATCTCAGCTCGATCGGGTAACTTTTACTGCCAAAAAGCACACTGGCGGGATCGGCCGTTTCGAGTTATCTTGATACGCGTTGTCGGTATTTTGTACTTAACTCAAGCTGTAGGACAGCTACAGAGCTGGTAAGCACAGCTATCGCACTCAGAATCATCAGACGCATTCGCCTGTTGGTTAAGTGAGATACGCGTGCACTCAACGGAGGAGGAGGAGGAGAGGAGGGGACGAGAGAGGGACCAGGACAGGGCGATGGTATTTTCATGGCAGCGTGGCGACGCGCATCTCCGCCAAGCGTGGGCCCTGGTGGCCCCACGCTCAACGCGAGCGCGTGGGCCCTGACGGCCCGCGCGCTCGCGCTCTGGCACGCCTGCGGCCGCTCGGCCGACGCAGGCGTCTGGGAGCAAAGCGGGGTGGGTGGGCACCCGCGCGTCGGCCAGAGCCGAACGCTACGGACCCAAAATGGCTACCTGAGCCCACACCCCCTCCCACTTAACCTGCAGTCTACAACCAATCAGACTATACAAGTTAAGTGAGATACGCGTGCACTCAACGGAGGAGGAGGAGGAGAGGAGGGGACGAGAGAGGGACCAGGACAGGGCGATGGTATTTTCATGGCAGCGTGGCGACGCGCATCTCCGCCGAGCGTGGGCCCTGGTGGCCCCACGCTCAACGCGAGCGCGTGGGCCCTGACGGCCCGCGCGCTCGCGCTCTGGCACGCCTGCGGCCGCTCGGCCATGAGAAAAGAAAGACGCAGCCGCGCGCGCGGGGGGCGCCCCGCCCGAGTGCGAGGGCGGGATCAGAGGCTGCAAGAGCCTCGCGCGCGCGGCCACTTGCCTGCAACCTTGAGGCCTTCCGCGCCCGCGCACCCAGAGCGCGGGCGCGGCGCGTGCGCGATGCGCGCAAAAGAACCGAAAAGGGTGGCGGCGCACGAGGCGCCGGGCGCAGAGCGCAAGTGTGGCCCCGACCGCACGGCGCGCAAGACGCGCAGCACGGCCGGGTCCAGGAAGCACGCGACGTGCGCGCAACGTTAAACTCCTCCAAGTGAGGATCGCAGGCGCCACCTGCGCACCGTAGGCTAAAAGAAAGAGATCGCAGGCGCCACCTGCGTACCGTAGGCTAAAAGAAACAAGCTCGCAGGCGCCACCTGCGTACCGCAGGCTCAAGGATCGCAGGCGCCACCTGCGCACGGTAGGCTGAGAGGAGGGCCGACTCACTCACAGGCCGCCGCCTTCAGCCCGCGCCCGCGATGCCGCGGGCGCTGGCGTCGGGGTACGGGGGGGAGCTCCACGCCTAGATGGAGGGCGTGTTCCCCCGGCGGTCGCGGCTCTCGCCTCCGCTGCGGTCTCCGCCGCGCTCACTGGGGTCCCGGGGGCTGCTGCCATCGTCGCCCCTCGACGCGCGACCGTCCGCGCTGGGCCAGTCGCGCTCACTCCGGCCGCGGCTGCCCTGGTCGCCCTTGGAGTGGCCGCCCTTGCCGCTCTTGTCGCCCTTGCCGCCGCTCTTGGAGCCCTTGGCGGCCTTGCCGGAGTACTTGCCCTAGACCTTGCCGCCCTTGCCGCCCTTGTCGCCCGCGCCCTTGCCACGCCAGGCTGGGATCCCACCCCCGCCCGCGGCAGCCTCCGCGGCGGCAGCACGCCGCCGCTTTTTCTCCTGCTCGTTCCAGCCGCCGCGAGGAGCGCGAAGCTGCCCAGCGTGCTTCCCGGTCTTACGCCGCGTGCGGCCGGGAGGGGTGTCGCCGCGCCGCGCCCACGCTGGGTCCCGCGCCAGACTGTGGCTGGGCGACCTCTCGCGCTTGGGCCGGTTGCGGCTGGGCGACCTCTCACGCTTGGGCCAGCTGAGGTCGCCCGGCGGGCGGTCCCCCTCAGCCCCCGCACCCGTGGCACCCGTGCTGGGGCGCTCGCCATGGCCGACACTGGGGCCCGGCGCCTCCCGCTCGGTGTGGCCGCTCCGCCGGGCCTTCTCCACCACCGTCTTGGGTTTGCCGAAGGCGACGCGGCAAGCCTCGCAGTAGCTCACGTCGCACCCCTTACAGTGCCACCGCAGGGCTCCGCTGTTAGCTCCGCCCGCGGGGCACATCTCGCAACCCCAACCGTCTCCCGGGTCAAAGGAGCTCCAGTGCATCTTGAGTGCGCATGTCGGGCAGGCAGGCGGCTGGATGGTCGGCCCATCCTCCCCGTCGCTGCCTGGGTCAGGGCCGCGAGGCCGGCTCGCCCACTCCGTGACACCGTGCACGGGTCCGTCTTGTAGAACCGATAGTTCGACCTCATGCACTCCCGCGCGCGCTTTGCGTCAGCGCGGCGCTGGAACTCCACCAGCACGCACGGCTCCCGCTTGTGGCGGTGGTCGCACAGGAAGGCGATGTGTTTGACGACCCCGAAGGGCACGACCACCTGCCTGACCACCTCGGCATCGACGTGGTGCGGTACCCGCTCGATGCGGATGATGGACTCGCCCTCGTCGTGCTGGTCACTGGGCTGCTGCTGGGCGCCCTGGCGCTGTTCCTCCTTGCGCCTACGGCGGCTCCTCGAGCGCGGCTGGCGCTGGGGCGGCCCGTCCCCCGCGCCTGGCGCCTCCTCCACCTCGGTCTTCACCTCGAAGGACCGCGGCGGCGCCCCCCCGCTCTTGGGCTTCAGGACGGCCTCCCGCTTCACGATGTCGGCCTTCGGGGGGGCGCCGCCCGTCTTGGGTTTCAAGACGGCCTCCTCCTCCTGTCCCCTGCGCCCGCGATCGCGAGGCGCATCGCGCTCGCGATCGCGGCGCCTCGCGCGCGATGGCGAGCGCAAGGGCGCAGGGCGCCTCTCGCGCTTGCGGACCTCTTCGGCGAGGCGCTCCTGGCCCGGCGACCGCGCGGGCCGCGGGCGCGCCTTTGGAGCGCCTTTGCTCTGGCGCCGCGCGGCAGCCTGGATGGCCGCACGCGCCAGCGCCGCGGTGACCGCGTCCTCTCCCGCCTCGAGGACCGGGGCTGGGGTCGACTTCCCCTCGCCCCTGCTCGAGGCGACGTCGTCGGTGAGCTCCACGACCGCCTCCGCGTCCACTGTGCGCATCATGTCGAGCAGCCCCTTGTTGTGCTTGCAGAGCTCGCGGAGCTCCGGCATGGGCTGCCCCTGGAACTGGGCCAGGGCGAGCGCCAGCTTGGCCGCCTGGCGCTGGACCTTGATGTTCGGCCCCGCGCCCACCCCCCACGCACCCCGCTTGCCGTCGACGATCACCAGCTGGCCGTGGTCCTCGCTCGCCCCCGCGGCCAAGCAAGCCGCCGCGATGCACGGGGCTGCTTCGTGGTCGTGGTTGACCATCTCGACGAGGTCCTCGCTGTCCAGCTCGTTCACCACCGTGTACAGGATGTTGTGGGCGGCACCCCGGAGCTCGTCCGACAGCGCGGCCCCCGAGACGACGACGCCGAGGGGGTTCACCGCCATGATGCTGTAGTCATGGCCACGCGCCTTGCTCTGGTCCGGGGCCACCAGGCCCACCAGGAATCCCATGATGCACGCTGCCGGAGCGTGGGGCGACGGCGCGGCTGGCGCGCGGTGCTGGGGTGCGCGCGCTGCTCGCGCGCCTCGCTCTGGAGTGGGAGATGGCTGCGGATGAGAGGACCAAGAGGAGGTGGGCGTGCCTGGGGCGATCGGGAGCGGTAGCGAAAGGGGGGTCGAGGGCGAGAGGTCCACCGGGATACCCCCACAACGCGAAGCCCCCGCCCTGACCTGAATACCCGTGGGACCCGCCTGCTGCTTTCCCACACGCCCATTAACTCCTCGCCCTGGCTCGTATCTCACCAATTCCTCCTCTCCTTCCTCCTCCGTAGTTGACCCTGCTCGCGCCGAAGGGCGCGCCCAGGGGGGGCGCCCGGGCGCCCAGGGCGTTCCGAGGGCCTCAGATCGCTCCCAAACTGGGGCGGATCGCTCCCGGCCAACTGGTCGGGGCGGGCGCCGGTCACGGCGCCGTCGTCACCGCGGGCGTCCGGGGCCAATAAGGCGTGGCCCTCCGCCATGCCTCGGGCGAACGGAGCCTGACGCCGATGGTCCTCCCAGAGGTATCCGTGGAAGGCGTCCGTGGACCACCTCCCGAACCTCTTGACCGCTTCCAGGTCGCGACAGGCGTGGTACAACGCCGTCGCGCCCCCGATGCGCAGGGAGTGGGATCCCATCTGGCCTGCGTCCACGCCGCAGGCGGCAGCCGCGAGTTGGAGGAGCCCCTGCACCTCCTCCCGCATAATCGGGTGGCCATCGGGCCGGCGGAACAGGGGGAGCCCCGCCTCGGTTCCTCGTCCAAACCGGTCCGGCAGCTCCCTCTGGAGGTCGGCGAGTGCGTCCACGACACACAACTCCACCCCCGAACGGTAATGGTTGCGTACGCAACCTGCGTTAAACTGGTCCGTCTTGGACGACGTGATCGTCAGTACTACCTCATCGCAGTCGCTGAGCCTTGCGCTGGGTGTACCTCCGCGCATCCCCTGTACGTCCTGCCCACGCACCACCCGTCCCATACTCCAGGAGCGGTCCTCTTGGACCAAATACTCCGACGCGCGGAGCATGAAAAAGTACCCCGTCATAAGCGCCGCCCATAGGATGGTCGCCTCCCGGCGCGTGGCCGTCCCGTGGGCGAACAAGTACTCTCGGAGCCAGCGCAACATCCGGGGCGTGGCCGGCAGCTTCCGTTTCGCCTTTCCGTCCCAGCGGCGGAGTCCCTCGATCGTGGTCCAGAGCCGGCGCCGATCGGAGGTCACATCCCCAAACCCGGCCAGGGTGTGGGCATATCGAATGGCGAACAGGCGCTGGCGGATGGTCGTGGCTCGCCTCTTCATCACCTTGTACAGGTACACGACATACCGGATGAGGTCATCCTCATCCGTAAGGCGGGCGTCCCGAGTCTCCCCCTGCAGGTATGGGCTCCGGCCTCGGAGCCTCCGCCAGAGTACCCAGTTACGCCACCCGGCGCTGTAATTGGCCCGCGTCCCTTCGGCAAGCTTGGCCAACATCGCCTCGGTGGCGGTCGCATCCAGCTCGCGGGGGTCGGTGAGTTCACCTTGAATCCCTTTCGGGGCGCCCCCGCCGGCGTACCGCCAGGCGGCGGGCTTCACCAGCGCGGGAGCAGGGGCGCTGCGGGTACGCCGACGGGCCTTGCGCGGGGGTGGGGCCGCGCCGCCCACGCCGTCCATGGCGCTTGGCCTGGGCATGCCCGCGCCTTCCGGAACAGCGAAGGTCACCGCCCCGACCCGCTCCCCGCCTGCCCCGTCCACCCCTGCTGCGGTGGACCGCGCGGTAGCAGGGGGGTCGAGCTGGTCCGCCAACCGAGCGGCGTCGTCCGTCGTCTTCCCCGCCTCCAGCGCAGCCTCGAATGGCCCGCTTGGGCGATCGGGGGCCTGAAGCCAGGCCTTTAGCCACAGCTTAACCATCTCGTCATTAGCGAGTCGGTCGTGATCGGGCCCGACGCCCGCGCGCGCCCCGGGTGCCTCGCTTGCGCTCGCTGCCTCTACGGCCTGCCTCAGCAGGCGCTCCGCCCACTGGAGCACCCAGCGGGCCGTGCGACGCGGGAGTGCACGAGCGGCCTGCCGCATGCGCTCGGCGATCGGCATACCTCCAAGGCCCAAGGCATCCCACAGCTCCGCCGTGCCCCCCTGGGCGCACCAGATTTCTTTCGGGTGCAGGGCTCGCACGGTCCAGCCGCCCTCGGACCCTTCCAGGATCAGGGTGTTCGCATAGCCCTTCAACGGGTCGGGCTTCGCCCGTGCCGTATGGCAGGGCCCGCGCGGATCATGAATCACCACGCGCTGGGCCCGCCCGCCTCCCGCGGGCTGCCATGTGCCCCGCGGCCAAGGCATCATGCGATCCCCCGTCGTCGAGATCCGAGGGTCCACGAGCAAGGTGCCGTTGTCGAGGTCCAGGCGGAGCTCATCCAGCGGTGGCCGCCCTGCCTCCTTCCAGAGCTGGCAGAGGCCGCGTGGCTCCACGCAGGGCTGTCCCAGGGGGGGTACGGGGCCCGATGCCCGAACCCGTTCCCCGCAACCCCAAACCTGGACCGCCCGCGCGCGTGCCGTGACGTCGCCGAAGTGCGTGCACAGTAGGCGCGTCTCTGGGGAGAGTGCCACATAGCCAAGGCGCCGTAAGCGCGCCCCTAGTCGCACTGCAGCGTAGTTGACGGGGGCGTCGAGCAGCACGGCCAGTGGCCGAGTGGTGATCAGTAGCCGCTCCAGGCCCGTCGCTTCACGTCCACCGGGGTCCTCCGATAGTGACACGCACAGCCAGCGGGTCCGCGGGGCCCCAGCGGGGTCCTCGGGGTGGTCCCCGTCGTCCGGGTCCCATCGGTCACCGACATCCCACGGCGCTAGCAGCGCCGACCCACCGAGGCTCTCCCATGCCTCCCCAAAGGGGGGCCACGCGGTTCCCACCTCCAGCAGCCGCGCCCCCTCGACCTGCAGAGGGGCGTAGCGTGGTAGGGCCTCCCGGGCTCCTTTGACTTGGAGTGCAGCCGCGCGCCAGGGCCCGTCGTCTCCTGGCATCCGCAGCTCGCGCTGGGCGGCCTCCTCCACCAGTTCGCCCCACGGAGCTGCCGGCGACAGCTCGGTCCATCCGGCCTCCGCCATCCGCTGGCGTACCTCCTCCACCGTGGCACGAGTAATGAAGTCGGCCAGCTCGTTGTGGTAAGTCCGTAAGTAAAGCCCGTCCAGGACCCGGAACTTGTACCGTAGCTCCAGCATGGCCAGGACTCGAAGCAGGTGGCGCGCCACCGCGTTCCGCGCCCGGCGGCGTCGCAGCCAGCGGCTGACATTGCTGTTGTCAGTGACGTACGGCAATAGCAGCTGGAACCAGTCCGGGCCCTTCTCGGCCGCCAAGGCTATCAGACAGAGGAGTTCGACCACCGCGATGATCTCCCCCTCCCCCTGCCAAGTGACCCCAGGGGCGGAGCGGAGCGTCTCCAGATAGGGAGCCGCCTCCGCCACGATGTACTCGCGCGAGGACCAGTCCAGCGCACCGATCCGATCCAGGGTGGCATCGCCTCCCAGCCAGCGCAGCTTGCCGAGCGCCCCCGGGAGTGCGAGGGCCTCGCGAAGGCCTAGCAGGCCCTCGAAAGAGGTCTCGAAGTTACCCTCGACCGGCATCTCAAAGCAGACGCGCAGCCAATCCAAGGTCTGGTGCCAATCGTCCCACGCAGCCTCTACCATCTCGGGGTCGCCCGGCGGATGGACGTAGGCCTGACCTGGGTCACCCGACAGCATTCGGTGGACCGCTGGGAGCTCCAGGCTCAGGGCTGGAGCTGCGCAGGCGCAGAACTGGCCGAGCCCACTTAGCTCCCTCGCGGTTCGCAGCCGGACCATGCGGCAGCCGAAGCTCAGCTCCGGCTCCGCCAATAGGAAGCGCATCTTCATGGCCTTGGGCTCCGGGAGTCCAACTCGCTCGCGCTCGAAGTCCATACTGAGCCCCCAGATAATCTGCGTGGTGGAAGGCTCCCCCTCGGCGTCCCTCTTGCTGACGTTCACTGCTTCGGACCCAAACACCTCACGTATGGAGGCATCCAACGCGTCGCAGGCCATCCACGGTCGGACCCCAATGTCGGGCTCCACCACCACAGGGTCATCCATGAGCCACTCCGAGTGGAAGTGGGTGGTGTCGTGCCAGTGCGGCTCCCCAGGCCGATAGCTCTCGTGGAGCTCCCTCGCCGCCAGGGCGAGCATCATGTAATTGCCTGGGGCTCCCGTCCACCCAAACACCATGGCTAGGTAAACGACCCTGACGTCCCCCTCGATGCCAGCGTGGGCCCCCGGTAACGAGGTGCCAAAGTCCCCGACGTCCGCCGGGGCGATGTCCAACCACTTGAAGGCCCGCGAGACGTCCCGCTTGGCGCAGAGGAGGCGCGCTCCGGGGTGGCGCGCGCGATGCCATACCGCCGTCCTCGCCACTTGCCGATGGCGTGGCTGGACGGCAGGCGGGTGGTCGCGCTTGTGTGTGGCGGCGTTGGCCGAGAGCATCGCATGGATCATACGCCCTTCGGACGATAAGGTTCTGTCCGGTAGCTGCTTCGGTACCCTCCCCAGCGGGGCTTCCACCAGCTCCGTCAGAAAACCCTCTGCCGCCTGGGACGCCACCAGGACGATCCCCCAGGTCACATCCGCCCATACCTTCTGGTAGGCCTCGTCGATGTGGGCTCGCACGCTGGGGTACGGTGGGCTCGCTCGCGCCTCCGCGGCGCGCCCCGCCGCGCGGAGGCTCCCCCTTCCGCTAGCTCCCGGACGTACTCGAAGTGCTCTCGGCTTAAACACCGTCGCACCTTGTCCCCCAGGACGCCCCGAAGGGGGTTGCCTAGGCGCTCGTGGCGCGCGCGCCTAAGCAGCGCGGCCGCTTCCTTCAGGGACCCCGTCCGCTGGAGGAGCTGATCCCCCAGCCCTACCAGGGTCCGCATGGCTTCGGGGTCATACTCAGGGTGCTCCGTGCAGAAGGTCAGGTAGACCGTGGCCAGCTCCGCCGGGCTGCACCCGTCGAGGTCCTCCGCGATATCTCTGGCCGGATCCTCGCAAGGGGGTCGAGTCTTGCCCGCACTCACCTCCCCCTGTGCCTTGCCCAATGGGGGCTTAGGAAGCCCCGCCAATGCTCGGTGCATGGCTGGGCTAAGCCTACCGCATTTTGAGCCGTCCCCTGAGGCCTGCAGGCGCTCGATTCCAGTGAAGTCGACGCCCTGCAGGCGCCCGGGCGCCTCCGCCCGGGCGATTTTGGGGGACGCCCCCGGGCCATCCTCCCATATAGGCGCCAACTGCCAACGCAGTTGGCTCACCGACCAGCGGTGATAGGCCCCTTTCAACACCTTTGCCCACGCGGCGCAAAGGCGGGGGGCCCAAACCTGCGCCTCCTTGGTGCGCTTAATGCCCGAGCCCGGCACGTGATCCTTCAGCTCGACGTGGTGGTGGTCACGGGGGCAACGTCGCGCCAACAACAGAGCGTGCAGATACAGCCGGGGGCTGACGAGCCACCAGCTGCCCTTGCGATAGCGGCTCTCTGGCGCGTCGGACGGGGCCTTACCCCAGGCGCACATGTGGATCGGGACGATCATGGCCCCCGTCGCTCGACGCAGCTCGTGCATCGGGGCCTGGTCCCAAATCTTGGGGTAGCGGCCCGAGGGGCAGGAGGACTCGATGAGAAACTCCTTGCCAGCGTCGTGTAGGATGCGGCAGGTGTCGCACGTGAACTGTGTGTGGCTGTTACCCACGCGCTCGAACTCTTTGGAGCCATCCCCCTCGGGGTGCCCCCACGTGCGGGTGCCCTGCGGGGTCCCGCCCGGCCGGGCCATGAGCCCGAGGTCGGTGTACGAGCCACACGGGGTACCCCAGCACCAAACGTTGGCCACGTCGGGGCCCATGGGGGTCCGTGCGGCCTCCTGTAGGCGCGCGCGGACCGCTGGGTCGAGGGTATCATGATCCGGCCGTGGGCCGGATTCTCGGAGGGGGTCGTCGTAATTTTCGATCGGTTCCAGCACCCGGATGCCCTCGGCGCGAAGCGCGGCCGACCAATTTCCCGAACCGGCGTACACCTCCTGGGCGATCAAACCGTACGCGAACGCGGGGTCGTGTCGAAGTGGCATCGCGTTCGCCTCCAGGAGGCGTGCCTGGACGTCGGCTGGATGTTCCCCGAACGAGGCCGGCGCGCGTCCCACTGCGCGGCCCGCCCGACCTTCCGCTGCCTTGCAGTGGGTGCAGGGCGCGCTCTTGCCCGGGACGGTGGGTTCAACGTCCGGGCCTTCATCGAGCATCTCGCGCCAGCCGACACTTACGATCTCGCGGGACAGGCGTCCTGCGTGCCCCCAGCGCTGGCCTAGGGCCCCCGCCTCCGCGTGGGAGCGTGGGCGCAAGGCGCGCATATGGCCGCGCCAGATCAGGAGCGGAATTACGTGATCCTCCGCGCCGACGCCCGTTCCCATTAGGTGGTCCACGCATAGGCGCCCACTGCCGTTGACACGGTGCACCTGGAGCGTGACGGCGTCGAGGTCGGCGACAGGGCATGCTGCCAGGCAGCGATAGTCCTTGTCGTGGTGCGGGTGCACCGCATCGTGGACGCAGGAGCGGACATCGGCCTCCAGGGCCGTGATCCACGGCGGGGAGTCGCCCAGGGCACGCAGGGCCTCGTGGGCCTCCTCCCATAGTGCATGGCGATACGTCGCGGCCAACTGCTGCACCGCGTCCGGGCTGGGCTCACCTGTGCCCTCGCCCGCGCGTAGCAGGAGCACCCCCGCAGCTACGTGCAGTAGCAGGCACTGCCGCTCCTCGGTGTCGCCCACCTCCAGGCCCATCGCCTGGCCCATCTCCTCTGTAGGGCCGAGGCGGTCCCGATAGTCGATGAAGTCCCACTGGATGCGGGTGTCCCCGTCCCAGAAGGTATATGACCCGCGGCCTATCAGCCCGCCGGGGTCCCACGCAACCGGGCCAACCTCGGCCCCGCCCTCGGTGACATATCCTGCGGCGCAGCTAAGCGCCTCATGCAGGTCGGCTGCCTCGCTGCTGAGACCCCGATGGCCTCGGTCCACGGCTTCCTCGAGGGCTCGCTCCAGAGTAAGCCGCTCCCCGCGCAGGCGCGCCCCCAAGACGCGCCCGCGCACGTGGCTCTGCAAGTACTCGCTGGCTCCCTTCAGAGGTGCGAAGATGCCCTCGGCTTCGAGCTCCTGCATGAGTTTGAGGCGAAGCTCCGGCCCATCACCCGCGGGCTGGGCGTCCCAAGTGGCCGCCGCGCGCGGGTGGTCGTGGTCTTCGAGCCATCCGAAGTCGGGGCCCTTAACCGCTTCCCGGAGGTCGGATTCCATCGCGGTAAGCTGGAGCGCGGTGTAGTCGTCCGGGGCCTGCCCCGGGCCCGGGTCGCCCGCTGCTCGCGAGCCGCCGCCACGGCCCCGGCCCTTTTCCTTCTGGGAGTCAGGGGGAGCAGGTGGGGAAGTGTCCTCGCCAACCTTCTCGGCCTCGGCTGCCTTGGCTTGCGAGCGCAGCTGCGCAATCATCCCATCCACCTGCTTGGGATCGATCCGGGGCGTCCCAAGGAGCCCCCCGCGCCTCGTGAGCTGCATGACTACCGAGTAGTCCAATCCGCGCGTTGACTTGATGGGGTCATGGGAGTTAGGGCAATCGCAAGCCTTCCGCGAGCAGCCCATGTGCGTGGTGGCCCCCCAGCAGATAGGGACGTTGTCTTTATTGCGGGGCGCATGCGCCACGGATCGCGTCCGCTCCGGGCGTGTTAGTTCCTTGCCCGCTGGGTACGCCCTCTTGGGGGCTGTCCCCGCTGGGGCCCCGGTGCCCGCCTTGGGCCCCGCCTTCGGCTGGGGCCCAGCCCCCGCCTTGGGCCTGTCATCCCCCTGCGCCGTGGGCCGGGGATCGCCCATTTCCTCGCTCCCTCCCGCTTTGGGCGGTCGCTTCGTGAGGTGGGCGTTCAGCTGCCCATTGAGAAGGCGCGTGAGTGCGGCCTTGCGCCGGGGCACGACCACCTGCTGGTAGTAGGCGTTCGGGTCCCCGAGGTCGAACGTTCGGGGCAAATCGTAGCCGTTCTCCGGCATGAGTAGGATATACTTGATGTCCTCCCTCCTCGGGTTCTCGGTGTCGAGCTCTCGACAGAGTCGGCGCCTCAGCTCCCGCAATTCCTCGACCCAGGTGCTTCGGAGCTCTTCCCACAGATCCTTGACCCAATGGACTGGGAACTCCGATGGGTCCCTCTCGTAGGCCGCCTCCAAGAACCCCAACGACCGCCGACGCTCCGCCCCGTGTGCGACCCCTATGATGGACTCGAACATCTGGATCTCGCACCGGGCCCTCTTGAACCAGGTCGCCATGTGGGTGGCGGGCCGTTGGCGGGGCTCCAGCTTGTCGCCCACAGGAAGCCGATAGCCATCGAAGTCCTCGTCACGCGCGGGGACGCAGTCGTCCACCGCCAGGTCGTGAGGGCCCGTCCCGAAGGCGAGCGCCGCGTAGCCGTGTGCCACACGGTTGGTAACCAGGCAGGGAAACCCGATCGTCTTGAGCGTGCTCTTGGAGTGCGCACACATGCGCTTGAGTGAGTCGAACAAGTCCTTCCCCGTGATACCCTCGCAGGCCTCAACCACGAAGGTGTTGCATCCCCGGGCTATGTAAAGATCGAGTTCCTCGTCCCGACCGATCCCTGCCCTGGTGCCCCGGGCCTTCTTGTCGCCCTCGGTGGCCCGCGCCTGCCGCTCGGCGGCGAGGACGTGGCGTTCAGTGAGGCGGTTCTGGCGATCCAGGCGCTCGATAATCTGGGCTTCGGCCTCGACTGTAAGCCCGCCCAGGGCGCCCGCCGCCCCGGCGTCGTCTGGACCCCCAGCTCGCTCCCCACCCAGGCCGCCCCCGTGGGGCGTCTGGCCAGTGAGGTGGCCAAGGACCGAGGCCCCGTCGAGGAGCGGATTGGCCCCACGGGCGGCCCCCCCGCGTCCATCGCGTGCCAGCAGGTCCCGATCACCCAGCAAGCCCCGTCGTGGGCCCGTGGGTTGGATGGGGGGCATGGCACCGAAGAGCTCGCGTCGGGGTCCCTGCTTCGGGCTGGGATCCCGTCCCCGCGCCGAGCGACTCCGCGAACCCTCACGTGAGAGGCTCCCCTGCAGGGGAACCTTGTCGGCGGCCGCAGCACGCTCCCGCGCGCGCGCTTCCAGCTGCGCATCCTCCAGATCCGCGAGGGCGCGCTCTAGGTCGGACCCCAGTGGGCCCGCCGCTGCCACCTGTGCGACCCTCCGCCGCAGCTGCCGCTCCGCCTGATCAAGCGGAACCCCGAGCAGGTCCGCGGCCATACCTAATGCACTGAGAGCCGCCGCTTGGCCCCCCCGTCCTTTGAGATCCTCGGCTCGCAAGGAGTCCATGAACATTTCGAGCGGGTCGGGCTCCTCGGCGTCCTCGCTCACGCCGGCGGCGGCCGCCGCTAAGCGCGACAGTGCCGCCACGGGGGCGGGACGGGGCAAGCCCTCCATCCCGGGCGCAGGCGGCGCCCCCTGCGCGCCACCCCGCCGATGGTGGCCGAGTGTGCGTACAGGGTCGTGCTGCAGCTGCTGGCGCTCCGTGTTCGTCAGGTAGCGCCGCCTCCAGCCGCTCGCGCTTTCCACGTCCACACCGTCCCACTGCTCCTGGCGTAACATCGCCAGCAGATCCTGCGGGATGTGGTGGGCGATGACACGCAACCCCACTTCCCGAGCCCCTTGGGGGACCTCGTACAGCAGCCGATTGATCCAATCTATCGGGTAGCGCCCGTCCTCCAGCGGGGGGGGGGTGCCGTACGACCTCGCTGGCTGGGACCTCCACCCTGACGCCCTCGAGGCTAGTCCCGATGATAAGTCTGGCGTCCCCGCCAGTGCCCCGTACGTCGAGCCCCTCGCATTCCCCCAATAGAATAAACCAAGGACTCGCCGGGGGCGCGCCGTACGCCTCCTCGGCTCCCCGAGGGTCGCCCGGGAGTATCGGGCAGACCTTCACGAGTAGGGGCTCCTGAAGCCACCCGTGGTGGGCGATCCGATCGCCCGGGGCCCCGCGGTCGGCAGACCGTGAGCGTCCGCTGGCCCTAGCTTCCGCGGAGCGTGTGCGACGCGGCTGCGGCCCCGAGGTTAGGGCCTGCGCCCCCGTGGGCTCCACATCGACAGATGGGGCCACGGCGGGCGGTGGCGGTGCAGCGGGGGGAGGTAGAGGCGGGGGGTAGACCGGCTCGGCCGCAATGCCAGCCCCATCGGCCGCGTGCGCGGTCCAATCGCGCACCCTGGCGGGGCTTGGAGCCCGCGCCCGCATGCGGCGGCGCAGGCCCCCGAGGATCCCAGGTTGGACCGTCGCCTCGACGCGCACGGTGTGACCCTCGTCCCGTCGGAGATGTTCCCCGCACATCGGGGCCCCCCCGCAGCTACCCTTCGCCATGCGGAGACAAGTGGGGAGGCTGCACTTGCGGCCGATCAGGGTAGACCGATACTTCTGCGCATGGTGGGCGCAGAGGTGCACCTGTGCATTGAGACAATGCCCCGGCCGAGGAACGTCCGACACCTCCGCGTCCTCCTGTAGCAGGACAGTGGCCTCCTGCATCCCTCGGTCGCCGCACCCCTCCGGCTGGAGGGGGCGTGCGCCACCCGCGAGCTGCACCCCAACTTGTGCGGCTTGGCAGGGGCGCTCCTCCGCCTCCACCTCGCTCTCCGAGTCGATGTCCAGGCGGCGATAGCCCGCGGCGTCGGTGATGTAGCGGGGCTCCGGCCGGCCCCGGCACAGCCATCCGAGTACCGACCAGGGTGAGCAAAGCAGCCACTTGACGACCCCGAATACCTTCCGGAGTCCCACGCCGACTGCTCGGCAGGCCGTGGCCCTTCCGTGCTCAGCCAAGTCCACGATCTGTGTGTGGTCAATGGCCGCGTACTGGTCGACGTGCATGGGATGCGCCACTGGACAGGAGGCGCACTCGACAGCACGACATAGATGCACATTCCCTGTCTCCTCGAGGTTCAGCCGCCACTTGCGACTGGTGCACCCCAGGACCTGCCCGATCTTGATGTTGAGCCCGTGGCGGTCCAATCGGTACCGGTCCGCGAAGTTGCAGCTGATGCGGGCCACCTGCCCGTGCTTACGCAGCAGCACGTGGTTGTACGCCCGATTGGTCCCTCGGCCGCGGACCCCCTTTGTGTAGAACTCTGTCTCCACCACGCCGCCCAAGCCCGGCCCGCGCCAGCGCACCAGCAAGGGGGTCGGAGGGGGTGGGGGAAGATGGGCGCCGGGCCCATCCCCTCCGCGTCGCTGGCAGCACCGGGTAATCTGGTACCACGCCCAGCGGAGTCCCCCGGCAGCCCACAGCATAGGCTGGGCTGCGGTGTTGACGATGAAGGCCAGGGCACCCAACACGAACGTGAAGATGCCTAGGGCAAAGCATAAGACCGCGGTCTCCCACCAATACCCAAGCATCTTGACGCCCAGGCGGTCGACGGCGGATCCAAACCATCCGCCACTCGTGCGGATCGTGCCCGGGTGGTCGGGGGAGCTTACCCACGCTCCATAGCCCACGACCTCGAAGACCCAGGCTGCGAAGCCCCAACCGGGACCCGGCCCTGCCTCCGGGGGCGGTGTAGGTGGCGGCGGCGGCGGTGGGGGTTCGCTCCGGCCAGCCCACCAATGGGGCAGGTGCGGGACCCAACCACTCCACCCCCAATACCCGTCCGGCCCACGCGGCAGGTCAGGCTCACCATCGCCCGTCCGGTTTCCCGGGGCGGACGGCTGCCCAGGCGCGCCCGTGGGCTCGTTGTTACCTCCGTATGCCGGCGTAGCTGGGCTGCCTGTGGGCTCGCCCTCGCCTACGCGCCCGATGCCCGCGGTCGTGGTCGTTGTAGTCGACCCTGACCGCGGCGGCGGTGGGACGCCCGGCGTCCCCGGGGGCTTGGCCTGCGGCCCTCGCCCCTTTCCCCCTGCAGGCGCGGGCTTGGCGGGCGGTCCTCGCCCCTTGCCTCGCCCCCCACCGCCTGCCGGCGGCGCTGTCGGCCCGGGCAGGGCTGGCGGCGTCGGCGCTGGGACCTCATGTCCCCCGCGCCCGAATGGCAGCCAGCCAAGTGCCCCTTGGACCGTAAGAGCGCCGCCCGTAACCAAGATCATCAGGTGCGCCCCCAGGAAGCCCACAGCCATGGCACCACAGGCGCGCTACCTAGTCCGCGGACTAGCACGGCTGTGGTTATGGCCGCCCCGCGGCCCCCTGGAACACCCGCGCGTCGGCCAGAGCCGAACGCTACGGACCCAAAATGGCTACCTGAGCCCACACCCCCTCCCACTTAACCTGCAGTCTACAACCAATCAGACTATACAAAATCCATAGCTCTGAACTCGGTATGCTAGCCGAGCTAGGTCCGCAAACCTATTCGTATTATTCGAGTCAACTTGATACGCGTTGTCGGTATTTTCTACTTAACTCGAGCTGTAGGGCAGCTACAGTCCTGGTAAGAACTCCTATCGCACTCAGAATTATGAGGCGCGTTCGCCTGTTGAATCCACAGGTCTGAACTCGGTCTGCTAGCCGAGCTAGGTCCGTAAACCTATTCGTATTACTCGAGTCAACTTGATACGCGTTGTCGGTATTTATAAACTTAACTCGAGCTGTAGGGCAGCTACAGTGTTGGTAAACACACCTACCGCACTCAGAATCATCAGGCACGTTCTCCTGTTGAATTCATAGGTCTGAACTCGGTCTGCTAGCCGAGCTAGGTCCGCAAACCTATTCGTATTATTGGAGTTTACTTGATACGCGTGGTGGGTATTTTATACTTAATTCGAGCTGCAGGGCAGCTACAGTGCTGGTAAGCACACCTATCGCACTCAGCATCATCAGGCGCGTTCGCCTCTTGACTCCAGAGGTCTGAACTCGGTCTGCTAGCCGAGCTAGGTCCGCAAATCTATTCGTATTATTCGAGTCATCGATATGTTCTATACTTAACTCGAGCTGTAGGCAGCTACAGAGCCTAGTCACAGAAATCGATTGAGAATTATCGGGCGCGTTTGTCTGTTGGATCGAGAGCTCTGAACTCGGCCTGCTGCCCGAGCTTGGTTCGCGAAACTATTTGTATTGTTCGAATCATCGTGAAAAGTGCTCTCAATTTTCTGCACTCAACTCGTGCTGGGGGAGGTCTACAGTGCTGCGGGTCATAGAAATCGATTTACACACATCAGGTCCGTTCGTTGGTCGATTCGAGAGCTCAGAACTTGGTCTGCTGCTCGAAACAGGTCTGCGACACTATTATATTATTCGAGTCATCCTGAGAGATGCTGTCGGTGTTCTGCACTTACCTCGGGCTGTAGGGGGGCTGCAGGGCTGGTAATCACATGAGTCGATTCGCAGACATCAGACGCGCCCGCCTGTCGCATTGAGAGGCCTGAACTCGGTCTGATCAGACGCGCCCGCTTGTCGCATTCAGAGGTCAGAAAATATTCACTATGAGTCAGAATGTTGGTTGGCGCTCTCGGTTTTCTCAACTGAAGTCGAGCTTGGAAGCTCTACGAGTAACTCTCTGTCTTAGTGTGAGCTCTCTAGGCGCACTTTTACTATCAAAACACTTGGCGGAACACTTCATGTCGACACGAAATAAATCCATGTTTCCCTTCTTCGAGAAATGCCAGAAGCTCTATCTTTCGACTAGCACTCTTACGCGTGAAAGGAACTCTACGAGGTTCTCGGCGGTGACCAGGTTGACGGTTAACCGCCGGCGCCAGTTCCGGCGCAAGGAAAAATTGGTAGCTTTTGATGGTTTTGCAAAAAGTTGAAGCATATTTGACAATTCATTTTCAGAAAGCAGATTTTTCGCACCTGTAGTGGGTGTTGTCGCGTCCGCCAGTAAAATTCTCTATAGGTGCAGCATTACTATCAAAACACTTTGATAAACCGTGTCTGCATAAAAACATGAAAAAGCGATTTGTAAGCTTTTCGAATCTTATTCCAAACATGTGTTCGGAGAAGCGTCGTGCTACTTAACTCGAGCTGTAATAAGTCTAGAGCTGAAATTTACAGAAACCGATACAGGATCATCAGTTGCGTTTCTCTGTCGAATCAAGAGCTCTGAAATCGGTTTGTTGCTCGATCTAGACTCGCAAAACTATTCGTATTGGTCGAGTCATGTTTCTCGGTCTTCTTCACTTAACTCGCGCTGAGGGAGGTCAACAGTGCTGGTGGTCACATAAATCGATTATAAGGCACGTTTGCCTGTCGAATTCAGAGCTCGGAACTCGGTCTGTTGCCGAATTAGGTCTGCGAAACTATTGTATTGTTCGAGTCATCCTAAGAGGTGCTGTCGATTTTCTGCACTTAACTTGGGCTGTAGGGGAGCTGCAGGGCTGATAATCACAGGAGTCGATTCGCAGACATCAGACTCGTCGCCTGTCGCATTCAGAGACAACACATATTCACTGTGAGTCGGAATGTCGGTAGATGCAGAGATGCTGTCGGTTCTCTGCACTTAACTCGGGCTGTAGGGGGGCTGCATGGCTGGTAATCACTGGAATCGATTCGGAGACATCAGGCGCGTCCGCCTTCCGAAACCAGAGCTCCGAACTCTGTCTGCTGCCCGAACTTGGTCCGCGAAACTATTCGTATTGTCGAGTCATCCTGACAGGTGCTGTCGGTGTCCTGCCCTTAACTCGGGCTGTAGGGGGGGCTGCAGGGCTGGTAATCACAGGAATCGATTCAGAGACATCAGACGCGTCTGCCTGTCGCATGCAGAGGTCTGAACCCGGTCTGATACTCGAGCTAGGTTTGCCAAACTATTCGTATTGTTCATCTTGAGAGGTGCTGTTGATTTACGCACGTAACCCGGGCTGTAGGAGAGCTACAGAGCTCGTGCAGAAGACAATCCAGAAGCATCGGGGGCGTTCGGCTGTTGCATCCTAGAGGTTTGAAATTGCTTGGGCTGAAAAACTATTTTTTCGGTGTAATTTTTTCGATATTTTATGTTGTCAGGAAGCTCTACGAGTCCCCCGGCGGTAAGAAAGGTTGACGGTTTACCGCCGGCGCCCAGTGTGTGCCCTCTTGACTCGTAGAGCTTCCCTCAGCTAGCAGCTGGAAGCTTAGGAGTAATTCCCGGAGAGCTCGCTGAGAGCTAAGGGATTTACCATTAAAAGCCAGACGGTGGTGGTGCCCGCCAGGAGCTGCTCCACGGCGGTTCGCAGGCCTCGCAGCAGCTCGCCTGAGCCGGGAACGTGTACCTCGTAGAGCTCTTCGGTATACCTCGTAGAGCTCTTCGGCAACGATGAGCTAGAGGAATTCGGGCGCGGTGTGTACCTAGTTCCCGGATAACTCCTTGGAGAGCTGAGGGTTTCAGATAAGAAGCCGGAGGTGGGTGGTGAGGAGCACACGCCCACCTCCGCCGGTCCACGATCGCCGGAGCAACTCGCCGGAACCGGCAGCGGGTCCGGGAGCGTGGCTTCCTAGCGTTTCCCAATACGCGTGGCTCCAGGGTGCGCGAAGCGCTTCGGCAGAGCTTCGGAAGAGCTTCGGCAGTTCTTCCAGGCTCCTAGGCAGATCTTCCTTGCGCGCTTTGCAGGGCCCCACGCATCGTAAACGGCGCCCCTGCAAGCGTCTCCTGCGAGGTTTCCAGCGTCCCGCGCGTCGTTTCAGGCGGCCTGGCAGAGGTCCCCGTGCGGCGTTCCGCGCTTGGCTTCGCTATCCGGGTTTTGGACGCTTACAAGTTTCCCGGAGAGCTCGCTGAGAGCTAAAGAGTTTAAGATTAGAAGTGGCCGACTCGGCCCCGACGGACAATGTGCGAACTTTGGGTCGGTTGGACAAGCTTTGTAAGAGATTTGAACATTCGTTTTGAGAACTGGTTTTTTTGCACCTCTAGTGGGTTATTTCGTGTTCGCAAATGAATTCTGAGGTCTGTAGGTGCAGTATCACTATCAAAACACTTGGCGGAACCCATTGGATGAAAACGTAAAATCGTGAATTTTCGAATTTTTTGGATCTTCCTCCAGACTCTTTCGGCATGTGTACCGAGGAGCGCCGTGGAAGGAAAGAGCTCTACGAGGGCTCCCGCGGTAATCTGGTTGACGGTTTACCGCCGGTTCCCAGTCGATGTGCTTGAGGAATTCCGACGCGGAGTGCAGCTAGTTGGCCAACCCGGCCCGGGCGGACAATGTGATGACCTGGGGTGGGTTTTTCGAAGATGGCGGAAGATTTTCAAATTTGTTCTGTAAATTTGAATTTTTATCCGATGCAGTGAATCATGACGCTTTCGATGGTGCAAATCTGAGGGCTCTAGCTGCAGTATTTCGATCAAAACAGGGAACCAACTTTTCTGCACGCCTAACAACATATTTCTGAATTTTTCAAGCTGGTATTGCAGCGTTTTCTGCTCTCGGAACCGAATTCGCCTATTCAGAGCTCTAGGAGGGTCTCGGCGGTAACCTGGTTGACAGTTAACCGCCGGCTGCCAGTCCGGGAGAACGTGGTTCCGACAAGTGTTTTGAGAGTAAAAGCGCATCTAGAGAGCTGATATCACGAAGAGGCCTTCATGGTCGTCTACAGGTGCGAGAAATCTGCTTCTCAAATTAAATGGCCAAATATCTCTGAAATATTCGCAAATCCACCGAAAAGTTGTCACTTTGTCCGTCGAGGCCGGGTCGGCCAACTAGATTTCTCTAGCTTATCGATGCCGAAGAGCTCTACGAGGTACTAGCTCTACCGCGCGCCGGAATTCCTTTGGTTCATCGACGACGGAGCTCTACGAGGTGAAACGCCTCCACGCGTGCCTGCACGCGCGCAGGCACGCATGGAAGCTTGCCGGAACTTCATATCGACATCAAAAAATCATGTTTTCTTTTTTTCGAGAAATGCTTCCAGAAGCACTCTCTTCCCATGCGAGGTTTCTGGCGGTGACAAGCTTGACGGTTGACCGCCGGCGCCAGTTGGCCGCCGGCCGAGGCGGACAATGTGGCAACTTTTGGGTATTTTTGCAAATATTTGAAAATATTCGACAATTCATTTTGAGGAAGCAGATTTTTTGCACCTGTAAACAACTTTGAGGGCCTGTGCGTCTTAATATGAGCGCTAAAGGCGCACTTTTACGCTCAAAACACTTCGCGCAACCAACTTTCTATCGACATGAAAAATTGAAGATTCAATTTTTCGAGAAATGCCTCGAGAAGCTCTCTCCTTCGACTCTTAGCACTCTCACGCGTGAAAAGAGCTCTACGATGTTCCCGGCAGAGACCAGGTTGACGATTTACCGCCGGTGCCAGTTGGCAGCGCTTCGGCAGCGTAGAGGAGCTTCCCAGAGCTCTCCAGGAAAGATTTCCCGTTCCCAAAGGATCTCTTCGCTCTTCGGCAACCATGTAACTCGTAGAGCTTCCCTTAGCAAGTACCTCGTAGGGATCTGTAGCAAAGAGCTAAGAGGAATTCCGCCGTAGGGTAGAGCTAGTTGGCCAGCCCGACCACAAGAGAGAATGTGGTAACCTGGGGTCGGTTTTTTCCACTTTATGCAAAATTTGGAAGTTCGTTTTCAGAAGTGGGATTTTCATTCCCTGTAGTTTGCTATGACGCACTTGCTGGTTAAATTTTTATGGCTCTAGGTGCAGTATTGCTATCGTAACACTTGGAGGAACCGACTTTGCATCAACATTGAAAAATGTGTTTGTGTGCGTCATCTGCTAAGCTTTTTCGGTGAGCAGGCAGCAAGAGATGGAGAAGAGTCGATTATGCCGCGTGTCTCAGTCAATTCTCAGATCCGTAGGTTATCGCACTTGAAGGAACTGATTCGGTGGAATCTGAAAAATTGTGTCTTTTCGAATTTTCTGGCTCTCGCTTCGGAATCCTCCTTCTTGTGTTTCGAGGAGCGCTGTGCAAGAAAAGAGCTCTACGAGGTGCCCGGCGGTAACCTGGTTGACGGTCTACCGCCGGTTCCCAGTTATTGCTGGAAGCTTAAGAGTAATTCCGGGGCGCTGGAGAGCTAGTTGGCAAGGAAAATCTCGACGGACCTTTTGCTGACTTTTGGTCGGTTGAAAATTTGGTTCTCGAAATTCAACAATTCGTTTGAGCTCTAGTATTTTTTCCCGTGATATTCGATCTTATTCCCGCTCGCCATCTTGATCTCAGTTCGATCGGGTACCTTTTGCTGCCAAAAAGCGCGCGGGCGGGATCGGCCGTTTCGAGTCATCTTGTCACGCAGCTTCGGTTTTTCTCAAGATAACTCGAGCTTCAGGACAGCTAAAGAGCTGGTAAGCTCAGCTAATCGATCTAGAATGATCAGGCGCATTCGCCTGTTGAAGCCAGAGGCTTGAATTCGGTCTGCTAGCCGAGCTAGGTGCGCAAACCCATTCGTATTATTCGAGTCATCTTCACAGGCGCTCTCGGTTTTCTGTACTTAACTCGAGCTACAGGACAGCTAAAGAGCTGATACGTACAGAATGTAATTCAGAATCATCAGTGGCCGTTGTCTGTTGAATCCAGAGCTCTGAACTCGGTCTGCTGCCCGATCTAGAATCGCGAAACTATTCGTATTGTTCGAGTCGCTTGCGAGATGCTGTCGGTTCTCTGCACTTAACTCGGGCTGTAGGGGGGCTGCATGGCTGGTAATCACTGGAATCGATTCGAAGACATCAGGCGCGTTCGCCTGCGGAATCCAGAGCTCCGAACTCGGTCTGTTGCCCGAACTAGGTCCGCGAAACTATTCGTATTGTTCGAGTCATCCTGAGAGGTGCTGTCAGTTTCCTGCACTTAACTCGGCTGCAGGGGAGCTGCAGGGCTGGTAATCACAGGGATCGATTCAGAGACATCAGACGCGTCCGCCTGTCGCATGCAGAGGTCTGAACTGGGTCTGATACTCGCACTAGGTTTGCCAAACTATTCGTATTGTTCGAGTCATCTTGAGAGGTGCTGTCGATTTACGCACGTAACTCGGGCTGTAGGAGAGCTACAGAGCTCGTACAGAAGACAATCTAGAAGCATCGGGGGCGTTCGGCTGCTGCATCCGAGAGGCCTCAAATTGCCTGGGCTGAAAAATTATTTTTCTGTGTAATTTCTTTCGATATTATAAGTTGTCAGGAAGCTTTACGAGTCCCCCGGCGGTAACAAAGGTTGACGGTTTACCGCGGGCGCCCAGTGACTCGTGGAGCTTCCCTAAGCTAGTTGCTGGAAGCTTAAGAGTAATTCCGGCGCGCTGGAGAGCTAGTTGGCAAGAAACATCTCAACGAAACTTTTGCTGACTTTTGGTCGGTTGAAAATTTTGTTCTCGAAATTCAACAATTCGTTTCAGCTCTAGTATTTTTTCCCGTGATATTCGATCTCATTCCCGCTCGCTATCTTGATCTCAGCTCGATCGGGTGAATATTTCTATCAAAAAGCACTGTGGCGGGATCGGCCTTTTTGAGTCATCTTGATACGCGCTGACGGTTTTCTGAACATAACTCGAGCTGTAGAACAGCTACAGAGCTGGTAAGCACAGCCAATCGATGTAGAATGATTAGGTGCGTTCGCCTGTTGAATCCAGAGGTCTGAACTCGGTCTGTTAGCCGAGCTAGGTCCGCAAACCTATTCGTATTATTTGAGTCATCTTGACAGGAACTCTCGGGTTTCTGTACTTCGAGCTAATATTTGCAGAAACTGATTTAGAATCATCAGTTGCGTTTGGTCGTCGAATCCAGAGCTCTGAACTCGTAGAGCTACCAAGTAACTCTCCGGGTTTTGGACGCTACTAACCCGTAGGGCTTCCCTTAGCAAGTCATTGCTGGAAGCTTAAGAGCAATTTCGGGGCGCTGGAGAGCTAGTTGGCAAGAACTTTTGGTCGGTTGAAAATTCGGTTCTCGAAATTCAACCATTCGTTAGAGCTCTAGTATTTTTTCCGTGATATTCGATCTTATTCCCGCTCGCCATCTCGATCTCAGCTCGATTGGGTACCTTTTACGGCCAAAAAGCACTGCGGCGGGATCGCCCGTTTCGGGTCAGCTTGTCACGCGGTGATGGTTTGCTCAAGATAACTCGAGCTTCAGACAGCTACAGAGCTGGTAAGCACAGCTAATCGATTCAGAATAATCAGGCGCGTTCGTCTGTTGAACCCAGAGGTCTGAACTCGGTCTGCTAGTCGAGCTAGGTTCGCACACCTATTCGTATTATTCGAGTTATCTTGAGAGACGCTCTGGGTTTTCTGTGCTGATACGTACAGAATCTGATTCAGAATCATCAGTGGCCCTTGTCTGTTGACTCCAGAACTCTGAACTCGGTCTGCTGCCCGATCTAGAATCGCAAAAACTATTCGTATTGTTCGAGTTATCTTGAGAGATGCTGTTGGTTCTCTGCACTTAACTCGGGCTGTAGGGCAGCTGCATGGCTGGTAATCACTAGAATCGATTCGGAGACATCAGGCGCGTCCGCCTTTCGAATCCAGAGCTTCGAACTTTGTCTGCTGCCCGATCTAGGTCCGCGAAGCTATTCGTATTGTTCGAGTCATCCTGACAGGTGCTGTCGGTTTCCTGCACTTAACTCGGGCTGTGGGGGGGGCTGTTGGGCTGGTAATCACAGGAGTCGATTCGCAGACATCAGACGCGTCCACCTGTCGCATGCAGAGGTCTGAACTCGGTCTGACACTCGAGCTAGGTTTGCCAAACTATTCGTATTATTCGAGTCATCTTGAGAGGTGCTGTCGATTTTTGCACGTAACTCGGGCTGTAGGAGAGCTACAGAGCTCGTACAGAAGAGAATCCAGAAGCATCGGGGGCGTTCGGCTGTTGCATCCGACAGGTTCGAAATTGCTTGGGCTGAAAAATTATTTTCTTGTGTAATTTTTTGCAACATTATATGTTGTCAGGAAGCTCTACGAGTCTCCCGGCGGTAACAAAGGTTGACGGTTTACCGCCGGCGCCCAGTTGGGAAGCACTGGCGAGCTCGTTGGCTCGAAAAATCTTGACAGAATCGACAGAACTTTTGCTGTCTTTTCGTCGCTTGAAAATTTCGTTCTCAAAAGTTGGCCATTACTCATTATTTTCGAGCTGGTAAGCACAGCTAAGCGATGTAGAATGAGGCGCGTTCGCCTGTTGAATGGGAACCGGCGGTAAACCGTCAACCAGATTACCGCCGAGACCCTCGTAGAGCTCTTTTCTCACACAGCGATCCTCAGAACACAGGAAGGAAGCTTCTGGAGCGAGTAACGACAAAATCGAAAAATCGCGTTTTTCTGTTTCTATCCAAGGTCGGTTCCTCCAAGTGTTTTGACAGTAATACTGTAGCTACGGACCTGAAAAGTTTACTGCCAGACGCGCGATAACCCACTACAGGTGCGAAAAATCTGCTTTCTCAAAATAAATGGTCAAATATCTTTCAAGTATTCGCAAAACTACCCAAAAGTTATCACATTGTCCGCCTCCGCCGGGTGGGCCAACTGGCGCCGGCGGTGAACCGTCAACCTGGTCACCGCCGGGAACCTCGTAGAGCTCATTGCATCCGCGAGGCAGCTCAGGATGAAAGCGAAGAGCTTCTTTGGGTGTTTCTATAAAACTTCAACTTGAGATTTTTTCGGATTCAACATGTGGTCGGTTGCTCCAAGTGAACTGGAACTGAAAATTGCTCTAGAGAGCTGAGCTGCTCAGGGAACAAAGTTTATATGCCAATGCTCGGAGTAAAAATCTGCTTTCTCAAAATAAATGGTCAAATATCTTTCAAAAAATTGCAAAACCACCCAAAAGTTACCACTGGGCGCCGGCGGTAAACCGTCAACCTTTGTTACCGCCGGGGACTCGTAGAGCTTCCTACCTTGATGTTAGTTGAGAAAACCGCGCATCCAACATTCCGACTTATAGTAAATATTTGTTGACCTCTGAATGCGACAGGTGGACGCGTCTGATGTCTTCGAATCGACTTCTGTCACCAGCCCTGCCGCCCCCCTACAGGCCCGAGTTAGGTGCAGAAAACCGACAGCACTTTTGAGAATGACTCGAACAATATAGAAGTTGTGCCGATCTAATTTGGACAGCAGACCGAGTTCCGAGCTCTGGATCCAACAGGCGGACGAACACCCCTGATGATTCTGAGTGCGATAGGCGTGCTTACCAGCACTGTAGCTGCCCTGCAGCTCGGAATAAGTACAAAATACCCACCACGCGTATCAAGTTGAATCGGATAATACGAATAGGTTTGCGCACGTAGCTCGGCTAGCAGACCGAGTTCAAACCTATGTATTCGTCAGGCGAACGCGCCTGATGATTCTGAGTGCGATAGCTGTGCTAACCAGCACTGTAGCTGCCCTACAGCTCGAGTTAAGCAGAAAACACCGACAACACGTATCAGGTTGACTCGAATAATACGAATAGGTTTGCGGACCTAGCTCGACTAGCAGACCGAGTTCAGACCTATGGAGTCGACAGGCGAACGCGCCTGATAATTCTGAGTGCGATAGGTGTGCTTACCAGCACTGTAGCTGCCCTACAGCCGAGTTCAGTAGAAAATACCGACAACGCGTATCAAGTTGACTCAAAGAATACGAATAGGTTTGCGGGCCTAGCTCGGCTGGCAGACCGAGTTCAGACCTCTGGATTCAACAGGCGAACGCGCCTGATGATTCTGAGTGCGATAGCTGTGCTTACCAGCTCTGTAGCTGTCCTCAAGCTCGAGTTAAGAACAAAATAGCGACAGCGCGTATCAAGATGACTCGAAACGGCCGTTCCCGCCAGTGTGCTTTTTGGCCTTCAAAGTTACCCGATCGAGCTGAGATCAAGATGGCGAGCGGGAATAAGATCGAATATCACGGGAAAAAATACTAGAGCTCTGACGAATGGTCAAATTTCGAGAAAATAATTTTCAACCGAGCAAAAGTTGTGAAAAGTTCAGTTCTTTTTTTTCAAGCCAACTAGCTGTGGGGCGCGCCGGAACTGGCGCCGGCGGTGAACCGTCAACCTGGTCACCGCCGGGAACCTCGTAGAGCTCCTTGAATCCGTGAGAAAGCTCAGCATCAAAGCGGGAGCTTCTGGGAGCTTTTCTACAAAAACTTCAAGTTGAGATTTTTTCGGAGTCAACATGAAGTCGGTTCCTTCAAGTGAACTGGTACTGAAAATGACTCTAGATGGCCGAGCTGATCAGGGAACGAAGTTTATATCTCAATGCTCGGAGTAAAAATCTGCTTTTTCAAAATGAATTGTCAAATATCTTTCAAAAAATTGCAAAACCACCCAAAAGTTGTCACATTGTCCGCCTCGGCCGGCTGGACCAAAGTTCTCACTCCCAGCGAAGCTATTCATATGAAGTCTCGCGCTCTCAGTGAGAGCGCGAGACCATTCTGCGTCGACAAAAATGCACCAGAACTCTCTAGGTCACCCATAGATCGATATAAATTAGAAAAAAAATCATCCGACACAAAAAATACAAAATTGTACAAATCGATATTTTTCATTGATTTTGAAAATTCTAATCAATTTGGGCACTCTCGAGGCTCCCATTCGATGTCTCGCATGTCGCTACTTCGATTGGAATGTACCTGGCATGCATAGCATGCACTCAGCTCGAGTTATCATCGAAACACCGTTCGCAACACGCATACATAGAGACAGTATTTCGAGCATAACTCCTGACTCAGCCATTTCGAGGAACTCTCGAGCTTCCAGTGTGACGCGCCAGATCATTCTGCATCGACTGGTGTGCGTGAGAGGTCTGCAGCTTGCTGACAGCTCGAGTTAAGTAAAGCCAACCATCGTCACCTGCCAAACTGCACTGCAGGCAAAGTCGGTTCCTGCAAGTCTTTTGACAGTAATATTGCCCCTAGAGCCCTGAAAATTTTACCAGCAGGTGCGCCATAGCTTACTGTATGTGAGAAAAATCCGTTTTCTGAAAACGAATTGTCAAATCTTGCACAAAGTTTCAAAACCGACCCCAGGTTAACACATTGTCTCTTTTGGTCGGGTCGGCCAACTGGGCGCCGGCGGTAACCGTCAACCTTGGTACCGCCGGGGGACTCGTAGAGCTTCCGACAACATTACTGTCGGAAAAAAAATTGCGCGCACATAATATTTTTTCAGCCGATTTCGATAATCAGATCGAGTTCAGACAGTCTGAGGCGACAGAGGGACGCGTTCCTGATCTCGCGGAAGGAGAGGGGGGGGAGGGGGGGGGGGTGGGGGGGGGGGGGGGGGGGGGTGATCTCAGAATCGTTTCCTGTGATTACCCGCCCTGCAGCCTCCCTACAGCCCGAATTAAGTGCAGAACGCCGACAGTAGCTCTCATGATGACTGAAGAATACGAACAGTTTCGTGATTCTGGATTACGCAACAGACCGGGTTGAGAGCTCTAGATTCAACAGGCGAACGCGCCTGATGATTCTTAGTGCGGTAGGTGTGCTTACCAGCACAGTATCTGCCCTACAGCTCGAGTTAAGTAGGAAATACCGACAACGCGTATCAAGTTGACTCGAATAATACGAATAGGTTTGCGGACCTAGCTCGACTAGCAGACCGATTTTCGACCTATGGATTCAACGGGCGAACGCGTCTGATCATTCTGAGTGCGATAGGAGTGCTTACCAGCACTCTAGCTGCCCTAGAGCTCGAGTTAAGTTGAAAATACCGACACCGCGTATCAAGTTGACTCGAATAATAGAAACAGGTTTGCGAACCTAGCTCGGCTGAGAGACCGAGTTCAGACCTCTGGATTCAACAGGCGAACGCGCCTGATCATTCTGAGAGCGATACGTGTACTTACCAACACTGTAGCTGCCCTACAGCTCGAGTTAAGTTGAAAATACCGACAGCGCGTATCAAGATGACTCGAAACGGCCGTTCCCGCCAGTGTGCTTTTTGGCCTTCAAAGTTACCCGATCGAGCTGAGATCAAGATGGCGAGCGGGAATAAGATCGAATTTCATGGGAAAAAATACTAGAGCTCTAACGAATGTTCAAATTTTGAGAACAAAATTTTCAACCGAGCAAACGTCGTCAAAAGTTCCGTCGAGATTTTTCTTGCCAACTGGCGCCGGCGGTGAACCGTCAACCTGGTCACCGCCGGGAACCTCGTAGAGCTCCTCTCACTGGTGAGAGTGCAGAGAATCGACACTGAATGGAAAAATAGATTTTTTTGGGAAATCTTCAAATTCGATTTTTTGGATGTTTATATTCGCTCAGATTCTGGAAGTCAACTCGTGTAAAAATGCAATGAGAGAGCTGAGCTGCTACCGGAGAGGAGTTTATATGCCAATGCTCGGCGTAAAAATCTGCTTTCTCAAAATAAATGGTCAAATATCTTTCAAAAAATCGCAAAACCACCCAAA
The DNA here is from genome assembly GCA_963575745.1 of Prorocentrum cordatum. Classification (NCBI taxonomy): domain Eukaryota; class Dinophyceae; order Prorocentrales; family Prorocentraceae; genus Prorocentrum; species Prorocentrum cordatum. The sequence continues at coordinate 6,641 of CAUYUJ010020799.1, read as the reverse complement.
AGTTGTCACAATGTCCGCCTCCGCCGGATCGGCGAACTAGCTCCACCCCGCGCCGGATTCCTCTAGCTCATCGATGACGAAAAGCTCTACGAGGTACTAGCTCTCCAGCTCCCCGGAATACGAGGTATTACTCTTAAGCTTCCAGCTATAACTGGCGCCAGCGGTGAACCGTCAACCTAGTCACCGCCGGGAACCTCGTAGAGCTCCTTTCACGCCTAAGATTCTTCAGATTCGAAAGAGAGAGCTCCTGGAAGAATTTCTCGAAAACGGGGAAAATTGATTTTTTCGCGTCGACGTGAAGATGGTTCCTCCAAGTGTTTTGATAGTAAGATTGCGCCTACGGAGCTCATACTAAAACAGAGAGGCCGTCATAGTCGTTTACAGGTGCGAAAAATCTGCTTTCTCAAAATAAATGGTCAAATATCTTTCAAAAAATTGCAAAACCACCCAAAAGTTACCACTTTGTCCTTTCTGGCCGGGTCGGTCAACTGGGCGCCGGCGGTAAACCGTCAACCTGGTTACCGCCGGGGACCTCGTAGAGCTCCTAGCCACGTGTCATAAGTCCATGCATGGAAAAAGAGAAAGTTCTGGAAGCATTCTCGAAAAGTTAAAACTAATTTTTTCGTTCGACATGAAAGATGGTTCCGCCAATGGTTTACCTCGCGCAATGCATCTAAGAGCTCAGATTTAAGACGGAGGTCCCTCGAGAGTCGTTTCACAGGTGCGAAAAATCTGCTTTCTCAAAATAAATGGTCAAATATCTTTCAAGTATTCGCAAAACTACCCAAAAGTTATCACATTGTCCGCCTCCGCCGGGTGGGCCAACTGGGCGCCGGCGGTAAACCGTCAACCTTTCTTACCGCCGGGGGACTCGTAGAGCTTCCTGAAAATATAAAGTGTGGGAAAAAACTCCAAAGAACGACTAGTTTTTCAGCCCAAGAGATTCCAGACCTATCAAGATAACGTTAACAAAAAACAAACAGTTTCGCAACCGAGTTCGGGTATCAAACCGAGTTCAGACCTCTGAATGCGACAGGCGGCCGCGTCTGATGTCTGCCAATCCACTCATGTGATTCCCAGCCGTGCAGCCCCCCTACAGCCCGAGTTAAGTGCAGAAAACCGACAGTATCGACTCGAATAATAGAATAGTTTTCCCGATCTGATTCGAGCAGCAGACCGAGTTCCGAGCTCTGGAATCGATCGACAAACACGCCTGATGTGTGCAAATCGATATATGTGACCCGCAGCACTGTAGCCGGCCCAAACACGAGTTGAGTGCAGAAGACAGAGAGCACTGCTCAAGATCATTCAACAATACGAATAGTTTCGCAAATCTAGCTCGGGCAGCAGGCCGAGTTCAGAGCTCTCGGTTCAGTAGACGAACGCGACTGATGATTCACCATCGATGTCTGTGTGACAATGAGCCCTCTAGCTGCCCTACAGCTCGAGTTAAGTACAGAAAACCGAGAGCGTCTGTCAAGATGACTCGAATAATACGAATAGGTTTGCGGACCTAGCTCAGATAGCAGACCGAGTTCAGACCTCTGGATTGAACAGGCAAACGCGCCTGATGATTCTGAGTGCGATAGCTGTGCTTACCAGCACTGTAGCTGCCCTAGACCTCGAGTTAAGCAGAAAATACCGACAACATGTATCAAGTTGACTCAAATAATACGAATAGGTTTGCGGACCTAGCTCGGCTAGCAGACCGAGTTCAGACCTCTGGATTCGACAGGCGAACGCGCCTGATGATTCTGGTTGCGATAGGCGTGCTTACCAGCACTGTAGCTGCCCTACACCTCGAGTTAAGTAGGAAATACCGACAACGCGTATCAAGTTGACTCGAATAATACGAATAGGTTTGCGGACCTAGCTCGAGTAGCAGACCGAGTTCAGACCTCTGGATTGAACAGGCGAACGCGCCTGATGATTCTGAGTGCGATAGCTGTGCTTACCAGCACTGTAGCTGCCCTAGACCTCGAGTTAGCAGAAAATACCGACAACGCTATCAAGTTGTCTGGAATAACACGAATAGGTTTGCGACCCTAGCTCGGGTAGCAGACCGAGTTCGGACCTCTGGATTGAATAGGCGGACGCGCCTGATGATTCTGAGTGCGATAGGTGTGCTTACAGACACTGTGGCTGCCGTACAGCTCGGGTTAAGTACAAAATACCGACAGCGCATATCAAGTTGACTCGAATAATACGAATAGGTTTGCGGACCTAGCTCGGGTAGCAGACCGAGTTCAGACCTCTGGATTGAACAGGCGAACGCGCCTAATGATTCTGAGTGCGATAGCTGTGCTTACCAGCACTGTAGCTGCCCTACAGCTCGACTTAAGTACAAAAAACCGACAGCACGTATCAAGATGACTCGAAATGGCCGTTCCCGCCTGCCTGCTTTTTGGCCTTCAAAGTTACCCGATCGAGCTGAGATCAAGATGGAGAGCGGAAATAAGATCGAATATCACGGGAAAAAATACTAGAGCTCTAACGAATTGTCAAATTTCGAGAACGAAATTTTCAACCGAGCAAAAGTCACCAAAAGTTCCGTCGATATTTTTCTTGCCAACTGGGCGCCGGCGGTAAACCGTCAACCTTTCTTACCGCCGGGGGACTCGTAGAGCTTCCTGACAATATATAATGTGGAAACGAATTTCAGAGAACGAATAGTTTTTCAGTCCAAGCAGTTATAGACCTCTGAAGACTCTAACAAAAGAAACGAACAGTTTTCCAATCAAGCTCGAGTATAAAACCGAGTTCAGACCTCTGAATGCGACAGGCGAACGCGCTCATGTCTGCGGATCAATTCCTCTGATTACCAGCTTTCCAGCCCCCATACTGCCTGAGTTAAGTTTAGAAACCGAGAGTACCTCTCAGGATGACTCGAATAATACGGCAGTTTCGCGGATCTCGTTCGAGCAGCAGACCGAGTTCCGAACTCTCGGTTCGACGAACGGACGCGTCTGATGTCTCGCAATCGATTCCTGTGACCAGCAGCACTGTAGCCCTCCCCCAGCACGATTTGAGTACAGAAAACCGAGAGCTTTTCTCAAGATGACTCGAACAATACCAATAGGTTTCCGAACCTAGCTCGGGTTGCAGGCCGAGTACAGAGCTCTAGACTCGACAGACGAACGCGCCTGATAATTCGAATCGATTTCTGTGATTATCAGCTCTCTGGCTGCCCTACAGATCGAGTTAAGTACGAAAAAACCGAGAGCGTCTGCTACAATGACTCGAATAATACGAATAGGTTTGCGACCCTAGCTCCGCTAGCAGACCGAGTTCAGACCTCTGGATTGAACAGGCGAACGCGCCTGATCATTCTAGATGCATTACCTGTGCTGACCAGCACTGTAGCTTTCCTGAAGCTCGAGTTATCTTGAGAAAACCGACGGCGCGTATCAAGAAGACTACTCGAAACGAGCCGTTCACGCCCGTGTGCTTTTAAAAATGTGGCCTTCAAAGGTTCCCGATCGAGCTGAGATCAAGAATTGGCGAGTGGGAATAGATGAATATCATAGAAAAAATACGAGAGCTCTAACGAAATGTTCAATTTTGAGAACGAACTTGCAACCGCCAAAGTCACCAAAAGGTCCGTCGAGATTTTTCTTGCCAACTAACTCTTCCAGCTCCCCGAATAACTGGCTCCGGCGGTAACCGTCCACCTTGGCCTTTCTTACTGCCGGGGTACTCGTAGAGCTTCCTGACAACATTAAATGTCGAAGAAAATTGTAGAGAACGAATAGTTTCTCAGCCCAACTCGAGCATCAGACCGAGTTCGGACCTCTGAATGCAGCAGACAGAGGCGTCTGATGTCTCCGAATCGATTTCTCTGATTACCTGCCCTGCAGCCCCCCTACAGCCCGAGCTAAGTGCAGAACGCCGACAGTAGCTCTCAAGGTGACTGGAAGAATACGAACAGTTTCGTGATTCTAGATCGCGCAGCAGACCGAGTTCAGGCTCTGGATTCAACAGGCGAACGCGCCTGATTATTCTGAGAGCGATAGGCGTGCTTACCAGCACTGTAGCTGCCCTACAGCTCGATTGAAGTAGAGAATACCGACGAAGCGTATCAAGTTGAATCGAATAATACGAATAGGTTTGCGGACCTAGCTCGCCTAACAGACCGATTTCAGACCTATGAATTCAACAGGCGAACGCGCCTGATTATTCTGAGTGCAATAGGTGTGCTTACCAGCCCTGTAGCTGCCCTACAGCTCGAGTTAAGTAGGAAAAACCGACAACGCGTATCAAGTGGACTCGAATAATACGAATAGGTTTGCGGACCTAGCTTGCCTAGCAGACCGAGTTCAGACCTATAAATTCAACAGGCGACCGCCTGATCATTCTGCGAGCGATAGGCGTGCTTACCAGCACTGTAGCTGCCCTACAGCTCGAGTTAAGTAGAAAATACCGACAACGTGTATCAAGTTGACTCAATACGAATAGGTTTCCGGACCTAGCTCGTGGCAGACTGAGTTCAGACCTCTGGATTCAACAGGCGAACGCGCCTGCTGATTCTGAGTGCGATAGCTGTGCTGGCCAGCTCTGTAGCTGCCCTACAGCTCGAGTTAACTACAAAATACCGACAGCGCATGTCAAAATGACTCGAAACGGCCGTTCCCGCCACAGTGCTTTTTGGCCTTCAAAGTTACCCGATCGAGCTGAGATCAAGATGGCGAGCGGTAATAAGATCGAATATCACGGGAAAAAATACTAGAGCTCTAACGAATGTTCAAATTTTGAGAACAAAATTTTCAACCGAGCAAAAGTTGTGAAAAGTTCCGTCGAGATTTTTCGAGCCAACTAGCTGCGCGCCGGAACTGGCGCCGGCGGTGAACCGTCAACCTGGTCACCGCCGGGAACCTCGTAGAGCTCCTCTCACTAGTAAGATTGCAGAGAATCGACACATAGTCAAAAAAATGAAGATTTTTCGAAAATCTTGAAATTCGATTTTTTCGATGTTCATGTTCGCTCAGTTCCCGGAAATCAGCTCATGCAAAAATGCATCGAGAGAGCTGAGCTGCTGTCAGAGTGAAGTTCATATGCCAATGCTCGGCGTAAAAATCTGCTTTTTCAAAATAAATGGTCAAATATCTTTCAAATATTCGTAGAACCACCCAAAAGTTATCACTTTGTCCTTTCCGGGTCGACCAACTGGGCGCCGGCGGTAAACCGTCAACCTTTCTTACCGCCGGGGGACTCGTAGAGCTTCCTGAAAATATAAAATGTGGGAAAAAACTCCAAAGAACGACTAGTTTTTCAGCCCAAGCGATTCCAGACCTATCAAGATAACGTTAACAAAAAACAAACAGTTTCGCAACCGAGTTCAGGTATCAAACCGAGTTCAGACCTCTGAATGCGAAAGGCGGCCGCGTCTGATGTCTGCCAATCCACTCATGTGATTCCCAGCCGTGCAGCCCCCCTACAGCCCGAGTTAAGTGCAGAAAACCGACAGTATCGACTCGAATAATAGAATAGTTTTCCCGATCTAGTTCGAGCAGCAGACCGAGTTCCGAGCTCTGGAATCGATCGACAACCACGCCTGATGTGTGCAAATCGATATATGTGACCCGCAGCACTGTAGCCGGCCCAAACACGAGTTAAGTGCAGAAGACAGAGAGCACTTCTCAAGATCATTCAACAATCCGAATAGTTTCGCAAATCTAGCTCGGGCAGCAGGCCGAGTTCAGAGCTCTCGGTTCAGTAGACGAACGCGACTGATGATTCCCCATCGATGTCTGTGACAATGAGCCCTCTAGCTGCCCTACAGCTCGAGTTAAGTACAGAAAACCGAGAGCGTCTGTCAAGATGACTCTAATAATACGAATAGGTTTGCGGACCTAGCTCGGATAGCAGACCGAGTTCAGACCTCTGGATTGAACAGGCGAACGCGCCTGATGATTCTGAGTGCGATAGCTGTGCTTACCAGCACTGTAGCTGCCCTAGACCTCGAGTTAAGCAGAAAATACCGACAACACATATCAAGTTGACTCGAATAATACGAATAGGTTTGCGGACCTAGCTCGGCTAGCAGACCGAGTTCAGACCTCTCGATTCGACAGGCGAACGCGCCTGATGATTCTGGGTGCGATAGGCGTGCTTACCAGCACTGTAGCTGCCCTACACCTCGAGTTAAGTAGGAAATACCGACAACGCGTATCAAGTTGACTCGAATAATACGAATAGGTTTGCGGACCTAGCTGGAGTAGCAGACCGAGTTCAGACCTCTGGATTGAACAGGCGAACGCGCCTGATGATTCTGAGTGCGATAGCTGTGCTTACCAGCACTGTAGCTGCCCTAGACCTCGAGTTAGCAGAAAATACCGACAACGCTATCAAGTTGACTGGAATAACACGAATAGGTTTGCGATCCTAGCTCGGGTAGCAGACCGAGTTCGGACCTCTGGATTGAATAGGCCGACGCGCCTGATGATTCTGAGTGCGATAGGTGTGCTTACAGACTGTGGCTGCCCTACAGCTCGGGTTAAGTACAAAATACCGACAGCGTATATCAAGTTGACTCGAATAATACGAATAGGTTTGCGGACCTAGCTCGGGTAGCAGACCGAGTTCAGACCTCTGGATTGAACAGGCGAACGCGCCTAATGATTCTGAGTGCGATAGCTGTGCTT
>CAUYUJ010020798.1:132500-149996 GCA_963575745.1 Prorocentrum cordatum | reverse complement strand
CCCTTGGAGCCTCTGTTCTTGGGCCCCCCCACCCCGCAATTTCTCGCTCAATTATCTCGGCAAAGCACCCTGACAGCGATGTGTAAAAGCATAGCTGGAAACATTGCCTTGGGCATTCATGTAAGAGCGCTGTTGTAGAATTCGCGTGTTCTCGCAGTCGCATGCGGATTCGCAGTGGCAGTCGCAGTGGCAACATCAGTCGCAGTCGCAGTCGCAGTGGCACTGCCAGTAGTTGCAGTAGCAAGAGCTACACTAGCAGCAGCAACAGCAGCAGCAGTAATAGTAACAGTAGTAATAGCAGTAGAAGTAGTAGTAATGGTAGTAACGGTAACAGTGAAGTAGTAGTTGTAGTGGGTGGAGTGAACGAGTAGGAGTAAAGGGAGCAATGGTAGTAGCAGTAGAAACACTAGTAGCAAGAGTAATACAAACGAGACACTGCTATCAATCAGCCCATCTTCGAACGAGACACTGCTATCAATGGGTGTACTTTCGAACGACTCACGGCTTTCGATAACTGCATCTCCAAATCAGATGTTTGTATCAATGCATTGAAGTCGAAGCGAGACACTGCGATCAATGGAAGTAGGTCCAAACGAGAGCTCCCCGAGGGGGGGATGCGCCCATCCGAGGGAACGGTGCACCGCCCACCCCCTCCTCAGTACTGGCGACGAGGATCAAGCTGCTTAGGGAAAGAAGAAGACCCCCCCGCCCCCTATCCTCCCCCGCGGCCTGAGTGGACCACCCAGGCCTGCGGAGGACGTCATAAAGGGTCGGGTACCCCGTGCAGAAATGAAGGGAGAAAGGGGAGGGGGGAAAGAGTTAGGAGCCTCCCTCGTCCTGCTCCTCCTGCTCCACCAGCTCCTCCTACTACTGCTGCTACAAGCATTGGATTCTGGCGGAAACGCCCAGTGCACGATGACGCCTGTGTCCGCCGTCTTGCCCTGCACGATGACGACGCAAAACAAACTGGGAATCGGGTGGCGAGAGATCTGACGTCCAGTAAGCAAAATGTGGCCCGGGAATGGAGTTCTGGGAGCTCGAAGAAAACGAAGTGGCCTGCAGTTGGCCCCGGACATCCAAAATGTGGCCCGGGAATCAAGTTCTGGGAACTGGCCTACAGTTGGCTCCGGGCACCCAAAATTTGGCCCGGGAGTGGAATTCTGGAAACTCGAAGACCACGAAGTGGCCTACAGTTGGCTCCGGGCATTCACAATGTTGCCCCGGAATGAGTTCTGGGAGCTCGAAGACCACGAAGTGGCTTACAGTTGGCTCCGGGCATTCAAAATGTGGCCCGGGAATGAAGTTCTGGGAAATCGAAGAACACGAAGGGGCCTACAGTTGGCTCCGGGCATTCAGAATGTGGCCCGGGAATGGAGTTCTGGGAAGTCGAAGAGCACGAAGTGGCCTACAGTTGGCTCTGGGCATTCAGAATGTGGCCTGGGAATGGAGTTCTGGGAGGTCGAAGAGCACGAAGTGTGCGACTGTTAATGAAAAACGAATTCGGACCTTGCTCCCCGGATGCCGCCCGGACCCCCCTGTGGAGTCATCTGCTGCTCTCTTTTGACCCTACTAGAAACCTACCAGTCTTTGCTGTTAGGTAAAAACGACTGACGCCCCCCTCCATGCCCCCCACCTGGCCCCGACACCCCCGCCCCTAGGAGTCTCTGTTCTTGGAGCCCCCCACCCCAACATTTCTCACCAAAAAACGACCTACGCCCCCCTCCATGCCCCCACACCTGGCCCCGATACGCCCACCCCTAGGAGTCTCTGTTCTTGGGGCCCCCCACACCAAAATTTCTCGCCCAAAAACGACCTACGCCCCCCTCCATGCCCCCCCACCTGGCCCCGACACCCCAAAACCTTGGGAGTCTCCTTGTTCGTGGGACCCCCCACCCCACATTTCTCGCCCCAAAACGACCTACGCCCCCCTCCTTCCCCCCACCTGGCCCCGACCACCCCCACCCCTATGAGTCTCTTGTTCTGTGACCCCCCCCCGCAATTTCTCTCAAAAACGACTACGCCCCCCTCCAATGCCCCCCGCCTGGCCCCGGACAGACCCCCACCCCTAGGAGTCCTCTTCTTGGGACCCCCTACTCCAGCATTTCTCGCCCTCAAAAAGCGACCTACGCCCCCCTCAATGCCCCCACCTGGCCCCGACACCCCCCCCCGCCCTAGGAGTCTCTGTTCTTGAGACCCCCAACCCCGCAATTGCTCGCTCAAAAACGGCTTACGCCCCCCCCCCCCCCCCCCCCCCCATGCCCCCGACCTGGCCCCGACGCGTCCACCCCTGGAAGTCTCTGTTCATGGATCCCCCACCCCACCATTTCTCGCCCACAATCGACCTACGCTCTCTCTATGCACCCTCCATGCCCCCCACCTGGCCCCGACAGCTCCAACCCCTGGGAGCCTCTGTTCTTCGAACACCCCACCCCACCATTTCTCGCTCACAAGCGGCCTACGCGCCCCCCCCCCCATCCCCCTCCTGTCCCCCACCTGGCCCCACACCCCCACCCTGGATTCCCTCTGCTCTTTGGACCCCCCACCCCACCATTTTCGCGCCAAAAAGCGACTCAAACGCTCCCCTCCATGCCCCCCTCCATGCCTCCCACCAGGCCCCGACGTCCCCAACCCCTGGGAGCCTCTGTTCTTCGGACCCTCCACCCCATCATTTCTCGCCCCAAAAACGACCTACGCCCCCTCCATGCCCCCCTCCATGCGCCCCACCTGGCCCCGACGCCCCCACCTCTGGCAGTCTCTGTTCTTGGGGCCCCCCACCCCGCCATTTCTCGCCCACAAGCGAACTACGCCCCCCATCCATGCGCCCCATCCATGCCCCCCACTTGGCCCCGACATCTCCAACTCCTGGGAACATCTGTTCTCGGGACCCTCCACCCACCTCACCATTTCTCGCACAAAAACGACCTACGCCCCCCTCCATGCCCCCCATCCATGCCCCCCCACCTGGCCCCGACGCCAACCCCTGAAGCTTTGTGTTCTGGGATCCTCCACCCCACGATTTCTCGCCCAAAAAGAACCGACGCCCCCCTCCATGCCCCCCTCCATGCCCCCTACCTCGCCCCGGCACTCTCACCCCCGGGAGTCTCTGTTCTTGGGATCCCCCACCCCACCATTTCTCGCCCAGAAACGACCTACGCCCCCCTTCCATGCCCCCTTCCATGCCCCCCACCTGGCCCCGACATCCCCACCCCTGGGAGCCTCTGCTCTTGGGACCCTCCACCCCACCATTTCTCGCCCAAAAATGACTTCCGGCTCCCTCCATGCACCCCTCCATGCCCCCCACCTGGCCCCGACACCCCCAGCCCTGGGGGTCTCTGTTCTTGGGACCCTCCACACTACAATTTCTCGCCCAAAAACGACCTACGCCCCCCTCCATGCTCCCCTCCATGTCCCCCATATGCCACCCGACACTCCCCGCCCCCCGGGAGCCCTCTGTTTTCTTGGGACCCCCTACCCACCTATTCTCGCCCAAAAACCACCCACGCCCCCCTCCATGCCCCCCTCCATGCCTCCCACCTGGCCCCGACACCCCCACTCTTGGGAATCTCTGTTCTTGGGATCCACCAACCCAGCATTTCTCACCCAAAAACGACCTACGCCCCCCTCCATCCCCCCTCAATGCCCCCCACCTGGCCCCGACATTCCCAATTCCTGAGAACCTCGGTTCTTTCTTGGGCCTCCCACCCCACCATTTCTCGGCCCAAAAAGCGACCTACGCCCCTCCCCATGGCCCCCCTAACCATGCCCCCACCTGGCCCCAGACACCCCCACCCCAAGGAGTCTCTGTTCTTGGACCCCCCCACCCCAGCATTTGATTATAAAGTTCGACCTAAGCGCCCCCCTCCATGCCCCTCCATGCCCCCCGCCTGGCCCCGACATCCCCAACCCCTGGGAGCCTCTGTTCCTCGGACCCCCCACCCCAGCATTTCTCGCCCAAAAACGACCTACGCCCCCCTCCACGCGTCTGAAAGTGAAGCGGCGGCAGTTTCCTTTGGCCCCGGCGTTTGGAGTCACGGCCCACTCAGCACAAGGTCAGATTTTTAAGCAAGGTGTCATCGTGGATATGAGGATTGGCGGGGGCATGTCGCCGTCGTCGAGTTATGTGGCTCTGACGCGCGTGCGTCGCCGCGAGGACATGTTGATATTTCGACCTTTCGACCGCGAGCCGTGCACTCAGAAAGAGCGGAAGGGGACCGGATTACTAGTGCAGTCGTTGCGGGGAGATCCCATGGATTGGGATGCAATCGAGAAGGAGTTCATGCCTGCAGGGCGGCGCGCGCTGTGCTCGTCGGTGAAGTACAAGAACCAGTATGCGCTCGGGCAGTGGAGCCGGGACGACGGACTCCGCGCGTGCAAGTTGTGCTTGGAACGCAAAAAGAGCACTGGCACGCCGCGGCAGTGCATGGAGTGCTTTCTGTGGAAGGGCCAGGATGCATTCCACGCATCCCAGCACCACGGCTCGAAGCTCGCGTCACGGCGTTGCGTGGACTGTCCCGAGAGGCGAAAGTGTCACGTATGCGAGGAGCGGAAGTACGAGGATGCGTTCGTGGATTTGCAGTGGGAGAAGGCAGGGAACGCTCGATGTAAAGGAGGAATGTGCCTCGAGTGCGAGGGGCCGAAGAAGCACCTGAAGTGTTTGCGCTGCGGCCAGGAAAAGTTGCTGAAATAATATGCCAAAGCGGATCAGTGCAATGACGAACCCACATGCAAGTCGCGTAAGAAGTTGTTGTGAAAGGAGGGAAAGGCGCGGGCCGAAGAAGCAAGGCGGGTGGTATGCACAAAATGTGGAGAGGGGAAGAGTAAGTCTGAATTTTCCGCTCATATGTTGGACACCGCGTCCAAAGCGTCGATTGCGCGTACCCAGTGCGTCGACGATGCGACCGCCCAACGGAACATGGCGGCGACCAAAGACGTGAAGACCTGCTTTGTGTGCGAGGTGGCGCAGCGACGCGAATGCTCTTCGCAGTGGACGTGGGAGGGCGCGGCAGAGAAGCACCGCAAGTGCAAGCGCTGCGTCGACGCTGGGGCTGCACAGCGGGACACAGCTGCATTGAAGGACGTGAAGACCTGTGTTGTGTGCGAGGAGGCGCAGCGGCGCGAATGCTTTTCGCGGTGGATGTGTGAGGGCGTGGGAGATCAGCAGCGCAAGTGCAAGCGCTGCATCGATGGCGCGAAGCTGCAGCGCGGAAAGTGGAAACGCGTAGAATGCAAGGACGCATTCGGGAGGGAGCACTACAGCAACTGGTTGGCTGGACGAGCGACACAGAAGGCGAATGGGAAGCAGAGATGCAACGAGTGCTGCGCTGGCCAAGAACGCAAACGGAATGCAATGGCGAAGAAGAGCCACGCGTCGGTAATGAAACTACAGAAGACTGGATAGATGTCGCCTAAGCCGAGAGGAGGCTCCCTGGGGTGGGTGTGGAGGGGGGCGTTGGACGTTTATGGGCGAGGAATAGTGATGTGGGGGGTCCCCAGAAAACAAGTTCCCTGGGGCGGGGGTGTCGGGGCGAGGTGGAGGGGAGGGGGGGGGGGGGGGTGCGGGGAGGGGGGCGTTGGGTCATTCTTGGGCGAGCCATGCGGGCGTCGGGGCGCAAGGCGGGGAGCGGGGAGGAGGGCGCAGTCGTTTGGGCAAGAAATGGCGGGGTGGGGCCCCCCCAAGAACAGAGACCCCCTGGGGTGGGGATGTCGGGGGCAGTTAAGGGTTGGGGAGGGGCGCAGGTCGCTTGCGAGAGTGAAATGTGGGTTGGGGGTGCCCAGGAACAGAGACTACCTGATGGTGGGTACGTCGGGGCCGGGTAGGGGGATGGGGGGGGAGGGGGGGGGAGGGGGGGGCGCATGGAGGGGGGCGTAAGGCACGTTTTTGGGCGAGAATGGTGGGGTGGGGGTCCCAAGAACAGAGGCTCCCAGGGGTTGGAGATGTCGGGGCCAGGTGGGGATCATGGAGGGGGGCATGGAGGGGGGCGTAGATCGTTTTTGGCGAGAAATGGTGGGTGGGGGGATCCCAAGAACAGAGACTCCCAAGAGTGGGGGTGTCGGGGCCAGGTGGGGGGCATGGAGGGGGGCACGGAGGGGGGCGTAGGTCGGTGGTGGGCGAGAAATGGTGGCGTGGGGGACCCCAAGAACAGAAGCTCTCAGGGGTTGGGGACGTCGGGGCCAGGTGGGGGCGCATGGAGGGGGGGGGCATGGAGGAGGGCGCAGGTCGTTTTTGTGCGAGAAATGGTGAGGTGGGTGGAGGGCCCCGAGAACAGATGTTCCCAGGAGTTGGGGATGTCGGGGCCAAGCGGGGGGCATGGAGGGGGGCGCAGGTCGTTGGTGGGCGAGAAATAATGGGGTGGAGGGCCCCAAGAACAGAGATTGCCAGAGGTGGGGGTGTCGGGGCCAGGTGGGGCTTCGAGTTGTTGGGGATGTCGGGGCCAGGTGGGAGGCATGGAGGGGGGCATGGAGGGGGAGATAGGTCGTTGTTGGTGGTGGTGGACAAATGGTGGGGCCCCAAGAGCAGAGACTCCCCAGGGTGGGGGTGTGTGGGCCAGGTGGGGGGCATGGAGGGGGGGATGGAGGGGGGCGTAGGTCGTTTTTGAGCGAGAAATGGTGGGGTGGGGTGCCCGAAGAACAGAGGCTTCCAGGGGTTGGGGCTGTCGGGGCCAGGTGGGGGGCATGGAGGGGGGCATAGAGAGAGCGTAGGTCGATTGTGGGCGACAAGTGGTGGGGCGGTGGGGTTCCAAGAACAGAGACTCCCAGGGGTGGAAGTGTCGGGGCCAGGTGGGGTGGGGGGGGAGGGCATGGAGGGGGGCATGGAGGGGGGCGTAAGTCGTTTTTGGACGAGAAATGTGAAAAATGGTGGGTGGGGGGTCCCAAGAGCAGAGGCTCCCAGGGTTGGGAATGTCTGGGCCAGGTGGGGGGGGCATGGAGGGGGCATGGGGGAGGGTGTGAGGGGGGAGGGGGTGGGGGGGGGGGGGGAGGGCGTAGGTCGCTTTTGGGCGAGAAATGCTGGGATGGGGGGGCCCAAGAACAGAGACTCTTAGGGGCGGGGGTGTCAGGGCCAGGCGGGGGGCACGGAGGGGGGCGCAGGTCGTTTTTGAGCGAAAAATTGCGGAGTGGGGGGTCCCAAGGTCTGAGACTCCCAGGGCTGGGAGCGTCGGGGCCAGGTGGGTGGCATGGAGGGGGGCATGGAGGGGTGCGTAAGTCGTTTGTAGCCGACAAATGGTGGGGTGGGGGGGATCAAGAACAGAGGCTTCGAGTTGTTGGGGAGGTCGGGGCCAGGTGGGGGGGGGCGCGGAAGAGAGCATGGAGGGGGGCGCAGGTCGCTTCTGAGGAGGCCGCGGCTTGCGTTCGTCGAGGCGACCCCGCCCTGCGCTGAAAAGGGCGCGCGGGACAGCCGCGGGGCAGCCGCGGGGCAGCCGAAGCAAAGCGGGCTCTTGGGCGGCATCGCCGCGGGACGCCGCGACATAGCCGCAGCAGCACGACTGAGGACGGCTCACAGCTGCAGCACTGCTGTAGCACAGCGACGGGGTAGCATGTCGGCGACACAGGGACGATCTTCCACGAAGGGGATATCCATAGGAACTACATCCTTGACAGGAACAGACACGGTCACGGACCTGGCGGACACAGATAAGGAAAGCAACGTGGAGGGCGAACGACAAGAGAGCGCCGAGACGGCACAATATGCACACGCAAGTCCGGGCATATATAACTCGGTGTGAAACGGCAGGTGCATGTGCAATTGAATGCATGCCCTGGTTGTTGAACAGGTGTAGGAAATTCCGGGGCATGTGATCTCTTACAAACATCAGTAAGAACAGGCGTCGGTAGGTCGAAACGGCGAGACACACATGGCCAATAATAGGAGGGCAGTGTGGAAACGCATGCGCGCGCGAGAAAACGCGAGCAACTGAACACGCACACGCGAGAACGCGTGCGTGAATACAATGGCACGCACATGAACTTTCACTGTAAGCGATCGGCGTGAATGGACTCAGGGAATCGCTTTGCCCCCCCATGCGTCGCCTTCTTCCTAAAACCATGGGTCTGAAGCTCTTCCCCCGCGATGGGCTAGAGCGCCTAAGATGGCCCAAAATGGCTCTGCGACGGCCCCAGAAAGCCCATGATGACCTCAAATATGACTCATGAGCACCCAACGTCGTTCAAGATACCTTCCAATTTGCCTCCGAGATGCCCCGCGGCCGCCCCAAGGCGGCTCCAAGTGGCCACGGCGCTCCCCCAGGAGGCCCCCGGGAAGCCCAACTCCTTTAATGACAATACTATGAACAAGTTGGTGTCGCCTTCTCGTTGTTCCGAGCAGTGTCCGCAGGCAGCAATGCAACTATAATGATGATACCGACTGTGTGGGGCCGGACGGAGTGCCGCGTGCCGCTGGCATTGGCGACCGAAAACACATGTTCAAGTGTAATATGACAGCGCCAGACTGCGCCGGGACAGCCGCGGGACAGCCACGGGACAGCCGCGGGACAGCCACGGGACAGCCGCGGGACAGCCGCGGGACAGCCGCGGGACAGCCGCGGGACAGCCGAAGCAAAGCGGGCCGTCGGGCAATAAAGCTGCGGCCCGGGCCAGTAAAGCCGCGGCCCGCCGCGGGACAGCCGCGGGACAGCCGCGGGACAGCCGCGGGACAGCCGCGGGACAGCCGCGGGACAGCCGAGGCGCAGGCGAGGCAAACATGAGGCCAAAATGCTATGGGAGCACTGGGAATGGCCTTCAATCGAGTTGTCTGGCATTGAAGATTATCCATGGTTCGGATGACGAGGAAGGGAGCGAAGGAGGTAGGAGGGGGGCGAAGGAGGGAAGAGGGAGGAGGGAGGAGCGAGGAGGGAGGGAGGAGGGAGGATGAGGGAGGAACGAGGAGGGAGGGACGAGAAGGGAGGAGGGAGGACCAAGGAGGGATGAAGGGTGGAGGAGCCATGGCAAAGAAACGAATGAGTGAACCCGACGTCGGGGTCACATAAGCCCCCGCCATCAAAGTGCATATTGGGGCTGGTCTTGTGGGGGGTGATTGCCGTGGGAGGGAGTCCAAGGGCGCGGGATGAGCGGGAAGGTTTTTTGCTGATGATTTCTATGTGCTTGTATTGCAATAAAACGGACTGTCATTTTCCCGCACAACCAAAATAGCAACAAACGAACGGGGGAAAGGCGCGCGCCACCTGCATCTTACGGGCGATCCCGCTGGACGCCCGTGAGCGCGAAAACCGCGAAGAGACCCGGACCGACGAAAAGCGCGAGAGACCCCTAAACCTTGCAAGATCTTGCAGTGCCCACCCAATCGGCCAGGGCAGACGAAGGCGCCCGTGCGGGGCGCGCGCATCATCACAGCGACAACAAAAAACACGCCATGTCCTGAAGCTCGCAGAACGCATCATGGAGCGATGGCGCACGCACAGATCCGCAGTCGAATCGGGTTGAAGCTCGCACGGGCTGCGCTACAGCAGACCGGCGCGCCCGACACTCAAACGCGCCGAAGCTCTAGCTACTCGCGCACGCAGAAAAGCTGCTCGCTCAATGAAAAAAGCCACGCTCGCAGGAAAGCTGCTCGCCCACAGGGCACGGCTACATTTCGGCTTTTCTTGGACGGAATTATGCGAAGGGGGGGGTCAGTTTAAGCCGCGGCCTCCTCAGTCGCTTCTGGGGGAGACATGGCGGGGTAGGGGGCCCCAAGAACAGAGACTCCCGGGGGCGGGAGTGTCGGGGCCAGGCGGGGGGGCCCGAAATTCATCCGCGTCCAGTTTCCACCGTGGGGCAGGAGTACAGTCGCCAATAGTCTGAACGTGGGTCAGTATTCCTTCCCAATGAGTCGGGCCATAATCCGCCCGGGCAAAGACCTTACTCCAATGGGCAACCAGTGCCGCAGAAGCCGCTTCTGGGGAGGCACACGGGGTCCCGCTCTCGTCCAGAACGCCTAGCAGCCCAGTCCTCCTCCCCATGAGATCCCACCCACGCCTAAGAGCCACCAGCCTCCGTCTCTTCTTGGTCCTGACCTCCTCCACCTGGTTACTATGATCCAACTCCTCCAACTCCGCATCAAACCAGCGCCCCTTCAAGGTTAGTACCAATCTGTGGAGGCCATCAGGATCAGCGCACACACCGCCGTCGACGTCGAAGAAAGGCAGGAGAGAAGCGTAGCAGCGAATGGTACGAAGACAGAGATACCACTGCCGACCCCTCCATCCACGGTATGCCATGAACGCAAAGTGGAGCCGTTCCGCGTCGCTGCCCGCTGGTCGACACTTAAGGGCCTTCTTAAATTCCACCGCACCCGCACCATAAACCTCTTTCACCCTCGCGAATTTCTGGGCAGGGTCCGATGGGAGCGTCGGCTCCCGAAGCTGTTCGGAAACCATGATGTGGTAGTCGGCATGCTGGCTGATCCATTTCGGAACCGAGAAACGACCCTTCGGGGTCGGGAGGGAAACAGTGGCAGCGACAGGAATGTGATCGGAGGAGGCCCCTGGATGCACGAGGGTGCCGACAGCGTTGACAACAACGGTCATCTCATTGAGAATACCTGCAGGAAGGGCCGTGTAAATCCGATCTAATCTGGCCAGCCCCCTCAGTTCCCGATTCACAATATCCCTTCGGGTCGGGTCAGGCTGGTACAATTCACACCAGTGGCTACAATGTTCCTGAAAAGCATCACATTGCAAACGGTCCCCAGTCCCAAACTCCCCAGAGACAAGAGACCTACCATCCTCCATCGTACAGAAATTCCAGTCTCCCAGAATGATAACCATGGTATGCGCTGCCGCAGGAAGGGCGGCAGTGATAAGGCGTAAGCACTGATGATAGATACGAACGTCATCGCATGTGTTAGGCATATGTACATTGACCACTACCAAATCGCCTCGGGGTCCCCGACCATGGACTAGTAATACCCGCCCAGGGACGACCGTAATCGGAGTGATCTGGTCGAAGCAGTCACAGAGTTCCGAAGACAGGATGCCCCCCCCACCCCGCATCCCGATCCCCCAGAAAGCTCTCGCAAATTTGCCCAGTCCGCATTTCGTCCCGAAGGGTAACCAAGTCTGCTTCAGATCCGTGCGTCTCCTGTAAACACATGACCTGATACTGTGAGAGCAGCTGCTTAGCCCGAAGGAAGCGTGCACGTGACCGAGAGGAACGAGACGAAAGAGAGGCGAAGAGCGCGCGCGTGTTCCAACTGCATAGAGACAGAGGACGTGCAGGACGGTAGACACCACCGGCTTCCCCAGCAGGCGGCGAGAAGGATAAAGCACTGTCACTTGCGTGGTGTGCATCAAAATGGGCGGAGAGGGCGGACGAGCACTCAGTAGCATAACCCGCTGGACTTCTCCCCGCCGCACACTCACCTGTCGAACTGTTCCGATACTCACCGAAAGGGGCGGATCCCTGCGAACCTGGCGTGCAGACACTGTGCATGCTGCTGCCCTCCCACTTCCGTCGACCCCTCGATCTCGACGCCGCGCTGCACGGTGCCCGCGGCGGGGCCATCATCAACCATAGAAATCTTAACCACTTGCACAGGGACTCCGTTGTCCTTCATCACATACACTGCGCCTCCTAGCCCCGTCGACCCCACTTTGTCCGCCCCGAAGATCCTGGCGACATGCTGTCGCATATTCCCGAGATAGTAGAACAACTTCCTGGACGTGGGGGGAAGATCACGTCGGACCCGCAGCTGTAAGTCGGGGCCGCCCTCAGGGTTCGGGAAGGGGAACGTGCCCACGGACGACGCCATTCCATGGAACGTGGAGGCCTCTGGGTTGGACTCAAAGTCCGGGAACACCTTCTTACTGCAATCGAAGGCCTTGACATGGATCGTACCCTGAGTCGAGGACGGAGCACAGCGGGAGAGGATACTCTGGACAGCTTCTCGGAGCGTTTTCTCCATCAGCGGCCGTGGAAATCCAAGAACCACAAGACGCGAGGGGTTCCCCACAAGCCCAGAGTCAACCCTCCGACGGACTTGCCTATCATCTTCCCCGCGAGGTGTAGGGGTCCCTAGCTCGACGACTTTCTGAATGTCCTGGATCTCGTCACGCATCGTCTGGATCATTCCTTTGAGCTCATCGCGGAGAGCGGATTCTGCGGTCTCACGGTCCTGTATGCACTGCAGGAGGGCCTGTTCGTGGATCACACGCATCTGCTCGAAATTAGCTGCCGTCTGTTTTGCCAGTTCCGTGTGCGCCTGCTGAAGTGTCTGGAAATTCTTCTCAACTGCAATCATCTGACCCTGGATTCCCGAGATCTGTTGGTTTATCTCCTGAACGCCGAGATTCAACTGACTGGACAGGCTGGCGACCGACGACGACAGAGGAGCAATCATATCACGCATGGCAACGAGGATCTTCTCCGTGTCCCTCACTCCCTCCATGGACGTACCTCCAGGGGATGCAGGCGGAGTGGAGGCTGGCGGAGTGGAAACGAGCGATTCAGGCCAGCGATCTTCAGACGGCATGGCCAGGGAGGGGAGGAAGGCGCGGCCGCGGCGGGCCGAGGGAGAGCGGCCCCGCGGGGCCAGGGGAGCGCGACCGCTCCCGGCCTTGGTGCCTGGCCACCAGGCGCCTTGAGCAAAAAAAATGGATACGGGAGGAGGAGGAGGAAGGAGGAGGAGGAGAGGAGGAGGAGGAGGAGGAGGGTGGAGGGGGAGGAGGAAGGGGAAGGAGGAGAGAGGAGGAGGAGAGGAGGAGGAGGACGAGGAGGAGAGGGGAGGAGGAGGAGAAGGAGGAGGAGGAGGAGGAGGAGGAGGCGGAGGAGGAGCGGGAGGAGGAGGTGGGGGCGAGGCAGCCGGGCGGCCTCCGCCCCGCCGTCGTGGGTCCTCCTGGGGGCGCGCAGCAGCTCGGCTTTTGGCGGCGCGCGCGCGGGGCGCAGGGGGCACCCCTTCTCGGCTGCGGGGCGGGGGGGCTCCGCAGGGCCTGGGGGCGGCCAAGGTTAGGTCGGGCACGTCCTCCTCCTCCTCCTCCTCCTCCTCCTCCTCCTCCTCCTCCTCCTCCTCCTCTCCTCCTCCTCCTCCTCCATCTCCTCTCCTCCTCCTCCTCCTCCTCCTCCTCTCCTCCTCCTCTCCTCCTCTCCTCCTCCTCCTCCTCCTCCTCCTCCTCCTCACTCCTCCTCCTCCGCCTCTCCTCCTCCTCCTCCTCCTCCTCCTCCTCTCCTCCTCCTCCTCCTCCTCCTCCTCCTCCTCCTCCTCCTCCTCCTCCTCCTCCTTCCTCCTCCTCCTCCTCCTCCTCCTCCTCCTCCTCCTCCTCCTCCTCCCCCCCCCCTACGGGCACGTCCTCCTGAGGGCGGAGTGTGGACGAAACAAAAAACTAAATATGTAGACAAAAGAATAATCGATCTGTCGTTCCCAGACTACTGTGTTGTCTGTCTTTGAATATGCCTCCTGTAGAGGCACCCCTTCGGCTGCGGGCAGGGGGGCTCCGCAAGGCCTGGGGGCGGCCAAGATTAGGTCGGGCACGTCCTCCTACGGGCGGATTAAATCAATCAATCAATCAATGACGCCGTGTCTGCACGACACATCGGCTAAAGCAGTGCCGCTGGTCGGAGGCGTGTGTCCGCCACGGTACGAGGCAAGGGCAGTTCGCAAGCTGATGGCCCAGCGTTTGGCTGGTGGAAGAAACTGGCTGCCATGGCTTATGCTGGGAGGGGGAGAGGAGGAAGAGGAGGAGGAGGAGGAGAAGAAGGGGGAGGATGGACCAACTCCCTTCCCTCAGGGTATCTCAGAGCCTGCTGGTCTTGATACATTGTATGGTACGGGCGGATTGTGGACGACAAAAAAAAACTAAAACATTCAACAATAAGATATACAACAAAAGAATAATCGAACCATCGTTCCCAGACTATTCGGTTGACTGTCTTTGAAGATTCCTCCTGTAGAGGGACATGCCCGACTTGAGAATAAGAGAGCCCAAAGCGCAGATTGGCCGAGAGCTCGAGAATCGGCTACAGATTTCGGGGCATGGTGTGCGCTCCTCGATGCCGAGATCCCCCTCCCCGGGATCTCAGGGAGGCTGCAGTTTGTGTCCGCGCTCGCGCTCTCGGCGCTGGTCTTAGGTCGGGCGTGTCCCCCTACTGGGAGATTTCGACGAAAAATAAAAAATACTCCGAAAATATCCCAAAATGGTCAAAAAATACTCCAAAAACAGTCCCCCGACTATGTTTTGACTACTTCTGAATATTCCCCCTGTAGAGGGACAGGCCCGACTTCATGCTGGGCGTCTGTCTTGCGTCCATGCTGGGGGGGGCGCCACTCCGCGTGGCGCGCGCTGTGCCAGCGCGCTGCTGCTGCTGCTGCCGCTGCTGCGGCCGCCTCCCGCCCGAGGCCACGGCCTCGGGCAGGAGGCGGCGCCCGCGGGGGCAGAGCGAGGGGGGAGAACCGGCGGCGAGCGAGGGGGGAAGTGAGGAGGAGGAGGCCTTCTGAGAAGGCCCTCCTCCTCCTCCTCCTCCTCCTCCTCCTCCTCCTCCTCCTCCTCATCCTCCTCCCCCTCCCCCTTCCCCCTCCTCCTCCTTCTCCTCCTCCTCGAGTCGGGCAAAATTCGAGTCGGTCCCCCGCAAGCCAGGTCGGCAAGACGAGCCGGATCGGTAGGGCTGCAGAGTCGATCTGATCGGAGTCGGACTGGAGGTGGACGACGCCCCGTCGCCTCCTGCAGGGGATCAAGACAAGCAGAAAGGTACTGCGCCGATCCGAAAATGTCCCTCCTCTCTTGCGCCGAAGCTGCGTCGAACGCCCGTCGATTTGGGTCGACCCCGAGGCGAACCTGAGTCAAACCTGAGTCGAACCTGAGTCGAACCTGAGTCGAACTGGGGTCGAACTGGAGTCGAACAGGTGTGTCAGGTGGGCCCCAGGAAAGCCCCCAGAACGAGCATCTGCAGGGGATCAAAGCAAGCATCAGCATACCGTGCCGATCTCAAAATTTCCATAAGTTTGCCGTGGGGCATCGCGTCGCCGTCTGGGCCGGCGCGAGGCCGAAGATGGCCACCGGGGGGCACATCGGGGGCGCGAGGGCGGAGGGGCGCCGGAGGCGGGGGCAGGGTCGGCGCCGCGCCCCGTGTGGCAGCGGCCCGGCACGATGTGAGCCCACTCCTCCTCCTCCTCCTCCTCCTCCTCCTCCTCCTCCTCCTCCTCCTCCTCCTCCTCCTCCTCCTCCTCCTCCTCCTCCTCCTCCTCCTCCTCCTCCTCCTCCTCCTCCTCCTCCTCCTCCTCCTCCTCCTCACTCCTCCTCCTCTCCTCCTCCTCCCTCCTCCTCCTCCTCCTCCTGCATCTCCTCCTCCTCCTCCTGCATCTCCTCCTCCTCCTCCTGCATCTCCTCCTCCTCCTCATCTTCCTCCTCCTCTTCTTCTTATTCATAGCATTATCCGTATTGTTATTATTCTTATTATTGTGATTATTCTTACTAATGCTAGTATTAGTATTCGTATTATGTTATAATTAATATGTTTAATAATAATCATATGTTTAATAATAATCTTAAGAATACGATGATTAGTAGTATTATTAATAGTAATATAAGATTATCATTACTACTATTGTTATTACTAATATTATTATTAAATAATAGCAGTATTACTATTATCACTGTTCGCTTCAATCGTTTTATTATTATTGTGTTCCTTCTTCTTCTTCTGAATAGTATCATCCTTACTATTAAGTGTGCTTATTATTAGTAGTATCATTACTATTATTATTATTACTAATATTTTCTTCGTATTCTCACTATCTTACTCTTATTATTCCACTGACTAAAGTATTATCGTACTGTTCTTCTTACTTATTTGTTCATTATAATTATTATGATCATTACTAATACTAGTATTACTATTTTTACTTGTATGAGTATTATTATTATTCCTCCTCCTCTTCCTCCTCCTCCTCATCATCATCCTCCTCCTCCTCCTCCTCCTCCTCCTCCTCCTCCTCCCCCTCCTCCTCCTCCCCCACTTCTCCTCCTCCTCCTCCTCCTCCTCCTCCTCCTCCTCCTCCTCCTCCTCCTCCTCCTCCTCCTCCTCCTCCTCCTCCTCCTCCTCCTCCTCCTCCTCCTCCTCCTCCTCCTCCTCCTCCTCCTCCTCCTCCTCCTCCTCTTAGCAGCCCTCCACCGACGTGCGGGCGCCCCCGTCCGCCTGGGCTGAAGCTGGGCTTCGGCTTTTGTATTCAAACTTGTCGGTGGCAACTCAGGGGAGCCTCCCATACCATCTTGTCGGCCCCTGCAACGCTGGTCGACGCTAAATCGATGCTGATGGACGCTGCACGAAACTAAATCGACGCTGACCGACGCTAACTGGCGCCAAATCGGCGCTATACCGTCGACTCCCAGACGCGAATCAACCCTAACCGACGCTAAAGACGGAATTCGGAGGTATACCAGAGTCCCATGATTTGCTACCGAAACGCCTGGGCTGGAATCGGGCTTCGATTCCCAAATCAAACTTCAGTTCCCCAACGGTGTATGGATCCGAGAATGAGCAAACCAAACCGCATAGGGTCTCCTCAGAAAAACATCGATCGGGCTTGCTCCCAAGACAATCCGAAAGCTTCAACCAGCCAACCCGACAGTGGCCAATTTGCGCGAGACATGTGCAATAAAATGTTGTCGGGTCCTGCCCGACGGACCCGAAAATTGGCCTCGAACTGGGGACCCTCTGCAAAAAGCACTTTTTCGGCGGATCCCGTTGGCTGCCCCTGGTGGTCCGCCACGCGCGCCAGATCTGTCAGCGCTCGCGCCCGGGCGCGGCGCCTGCCCAGGTCCGCGAGGCTCGCGTGCGCCATCCTCACTGCAGCGACATGGCAGCCATGCGGCTGCGCTGCCTCCGCGAGGAGCCGTGCTTCGCGAAGCGGAAGGACCTCTCGGAGCGCCACTGTAGAAGCTCGGCGCTCAGCGCGGACTCCTCAGATCGGCGCTGGAGCCCCTTGGCGGCGCCTCCGACGTCGCCCCCGGGCCCAGCGCGGATCCGAGAGAGATCCGCGCGGACCGCCGAGTTTTCGTGTTCATGTCATCGTTTGCTCCCTGGTCCTGCACGTCCTCCCGACACTGACGCTGATGACTAACGCTGTCGACCCCCTCCATCGGCCACACTCGGGGGCGCGCAAACATGGATCAGCGATCCATGGATTTGGCGCGCGGTCGCCAAATCCATGGATCCGGGGAAGTGCCCTCCCCAAGGTGCGGGCGGTGCCGCCTCGCTCGGCGGCGGAACTCCGCGGCTTCCCATGGAAACGGGACCCGTCGCGAATCCACGCCCCCTTTAATCCATGTGTGCGATCGCCTGATCCATCGACCACACGCAAGAGTTTGGACGCCCGACATGGGTACTGAAAACATGGGTACGATGCCCAACAACAGATGTTGTCCCAAACCAGCAGCGGCCGCTGTTGGGCAGGCGGCCTTCTGTCTCAAATGTACGCAGGCCGCGGCGACACCGACAGCGAGTCCTGTTCAAAATGAACAGGAACTGTTGTTGGGCATTGTACCCCTTCTTTCCGTACCAATTTCGGTCGTT
>CAUYUJ010020798.1:117500-130000 GCA_963575745.1 Prorocentrum cordatum | reverse complement strand
GAGGAGGGTTGGGAGGAGGTTTGAGAAGGAGTCCCTGGGAGGAGGAGGGCTTAGGGCTGAAGAAGCGAGAATGCCTGAGGAGGGTATAGGTGGATCGAGGGGGTCGGTTGAAGGGCAGGGCTGACGAGGAGAAAAGAGTCGTCGTCGTCGTCGTCGTCGTCGTCGTCGTCGTCGTCGTCGTCGTCGTCGTCGTCGTCGTCGTCGTCGTCGTCGTCGTCGTCGTCGTCGTCGTCGTCGTCGTCGTCGTCGTCGTCGTCGTCGTCGTCGTCGTCAACGTCAACGTCGTCGTCGTCGTCGTCGTCGTCGTCGTCGTCGTCGTCGTCGCGTCGTCGTGGACGAGGAGGGTGGAGGACGATTGCTCAGGAAGGGGTAACTCGAAGGGTCGAGAAGAAAGTTTGATGAGGAGGTTGCTTAGGAGGACTGTCGAGGAGGATTGAAGAGGGTCGAGGCGGAGGGTTGGGCAGGAGGCTTGAAGAGGAGGGTTCAGAATAAGATGTTGAATAGAAGGGTTGGAGGTGAGCCTTGGAGAGGAGGAGTGAGAGGGCCGAAGGAGGAAGGAAGAGCAGATGGGTGAGAAGGAAGAGGAGGAGGAGGAGAGTCGACGCTGATGGTTGAGTCCGCCTGCTCCCACTATCTGCTTCAATATTCCTACCAAACCCTCGTCGTCGATCCTCATCTACCCTCCCCCTCAACCCTCCCCTTCAACCATCCATATCAATCCTCCTGCTCAATGCTCCTCCTCCTCCTCCTCCTCGTCCTCCTCCTCGTCCCGCTTCCTCCTCAGCCGTCCTCCTGGACCCCCTTACCAAACGTTAACCCCAAACCCTCATCACCAGTCCCATTCTTGACCAAGCATCACCATCCGCATTATCAAACTCCTACATACTCCCTCTCCACCCTCCGAATCAACATCCCTCGTCAACCCGTCGACCGAACCCGCCTAAAAATCACCCCGTATAAACCCGGTTCGTTTATCTCTCATCATCCTCATGATTCTGCCCCTCCTCTCTATGCATCAACCCCCCTTCGCAACCCTCACATTGAAGAACTCCCCTCAACCCTCATTCTCGACCTCCACCCCAAACTTTCACCCCCGCCCCTCATCCACCCCGCTCCTCCTCATCATGCTCCCCTCTCATGAACCCTCATCCTCAGCCTTCCACCTCCACCCTCCCCCTGAGGAGGATAAGGGAGGATGTGGATGAAGAGGGTGGAGGAGAATGGCCGAGGAGGGGTAATACGAGGATCGAGGGTTGAAAGCTGATGAAGAGAGTTGAAGAGAAGGGTTGAAGGAGAGGGTTCATCCGCCTCCGCCTCCTCTTCCTCCTCCTCCTCCTCCTCCTCTTCCTCCTCCTCCTCGTCCTCGTCATCCTCATCCTCCTCCTCCTCCTCCTCCTCCTTCTCCTCCTCCTCCTCCTCCTCGTCCCCCTCCTCCTCCAACTCCACAACAGCAACAATAATATCCAACATTCTTCCCCAAGCAGTATTCACAACCGTCTTCTCAAGCACTCATCCCCATCCCTCCTCCGTCTCCCCCCTCCTCCTCTGCAGTCTCCCTCCACCTCAACCCTCGTCCTCAGCAATCCACATCAACCCTCATCCCCCCTCCTTCTCAACCCTCATCTCTAATTCTCCTCTTGAGCATTTGAGTGGGAATGTATTTCCCAAAACAGTGCTTGCACGTTGGGGGTCTCTCGTGTCTCCCTGAGAGCTCGCACCGCGTACACTGCACCACACACCGTGAACCACATAGCCTGCGCCACACAGCTTACAGATCCACAGTGCAATCACTTACTGTTTGGGGCCCACACCGGCGAACATTATATATAGCTGTAAGTGAAGATGCCGAGATGGCTCCTCAACGTTTCAGAGAGCAACCTCTCGGTCCGCCTACAGAGAGGAGGGAGATGTGTTTACAAATGTGTGTCCTGACTTCGCTCTGGCTCCTCGCCAGGGAACGAAAGTATGTCATGCAGCAGCAACTGAGGGGAAGAGGGAGGGCGTCTCGTCATTGCTGTCGCTTCGAACACCGCATGACGAAACGATAGGGCCATGTAAGGGATAGTAGAGTATCGTCATGTGGCTATGTACGTTGAGCCCAGATCTTCACTTTCCCCCTCCCCTATCCCCCCCTTCCCGCGTTACCTACTGGACCCACTCCGAGGTCTTTGTGCCAGGGCTGGCGCGCTACAGTCGGCCCTTATCATGAGGATGCGCGATAAGGATGCAAGGGCCTTGGATGCCCATTTCGAAGCTTTTCGAGCGGGGCGCGACCACGGAAAGTAGCCAAGGATGGACCGAGGAGGCAAGGATGCAAGGGTACCCTTGGGAGGGTTGCCCATCCTTGCTGTGCGGGTTAACTGTACTAGATGTCTGGCCAAGCGAAGAATCCGAAAGGAAACGACGACATGCGGGAATCGACTCAGCGCGCCCTTGGAAGTCCGCGGAGGAGCCGCCCTGCTGCTGTGAACGTCCAGCGCTTGCGCTGCCCACCCCTCCGCTGGGCAGAGGCGGGGCCGAGCGACATCCCACTGGCACGCGAGGGCAGGCACCGCGCCCCGCTCGCTGGCCGCCTGCCTGCTCGGACCCCCACCTCGCCTCCCCCCTCGCCTCCCCCATTCGCCTCCCCCCTTTGCCTCCCCTCCCCCCATCCCCCCTCCCCCCGTCCGCGCTTTCACACGATATGAAGCCTACGCTGCTCTCTCCCCCGATTCTGTCCAGAGAGCGTCCTGTCCTCGCCGCGCATTGCTTTCCACATAGAGGATTTCATGATTTGTTGTTCCGTATGTGATTTTTCAATCCGGCCGTTTCTGGTTCTTCCAAAATGGTGCTCCCGCTGCAGCGCCACCCTCATTTCCGCGCTTCGGTCATTCAGAATCATGCTCCCGCTACAGCGCTGGCCTCGTTCCCGCGCCTTCGGGTGGCATTTGGCATTCGAAAGCGCCCACATCGAGCAGGCACGGTTGCGGAGGACATGGAGCCGGCATTCCAGACAGGCCCTGTCCTCTCATAGACGGGCCACTTACCCTTCAAGTCATCCTGTGCCATGCCACGGCATGCAATGCGATGCTGTGCTGTGCACCGCTGTGCGATGCCATGCTTTGCGTTGCTATGCTTTGTGACGCAATGTTTCACTACGCAATGCAACGCTCTTCTACGCCATGCTTATCTACGCCATGCTACGCTCTGCCGTGCTCTTCTACGCCATGCTTATCCATCCGTCGCGTAACCTCTTGGGATCATTGCCCTGCTCGACATCTGACTGTGTGAATAGATAGGAGATCTACGCCATGGTAAGGGATGGGAGGGCGGGTAGGACGTCAGATGTGACGCTAGCGCACCTAGATTGCCCCTCCCCCCTTCCCCCTCCCCCCTCGCCTCCCCCAGAGGAACGAACCGCAGCATAAGCAGAAACTTTCGGCTGCCCGCGCGGACTTCTGGAATCTGCGCCGCGCCCCCGCGCGCCAGGGAGGGTGGCCCGGCGCAGATCCAGGAAATCCGCGCGGCCCCTCGAAAGCTTATGCTCATGTCGCGCTTCCTTCTTTGGTGCCCAATCCTCCCCCTCCTGGACCTTCCTGGGAAAGGTCTGGGGCCCACTTTTTGAGGGCCTCCCGCGCAAAACTGCCAGACCGGGGCTTTTCCGTCGGTGCTTCCATAGCTCCCAGATGTTGTCAGACTTGATGAGGTCGGAGGATCGCGCCGCATCGCCGATATGCTGGCGATGCATCTGCGACGTCAGCGATGCATCGACGACATCGGCCTGAAGAAAACCGGGCTCCGCATCGCGCCGCATCGCCGATGCACAGTGGAGGCGTATGCCAAGAAACGCCCTGCTTGCCTCCAGGGTGCCTTGGGTTTCTTGGGTTTCGATGGTTTTGCTATGGAAAGCGTGACGTTCCCACACCAAAGATCAATGGACGTCCTGGGGTCTCAGGGTTGGGTTTCTTATGGTGACAAGAGCGCCAAATGCGTCCAGTGAATCACCGATTCAGGTCTTCGAGGCGCAGTTGGCGGCCCACTCTCCTCAGGCGCCGGGGGTCTGGACGACGTGCGTTCACCAAGCAACTTCCTTCCGATAGCAAGACGACAAAACAGAAGCAGTGCACATCTTGTGGACGTACCCTGAGGCGCGAGCTGGAATGTCCTCAGTTCCCTTCGAACCCTCAGCATTAAGCACTGTAGATATTCTCTGAGGAGCCCGCAGTCGGCAGTTCTTGGCGCTCCGAGGGCTGCCCACGTGACTTCTCCAGAGGCCGAGGGCGCGTTGCTCGGGGCGTGCGTGTCCAACATGGCCTCAGACAGCCCCGAGGACCGTCCGGGAGCCCCCTGGGGCGCCTCCAGAGCCGTCTTGGAGGCCCTAGAGGGCGGCCCAAGAGTCCCAAATCGTCAAGATCCATGTTTTGTACGGCTTTTTAGCATGACCGCCTGCTTGGTCTTCGGGGCGTCCAGGACGGCTCAAGAAACACCCACAATCGCTCAAAAACGGCACAAGAGCCCCCAAAAGGGGTCCAAGAGGTCTCCAAGACAGCCCCGAGAGGGGCCCAAGAGGGGAACACAAACTGACGTTTTGAGCCTTCCGCCTCAAGATGGCCCCAAAATCCCCCCAGAAGCCCCCGAGGTGCCCCCAAGAGGCCCCAAGAGGCCCAGAGGAGGCCCTCAGAGACCCAAACCAAGCCTCAAGAGGCCCCCAAGAGGCCCCCAAGATGCCCCCGAGAGGCCCCCGAGACGCCCCCAAACACCCCCCAAAACTGCCTCCAAGAGGCCCACAAGAGGTATCCCAATAGATCCCCACAGGCATCCAAGGGGCCTCTGACCGACAGCCCAGGCACGGTGGCGAGATGGGCCGAAGGTCACTAGATTGCACGACGACAAAACAGAAGCAGTGTACATCTTGCGGATCCCATGCTTTCCCTCTCAAAGAAGAGCCTCTCGAGTGAAAACTCGTTCGGCGACATCTCCGTAAGTGTCAAGATTTTGCGAAAGTGACTCCGCATGTCCGCTAGGCTCCGTAGCCCAGGAGCGCCAGGACTGATAAAATCATGCCCATCGCGTGTGCAACCCCTGCTACCAGTCATCCCAGCCAGGCCCAAAGTTCAGTAAGAGTCGAGATCTTGCGTGGCTGTGCGCAGCCCCGTGGCGGACTCTGTGGTCAGGGGTGGACGGGGCACAGGACAGGTGGAGAAATGGAGCAGATGGAGGATGGACGATGAGAGGGGAAGGATAATAACGCCAAGAGCGCTGATCGAGCACAGAGGAATGCCTCGAAGTCCCCACCGATTCACTGCGTGCGTGGGTAATCCTCAGAATATGTGTGCCAACGCGTCCCCGACCGCCGAGGCCCTTCGGTACAACGCTGGCGGTGTACTATAGGGCCGACACAGGCTGCGTGCCATCGGTGGAGCGGAACGTACAGTCGGGGCGTTGACCTAATGAACCCTAAATGAGGAACGAGGCCCCTTTTTCCCATGAGTTGAACTTCGATTTCCCATGGAAACCCCACGCGAACTGTAAAACAATCAAGGAACACCGAACCCCTCGCCAACGAGAAGGGTTCCTTCCTCAGCGCCCCGACTGTAAACACCCGTTGAGCTGACGCACGCCCTGAGGATCATCGATTCTGGGGAGGGACGCTCAGGTCGGAAACGGCGCACGGGTGGCACAGGCGTGCAGGAGGGCCCCCCACGAAGCGCAACCCCCAGGGCAACCTCTCGCGCATCAGCTGGCACTGTGAATCAAGTCGCGCTGCCACTAAAGTCGCGAAGCAGAGCTGGAAAATTTACGAAGGGAGGACGATGAGGAGGAGGAGCAGGAGGAAGAGGATCAGCAGCAGCCGCTGAAGGGGGAAGTAGGCAGCATGGTTGCCAAAATCGGCTGCCACAAGCGCCTGTTAATTACTATGTATATAACAGAGATACGCATGCAGCAACGACCTAAAAGCACAGAGTACAGGCGAGAGTAGGGGCGAAGAGGGCGAGAAGAAAGAGGCGAGGGAAGGGGAAACGACAGCGGGAAATTGCTACGCAGCTCACGTCCGGAGAAAGAAACTCGCGCGTGCGTAGACTGGTCACTCTGGGCAGCGCCCAGGGCGGTGCCCGCACCCACGTCGGGGCGGAGAAGAGCGGCCTACAAATCGCGCCGCCTTGCCGCCGAATCGGCGGTGCGGCGAGATCTTCCGACCCCATCTGCTCCGGTCCTGCCTATTGGGAGGCATGCCATCCTCCTTGAAGGGGCCCTGGGACACACACACACACACACACACACACACACACACACACACACACACAAAAAAAAAAAAAAAAAAAAAAAAAACGGATGCCCCATATTTTTCAAGATGTTCTGGGTTCTTGTCTTCCCCTTCCACTGCCCATAGTTTACCATATTTTCCTGGGAGTGGACGATTAATTGTGTCTGTGTGTTTTTGTTCCCTCCTGACTCCTGGCCTCCCCGTCCTCCTGGAAGAAAGGGCCTCGAGAAAGGAGGGAGGAAGACGAGGGGGCTGGGGCGGCGCAGGCCATCAGCCATAGCTCTTGTGCGCAGGAGCGCCGAAGGATCCCGTCCCCTCGCCATCCTGCCCCCCATCAGCTCCCTCGTGCCCCCTCCTCCTCCTCCTCCTCCTCCTCCTCCTCCTCCTCCTCCTCCTCCTCCTCCTCCTCCTCCTCCTCCTCCTCCTCCTCCTCCTCCTCCTCCTCCTCCTCCTCCTCCTGCTCCTCTCGTCCAGCCTCCTCCTCCTCCCTCCTCCTCCTCCTCCTCCTCCTCCTCCTTCTACTCCTCCTCCTCCTCCCCTCCTCCTCCTCCTCCTCCTCCGTAGCCATTTTGGCTCAAGTCCGTAGCGGTTTGCTCGAGGCTTGGCTTCCCAGGCGTGGGGGAGGCAGCGGCCCCCGAAGGCTTTCACAGCTCCGAGACTGTACTCAGCTGCACGAACTGTACTTATCTAACACTATACACTGTAAACGACGTGCTCCAGCTGGAGCGGATGCCACCGAATGCCCCGAGCAAGTTTGCGAAGCGACGCGAGTTGGCGGCTTCTGCTTGGTACTGCAAGTGGTGTACGAATCCGAGGAATGGTGAGCGTTGGTGGAACCATGCAGACAAAGCGAGCTGCAGCATTTGTGGTGGCTCAAAAGGATCGGCGTATGGGGGGAATCGCGACCTCGGCGGGCCTCCCTCGGTCTCGGTCATGGCGGAGCGCCGTGCCAATGCAGACCGCGCTGAGATCGACTAGTTTAAGTCCAAGCTCGCGGCGCGTGACAAGGAGCTGGAGCGGGTCAAATCGGGTGCTCAAAAGGCGCCTGAAGCCGATGGGGGGTGGGGGCAAGCCATCGCCTGAGGCAGAGGAGATTCAGACGCGCATCGACCTTCTTCGGACCACGTTGCGCTCCATGTCTGGGTCCGACCCGCTGCTGGCGCCGATGCGGGTCCAGATCCAGTCCCAGATCGACGACCTGCAGAGCAAGAGGATGGCGGCCAAGCCGCTGTCAGCGCAGCTCCACATGGCCACCAACCGTTGCCAGGCCTTGGGGAAGCGCAGGGACAAACAGCAAGCACACATCGACGGGCTCAAGCAGGCGCAGGCAAAGCTCGTCAAGGAGGTGCTGGCTGCGCAGGAGGCGATGGCGTCCATCACCTCTGAGCTGCTGGAGGCCGAGGAGCAGAGGCGCTGCTTGGCTTCGAAGGCACCCTTGCCCCAGCCAGGCGAGCCGCCTTCGCTGCGCAAGGCGGTGGCGGGCCTCGACCTCACGATGGACCAGGTCGGGAAGATGCTCGCGGAGCTGGGCGGCGAAGAGTCCCTGGCCAAGGAGGTCGCGGATGTGTTCAGCAAGCTTAAGGAGCTCGACAGGAAGGCCGCCGACGCTGGCGCCCAGCGCCCCGCTGCTGCCGAGCCGCCTGCTGACGGTGGCGGAGGAGCAGCAGCAGGAGCCAGCGCCAAGCCCGAGAGCGGAGAGTTCGTCGCTGTGCCCATGGATACTTATGACATCGATGAATTGCACGCTTTCTGGCGCGAGCTGCTGTCGGCGATGACGGGCCCGCTGAGGAAGCGGACATGCGGGCTGCCATCAAGCGCACGGGCGACGCCTGCGGCTCGCACGCCAAGAAGGCGCGCACATCGGCGTAATTGCGGCGTCGGCATGTTCTGGATCTGCCTGATGTGCGCCTGGGCCCCCTCGCGCGCCATGCCGCGCGACGGGGGGCCGCTGTCTGCCGCCGATGTCAGTCGGCTCCAGCACGCGGCCGCCGCCGCCACTGGAGCGAGGGCGGACCCTGGGCGGGGGGGCGCGGCCCTCGCTGCGCTGACTGCGGCCGGCGCGGCTGCCGGGCCCCGCACTCACCCTCGCGCCGCGGGAGACCCGAGCAGTCAGGGGCCCACCGCGCGCCAGGGCAGAGCGGCGCAGCCAGCACCAGCACAACGTCGGTCGTGGACGCCGCGCTGCTGGAGATGTACGTCAGCAGCCTTCGGCATGCAGCCAGGAATCCTCTAATGTGACCCGCGTGTGCGGGCCGCCGATACAGTTGCCCGACTACGCGTCTCCGTGGACATGTGTTTTTTGGCGGCTGGTGGAGTTGAGCCTGCAGCTGAGTCTCAGCACGGGCGCGCGGGCAAGCATCCCCCTCCCAAGCAGGTGGTCGCACGCGGTGATCGAAATCATAATGTGTCAGGACCTGGTGATGATGCAGTTAAAGGCTATGTCGTCATTACGAATACAACGTCATACGGGCCGATGCTCAAGATGTTGGCGCGTCCCTCCTACTCGCTTGACGGAGTGGTCATGGTACAGGAGCACCACGTGGGGGATGAGAAGCTGGCCGATGTCCAGAAAAAGGCGGTGGACTTGGGCCTATCTGGAGTTTGGGCGCCAGCGGTGTGTTCGGGCCGCGGAGGCACCACAGGTGGAGTCGCGATCCTCGCCTCTGTTTTATATAAAAAAAGTGGATGCGAAGTTCGCTGGTGAAAATGTTGCTATTCTTTCGACTGTATTAGCACATCTGTCGAAGTTGAATGCGATAGGGCAGCCGTGGGTTGTCGGTGGTGACTTCAACATGGACCCAGAGGATGTCGAAGATTGGTTCCATACCGTGCGCGGAGTGTTGCGAATGGCATGTGAGCCAACGCGTCGGCCAGCCACGCCTGGGACAACACGTGACTACTTCTTTGTCAGTGAATCATTGGCAGCGTATGCTGACACGCCGACGGTCGACGAGAATGTGGACACTTTCCCCCACCTCCCAGTCTGGAGGCCTCTTAAAGCGAAGCCGATGGCGATGTACAAGAGGGCGCCAGTTGAGCCGTCAAAGTTTCCAACTGCATTTCAGCCAGGGTGTGCTCGTTCCCCCCTGTTGCAGAGTGGCAGCAGGTTCGTGATACGATGGCGGCAGCCAGTACGGAGGCAGATTTAGCGGAATGTTGGGACGATGTTCTGCGCGGCTTGGAGTCCGAGGTGCTTGATCGCGCCGACATCGTGGACGCGCGTGAACGTGTTCTGTTTCACGGAAGGGCGGGGGGGTACAGGTTCGAGTGGAAAGTAGTCCTGCCTTAGCAAAATGCCGTGCCCGATGAAGTTTAAGCGCGGCGTGTATTCGGCAGGTGGATCAGGCACTTGCGCGGGGTCAGATGCATATTGCAGACTTTGCTCTTGCTTGCGAATCGGGATGCCGAATATCTTGGCAAAGTGATCTACGATTTAAATGGTTTCTTCCGTCGCATCCGCCGTGGAGGCTGGGTAATTGACCACCTGTCGGAGGAAGCGCAGGATTTCATCTCGGACATCGTGGCGAAGTTCTCGGACGGCGACTTCTGCGAGCGAGTGCAGGGCTTTTTGGACATTGTGGATGGCAATGTGACCGCCCATGCTGAGGGTGCTGCCGCGTCGTGGGCCAGGTGGGCTAACGACGCGTTTGCAGGAGGCGCAGCTTGTGCCCATCGTTTCAGTCGATTGCGTGAGCGGCAGGAGGTTGCCGCCACCCGTTCGAGCAGGCCGATGATTGCATAGACCTGTGGCAGTATATATGGGCGATGCATAACTGTACTGCCCCCACTCTTCCTGCTGATGCACATGCTTGGGAGTGTTTGCCGCAATTCGAGGTCGGGCAGATCAGAAAAGTGTTCCGGAGCTTCCCGACCAAGACCGCTCTGGGTCAACTTCGGCTCCATCCCCGTTCGCTGGACGTGGTCTCGGACGAGGGGCTGATGGCGATGGGGGAGCTCTTTGTTGCATGCGAGAGGTCGCTGTGTTGGCCGCCCAATCGCATTCGCACAAAACTGGTCAGATTGGGGAAGCCTGACGGAGGGCACAGACTCATCGCGTTGCTCAACAGCCTCGCCAGGATCTGGGGGCGATTGCGACGCCCGTTGTCCGCAGAGTGGCAGATGAGAAACAAGCACCCAGCGTTCTGGGGTTGCGGAAGAGCGTCGTTGTCGTCTGACGCAGCCTTCTCACATAATCTAGGAGCTGAAGCAGCAGTAGCAGTAGGTAAGCACGCTATGTCGGCGCTTGTGAATATGCGCAAGTGTTACGAGTGTAAAATTGCAAGCATGCTTGTAGAAGAGGCCCGCCTTTTAGAGCATCCCCTTCGGTTGATCTGGATGCTGTTGGCGCTTTATCGGTGCCCCAGGGCCGCACAGGCGTTCGGGTCGCTTTCCAGGGAGGCCGCCAGCTTCCATGGGGATACACGCGGGGTGCTCTCATGCTGATACTCTCATGCAGCTCCTGCTTCACAGAGTTACAGCACGCCTCTGCGCATTGTATAGGAACATTCGGCCCCGCGTCCTGATGGACGATGCTAGTTTTCAGTGGATCGGGGACTCGCCTATGGATTCGGGTCCGCTCCTCGGGGCCGCCACCTGGTTTTGTCGGAAAGTCTTCCGCCTGGGGCTCGTGCCGCAGGTTTCAAAAAGCGGGTTTGTGGCTTCGACGGCCCGTGCTGCTGCTAAGCTAGCCCCGCTGGCGAGGGCGATGGAGATCCGAGGCAGGAGAAAACATGCGCCACTTGGGGCACGAAGTATTTAGCGGCCGTCCGTTGAGAGGGATGGAGCAGGCGAGGTTGAATAAGTTGTTGAAACGTCGGCCGAAACTCCAGGCCCTTCGAAGGGGCGCCCCGTCCAAAGTTGGCACGCTCTGGAGGACGGGTCTTTTGCCAGCGGGGGCACGCGGGGCTGGAG
This sequence comes from Prorocentrum cordatum, assembly GCA_963575745.1. Classification (NCBI taxonomy): domain Eukaryota; class Dinophyceae; order Prorocentrales; family Prorocentraceae; genus Prorocentrum; species Prorocentrum cordatum. The sequence continues at coordinate 118,845 of CAUYUJ010020798.1, read as the reverse complement.
TGAGTGGCCTGACGGATATCACGCTTATGTCCCTGAGCACTCTGGCTGGAACCTGAGTGGGCGCGAAGAGGTCTGGCGCTCTCACCTCGTGGCTGGCCACGCAAAGGGACAGATGTTTTGACCCTGCGCACGAGGCCACCATCCCGCTGCTGATCAGGTATGCGTCAGCTATGTGGGACGATTTGTTCCCCCTCAGCACCTTGCAGCACGCGTGGTGTTCGGTCAGCGCGCGCTTGAATGTTCGCAAGACCTGGCACCAGTGCAAAGGACCGGTTTCGGCAGCGTGGCTGTCTTCATATCGAATAGGGTGGTCTATGTTCTCCGCGTACATTTTAGTAGATGACCTCGGCAACCCCCCCCCCTCCTCCGCGTCTCGCCCCTCGACCTCAGAGAGTTGCTGAGGCAAGGGATCTCACGTTGGCAAGCGACCCGCATCTTGCAGCATGTGCCAGAGTCGAGCGGCACTGAAACTGTTTGGATGAGAGGATTGCGCCACGGAGTCCTGAAGATCAGAGATAGTAAACTTCAGGGGCTGCTAGGTGCCTTGTTGGATGCTCCCTGCGCCCCCCTGCTCGGAGAGTCCAAGCAGGCTACGATTCTGATAATAAGTGTAAGTCCTGCTCCTCTGGCGCTCGTGGGACCCTAGGTCACCAGTGGTACGACTGCGCGGGGGTCATGGATTACCCACGGAGCCAGGGGTGCGTTTATCCTGAGGACGTCCTGGAGCTGCGGTCGGCCATTCGGGATGAAGGGGGTGTCTGGTCTCGGCGAGCCCGATTGGGACATGGTCGAGGTGGCCCACGGCCCCCCGCTGGAGCAGGCTGCGACCCCCCCCCCCCCCCCCCCCGTGCCCGATGATAGCCCCGTCTGCTCTTGGGGCCGCGTCTACGAGCCGCTCGGGAGGCGCATCTTCGCGGACGGCTCGGGGCTGGCCAACAACAGCCCCGAGTTGCGTCGGCGTGGATGGGCCGCCGTGGAGTTGGGCCCTTCTGGGCCCCCCGTTCGAGCGGTCTACGGGGCCCTCCCTGGGCGGCTCCAGTCGGTGCCCAGGGCCGAGCGCCACGCGATCTACCAAGCTCTTAGGCACGGCCCACGGGACGCCCAGGTAGTGTCTGATCATTTGAATGTGGTGAATGAGGGGAATGGCTGGTCCGCCCAGCTGGCCCTAGGCTCGTCGCCGCACGCCTCCATATGGAGGAAGGTTTTTGAGGTGTACCGTGATGTCTCGGAGAGGCCAAATTTTGTGTGGACCCCTGCTCACCGTGAGTGGAGCGACTTAGTTGACGGAGGGGCCACTGGATTTGATTATGAATGTTTCATCGGCAACTGTTGGGCGGACTGGTTT
>CAUYUJ010020798.1:97500-107500 GCA_963575745.1 Prorocentrum cordatum | reverse complement strand
CCACTTCTACTTCTACTACTACCCCTGGAACTCCGAAAACGAGGATTTCGCCACAAAGGGCACTGTACGACTACTCTTACCATCAGCGACCTCCAGCACGCCATCGTGGCCAAGACCTACGGACAAGGACACTAAGACGAAGATCAAACGCCAAACCAGTACACGCATATCCAGGCGCATTACGTCAACCACGGCGAGGCAGAACTACACATCTACAAGAAGCTCCACTTTCAACCTACGTGCAATTCCTGGTGGGTCGAGATATTTCATTGGCGCAACGCATCAAAATTACAATGCGACTGATGAAGAATACTAGAACACCATGTCTTCACTGCCGCCTATCCATCCGTACAGCAAACGTGGACCTACAGCTACCACGGAGAGACCACAGAAGCGCATACGCGGGGATCACATTACCGGAATTACTACTTACGTATACGACTGGTTCTCGAACCCAGTAGCTACATGTTACATATTGATTGTTGCCTCGACACATACGATGTACTACATCACGCCAATGCACGATATTTTTCCCTGGAGTGAGCAACAAAATTACGCCGTCTACTGCGCTACGGAAGAAAGTACTACATGTGCTACGGTACATACAAGGTAATACGTTTCGAATAACACGCAAGATGTGAGAGGCACGGACGCCCTCCACCCCTTTGTCATCGTTCCTTCAAGACCTGTTGGGTCTCGGGCGTGTGGGACTGGTCGGATAAAGCCCCTACTCTTCCCCCTCCTTGCCTCAAACGGAAAACAAAGCACCCGGACGCGGGTGCGTCCCGCGGCCGCGCGCGAGGGGCCCCCCTGAGGCGCCAGCGAGCGGCGCGGACAAGGAATCGTTCCGCAGCGTTGCGAGAAAGAGTGAAAAGAAGAGGAGGAGGAGGAGGGAGGAGGGAAGGGGAAGGTCGATGGATGAGGAGGGGGAAGAGGTTGGAGCGTCTGAGGGCGCCGTGCCTCAATGATCACCGTGCTGCCGCCGAGTAGAACAGAGAGGTGGCGCGCGCGCACGGGGTCGCACAGGCGCCAGATTTAGGCCCAGACCCAGGAGCTGGAGGCTCGCCGCTCGGTTCCCTCCCTGCGCGCGCGGGCTATCTCTCTCTCTCTCTCTCTCTCTCTCTTCCCGTCTCTCGTTCGGGCGCCCTGCCCTGGTGTGACCACGAGGGAGCTACGCAACTCGCTACCGAAACTGTGTTAAAGTCCTGACTGATAGAACTCCCGCGCGGGGAGCGTTCTCTGGCTGTGGCGATTGGCTAGACAAGCATCGCTCAAAACTGATCGGTTCTGTGCTGATCTGCAAAGTTCGGTCCACCCAATACAAGACTCACGCTTGAAAGCGCACAGTGGGCCTGGCGGGGCCCTCAAACAATAAGAGGCTCAAGTGAACGGACGGATGTACAAGTACGTACAACATAACAAGCAGAAATCCTCCTCCTCCTTTTCCTCCTCATCCTACTTCTCCTCTTCCTCCTCCTACTTTTTGATGCTGCGCAAACTAGGGGACTGAGCCTGAAGCGTAACATGTGAAAAAATACATGGCCGACTTAGGCCCACAACAGAAAATTAGGCCTGGCTGGCGCAGCAGAAAAAGGACAGGCGCAAAAAGTGAAGCAGAAAACGGTAGGCCCGCAAGGCTAAGAGTATGCGCCAGCCAGGCTGTGGGGAAGGAGGGGGCCGAATCGATACGAGCCAATTGAGCACAGTGACCTTGATAAACGAGGGGATGCACCGAACGAGGGAGAGGCGAAATATGCACGCAAGCCTACAAGGGTCTAGGATGGCGAAGTTTAACTGCAAGCTAAGTGCTGACTACACCCTGCAATGGCCTAGTAGCAGTTGATGGGTCGAAGGTCTCTCCAGACCCAACCATATCCGAGCGATCCTCCACCTCCCCCACCCCTATGTCCACTACCCGTCCCACTCTCTCATCGGGATGGCAAGGTAAATCACGCAAGAAATAACAGAACAGGCGACGTCATAAGCAAGTGTCAGGTAAATGCAGAGACCAAGGTGGAGTGGGGATGAAAAGTACGGTTGCTGAGTGGGGCTTAATGCTGGCACATTTGAAGGCTGGCCTGCGCTGTACCTGCAATTTGCTGACCTAGTGTGGCCGCGAAATGTTTTCCAGGGGGCTCGATAAGCTGCCAAATGCTTCCCCCTCCAAACCACAAGATCAGACCGCCAAACAGTACGGCAGGGTACTTCCAAGCAGAGATGTCCTCCCTCCCCAATCCCTTTCCGATCCCTCCCTCCTCCTCCTCCTCCCCATCCTCCTCCTCCTCCTCCTCCTCCTCCTCCTCCTCCTCCTCCTCCTCCTCCTCCTCCTCCTCCTCCTCCTCATTCGCCTCCGCCTCCTCCTCCTCCTCCTCCTCCTCCTCCTCCTCCTCCTCCCCGGGAGCACCACGCGCCCATGGCCCTGAACGTCGCGCACGGTCGGCGGAGGTATCCGGCGACGGCCCCCACTCATGCTCCCTCTGCTCGGTGAATTCCGACAGCATGGTATGCACGGGCATCCCTGGCGCTGCGGCATCCCTGGCGGCGCTGGCCGAGGACGAAGGAGGCGTAGGGGGAGGAGAGGGACAAGGAACAGGAGAAGGAGGGGGAGGAGGAGGACAAGGAGGAGGACAAGGAGGAGGAGGAGGAGGGCAAGGAGGAGGCGGACGGGGTGGAGGACGACGACGACGACGACGACGACGAAGAAGACGAAGACGACGACGACGACGACGACGACGACGACGACGAGCAGGTGGGAGGACAACGTCTGCCTCGTTAGCGGCGACGTGGGGCACGAAGCGATATGTAGTAACGGCCGGGTCGCGAAGAGCTCATGGTGCACCTGTACGGCTTGAGCAAGATGAGGGGTGGCGGCGGTGTGTGGACAGAAAATGGGACAAGCGGCACGGCCCCTGGGGGGCTCAAGGGGGCCGTGTGCACCGCGGCTGTCCCGAGAGGGGAGATGCTGCGAGGCGGGGACTTATCCATATCCACCGCCTGGGAACCGACGTCCTGGTGTCCCAGCGGGCGTTGGATATGCGTATATTTGGGCCCCCGGGGGCCCGAACATATCCACATCCACCGCCTGCCGAGGTCCCCGAAATTTGATCCGCCAGGCGGTGGTCGTGTATAAACTTCCGCCCCTGAGATGCCTCGCAGAGGGCCGAATGCACGCTGCGCTGGCCCCGCGCGGCCGATGGAAGCGGTGCCAGGGAAGGCGCCGGAGCAGCCGTGGCGCAGAGGGCGGCTGCCCCCCGCCGCGCTGCAAATAGCAGCGGCGGGGGGGGGGCGGCCGGACAGAGCCTGCAGGGCCGTCGCAGGCCGAGGGACGGGAGAGAAGAGAGAGGGGGAGGTCGCAACAGCTCGGGCGGAGTGCCCGTCAGGGCGCGGGGCACCAGCGCCCGCCGCGCCCACCTCGTGCGGCGAGAGAGAGAGAGAGAGAGAAATGAAACAAAAATAAGGGGGACAAAAAAAAAACAAAAAAAAGGAGAGAGAGAGAGAGAGAGAGAGAGAGAGAGAGAGAGAGCGCCAGGGAAGCGGAGAGGGAGGGAACGCGTCGCACAGAGAGGAGCGGCGCGAGCGCAGGAGCGGGCAGGGAGGCAGGGAGAGGGAAGCACGGGGCAGCGAGGGGGAGGGGGGGTTCTTCGCTGCAGGCTCACCACTGGCCATCGCTCGGACGTCCATTCCCTGTGTTTTTGTTCGGTTTCGTGCGTGCCTTTTCGCCAAATGATCAAGGATGCTCCTCGATGGCCCTCGCCGAAGGAAAAATGCACACGTCCGAGCGATGCCAAGACCATGGCAAGAGCGAGAAAAACTGCGGGGCTCGCTGGGGTCGCCTGGGCGTTCGCGCCTGGTGCCTGGGCGGACCTAGGCCAGATGGAAAGCCGACTACAGTCGGGCAAGTTACAGGGGAAGGGCTGGGGCGGGCGTGAGAGAGGGTAGGGAGGGGTGGGGTTCGGAGGAGGGCTCTCGCAGAGGAGGGGGAGGAGGAGGAGGAGGAGGAGGAGGAGGAGGAGGAGGAGGAGGAGGAGGAGGAGGAGGAGGAGGAAGACGAGGAGGAAGACGAGGATGAGGAGGGTGCAAGGAGTAAATGCAAACTATACCTATGAAGCTGCACTGCGCTTTGCCGTCGGCCACTTTTCTCCACAAGTTATAACCTTCGATTGCCAATCGGAAACCTAAGGCAAACCCGAAGGCAAACTGCAAAACCGCTGAGGAACACTGAGCCCCTCCTAAACGAACAGGGTACCTTCTGCAGCGCCCCGACGGTAGTTTTGGAAGCCGTTGGAGGCCACTCGCCAATTCATCCGATGCTGGCTCCACGAGCGCATTGCCCGAAGCTTGTAGCAATTGCCAGGATGGAGGGCTGCTGATTTTCAAAGTGGGGTCCTCGAATTGGAGCCGCGCACGTTCGTCTCAACAGCTTGCAGCAAATAGAAATATGGAGGGCTGGCAGTCTTCGAAAAATTCGATGTTCGCCCTAGCGCCGCGCACATTCGTCCTAAAAGCGTACAACGGTTACAAGGATGGAGGCCGTTTCGTTTTCAAAATGCGGCGTTCGCTTAAGACTCCCACAAACTTCAAATGGGCCACAGCTACAGAGATGGACGGGCGGCTCCTTTTCAAGATGAGGTTCTCGCAGTAAAAGCGTCCTCGAATTTGAACACGCGGCTGTGTGCGACAGATGCGTGGACGGAAGATGGCCCATGTTCAAAATGATGCTGTCGCCGTCTACGTCCGCAAGCACACTGGCCAGAACAACTGCAAATGTGCAAAAAATACGCGGCTGGAAACAGGTCCTTCTCGAGGGAAAAATATCGCCAGACACTTCCGTGAGCCTTATCATCATACTTTTTGATACTTGGTTTTGCTAGTATTATGTGAGCCTGCTGGGGGGAGGGACTCCCCCTGACCCTCCACGAGGCCAAAACCCTTCCTCGACTCGAGGAAAAAACATGGCGTTGGCCTTCTCGCTGTTTGGTTTCCGATGGGCGTGGCCTCACGATGGTCCCAAGGAGGGCCCCAAGACGGCCTCAAGAGCGCCCCAAGAGTGCCCCAAGAGCGCCCCAAGAGAGCTTCAAAGGGCACGCGTTGGGCCACCGATAGGGGGACCTGAATTTAGGACCACCTCCTCCTCCTCCTTCTCCTCCTCCTCCTCTTACTCCTTCTCCTCCACCACCTCCTCCTGCTCCTACTCCTCCTCCTACTACTCCTCCTTCTCCTCCTCCCTCCCTCCCTTCCTCCCTCCCTCTCTTCCTCGCTCCCCCCCTCCCTCTCTCCTCCCTCCTCCCTCCTCCCTCCTCGATCCTCCCTCCTCCCTCTCCTCCTGCTCCTCCTCCCTCCCTCCTCCTCCTCCTCCTCCTCCTCCTCCTCCTCCTCCTCCTCCTCCTCCTCCTCCTCCTCCTCCTCCTCCTCCTCCTCCTCCTCGTAGCCACCCCTGCCCAAGCGATCGCGCACCTGGGGCAAGCGTCCCCACATACCTGATACCGTACTTCCGCTACGGCCAGGCCCCCCGCGGCCATCTCGCCCACACTCTCTTTTGCGAATTGCGATGCGTCGATGCTCAGATTTCTCTCGATGCTGAGCTTCCTTCATTGGAATGCTATGAGTGTTGTGGGCGAGATGAGGCTGAATGACATCAGCGAAGATTTTTCACAAGTGGATCTGATAGCCCTTACAAGCACGGGTGAACGTGCCTCACAAGAACAGGCGACGATCAGGTCATCGTGCAGGTTTCATTTCTGTATTCCTTCTGGATTTGCACCGAGCCGCCACGCCAACAAATCGTGCTGCATCATTATGATGATACGCAAGAGGAAGTTCAGGGCCAAACATGCGATCGACACGCCAGCGATTCCTCAGCAACTCAGAGGGCGAGTGGCTCTACATAGGCTGCGCTCTGGCCGCTTCGACATAGTGATCCCGATATGCTACTTCCCTCCGCGACCATCAGCGCGCAGGGAAGGTCGTGAGTCAGTGCAGCCTGAGGCGCATCGCAAGTACCAGCACACGGTGGACACGATGTGTTCGTGGCTAGAGCGCGTCTTCAGCTGGACACCGAAGAGGGCTAGTCTATTCTGGGGATTCGGCTTGAATGATTCGTTCGGATGGAGAAGACGAGCAGGTGGTCAGGCTCTGGTGGTTTCACGTGCGCTGGGCAAGTATTGCAATGCCGAGCAGCATTACGCGAGCGAGAGGGTTCTAGAGGTGATGGAAAAGTATGCAATCCGTGTTGTTTCGACAGATTTCCCGACTGGACCAACATATGTGGGATCGGTCTCAACGTCGTGTATCGATTTCATAGCTACGTTCGAGTGGCAAACGGCTGATGTGACGCAGCGTATTCCTCTGGTACGGTCCAATATGAGGCTGAACCTGATCCAGAAGCAAGGTGCGCGCGACCACATCCCCCTGTTGATGAGGGTTGCGTACACCTTCGACATGTCCCACTCCCAGGCGGAGCAGACGGCCTGGGACTTCGATCGGCTCGCACAGGCGCTTCGAAAAGGGAGGGGAGTGCAGGAGTTTATCGGCGAGCTAGAGCAGGTCTTTGAGAGCGAGCCTGACTACCACGACTTGTGTCTGACGGCGCCTGCTCCCGACGATGCATGGGCCAGATGGATCACAACAGTATATGAGGTGGCCGAGCGACACTTCGGACGGCGACAGGAGGATACGAGGGCGCGTGAGTACGCTGCTGTTCGCTCGAGGCTCCTAGCTGAGAGACGGCGACTACGAGAGGTGGGCGGCGATGAGGATGGGGTGCGCCTACAGCTGGCACGTGCGTCGAGACGGCTGAGGATGCTGAGGCGTGCGAGGCTTGAGGAGACGACGGCCGAGCTGGTCACCGAGATCGGGGAGGCGTGGCGAGGCAGGCGCCACGCCGAGCTGTGGAGGCTGGCGCACGTGCTGGCAGGCCGCTGTGGCGGCCCGAAGAAGAGGAGGCATAACGTCGCAGAGGAGTTCGTGCCGCGCTGCAGTGAGGTGCAGCAGTATTTCTCTCTCCCTGGCCCAGAGGGTGGTCTTCGTGCTGTCCCTGTGAACTATGCCGAGTACCAGCAGCTGCGATTGGAAGGGCTCCCTCCCCCCGCGTCGTTTGGCTCGGACAATTTCGTGCACGTGGAGGAGGGGAGAGACGACCTGGCAGAGGTGACGGCCCTTCTCGAGCGGGCTCCACGTCGCAAGGCGGCTCCCGTCCACAGCGTACCGTGCGAGATCCTGATGCTAGTGTTGTCACCGAATCGGCGCTTCGACGGCACCTGCAGACGGCCTCGGAAGCGTGACGAAGACGACGGCGACGAAGATGAGGCTCCTACGAGAAGGAAGGAGTTTGTCCCACGGCATCGTCTGGCAGGAGATCGCAGGGGCTTGGGCGCTGAGGTCCCGACGGTCGAGAACCCCCATACGGTGCGAGCCATACAGAAGATATGCCATCATATCCGCCGTGTGGGCCGCACGCCTGTTGTGTGGCATCACTCGCAGGCTACAGGCCTCTCAAAGGCCAACGGCAAGGAGGGCTTCAGTGCGAGGAGGTATATTCATGGGCTGTGTCGGATGGGAGTGATGTGGTACAAGGCTCTTCTTCGTCGGGGTGCTGCGGACGTCGGCCTGACCGTGAGCACGGGTACTTACCTGGTCGGAACCGAGAGGGTGCTCTGATCTGCCAGGAGGCGTTGCTGAGTAGGATGAGGTCCTTGGGAATCTCTACCATTACCTCGAAAGAGGACATGTCCAACGCTTTCGGGTGTACGCCGTTCAGTGAGCTCAGAGAGACGGTAGGTGAAACTATGCTGCCACAGGATCAGTCTTTTTTCCATCAGCGCCACGAGACATCGACGTTCACGATTCAGGCCGCTGATGGTGAGTTGACGTTGCACAATCAGGTGGGGGCCTTCATGGGCGACACTCCAGCGGCGATTTTTTTCGCGAGGACATTCCGACGACCCATCCAGCGTTGGCTGGATCGTCTTCGCCAAGAAACCTGGGGTGTCGTTCCTGCCCCTCCTCGGCCTGAGTCTCACGAAGAGTGGTGTTCGCAGCAGCTCGTCCCACAAGAACCACCTGCTGACCCTGATCGGGTTATCTGGCCCAGCGAGGCCATATGCACGGCGTGGACACCATTCTTGCAGAGGCCGGTAGACCTATCGTGCCGCATATACGCCGACGACACCTCGCGTACGCACGTGGTTTCTTCCGCTCGCAATGCACAGTATACTTTATCCCGTGCACACCGTGTTCTGCGTGAAGAGCTGGATTGCAGCGGTTACGCTCACAATGCAGGGAAAAGCAGCGTGTCTCCATCCTTCGTCGGCCCTGGGTCCCACAAGCACGCCTCCGATATATTCAGTGGTCGCCTCCCGCTCGAAGGAAGGGTACAAATCGACAACATCGCTCTTGGGATCCAGACATCGGTGAACGGGGGAGTCCAGGGAGAACTTCGTCGTAGAATACTCGCTTGTCGTCGGGGCTACTTCTCATTGGGGCGCTTCTGGCAGAAAACAAGGTCTGGCGCTTTACCAGGACTGTATTCGGGGCTGTCGTTCAGGGAGCTTTGTTGTCTGGCCTCACGGTGCTAGTACTTACGCCTGCCCAAGAACGTCGCTTGGACCGTGTGCTGGTTGGCTTCGCTCGTAAGATTCTGGGGGGCGACGCGTGCAAAAAGCAGGAGATGATTGACGAGAACGGGGACCCTTTAAGGGACGAGGACGATAAACCGATTATCAAGTACAAGGCCGACTCTGACGAAACGGCTCTCAGGAGAGTGGGGGTGGCCCCAGCTGGGGTCGAGCTCATGGTCCGCAGGCTGCGTATGTACCGACGGTGGCTGATATCTCCTAGTACTCATGCTCAGGAGGTTGGTTCAGTTTTCGGCCAGCTCCCTGTGGATCCTGGTCCCACCATTCTCCCCAACGGCTGTCTGTCCTCGGAGGCGAACGGGTATGCTCTAGGTTCGTCGCCGACGTCGTGAAGCTGTTGAAGAGGTCGGAGGAGGAGGAGGGGCTCTTGCGGGACCACGTCGTGGGCACCTCGGGGGACGAGAGGTTCAGGTTCAGGGTCAAGGCGCTGTTCATGGATCACGAACTTCGGGAACGTTTTCTTCGGCTTGACCCTGGGGTCCTACGGGCTGCGGCTCGTACGGTGACTATTGCACCACCTCCTGGACTATATGGCCCTTTGGGGCCCACGTCGTCTGGTTGGGCCGCGACTTCTGAGGTTCCCAATCCTCCAGCGTCGTCTTGGGTGTGCGAGCTGACCGACTCGACGGGGGCACCTTGCCAACGTGTGTTTGCCACTCGCCGAGCACTCCTGGCACACCAGCATGTTGCGAAGTTGGGTGGTCACAATTGCCGTTCCATCGTGCACAGTATGACCGTCACGAACGAGTGTGTGTTCTGTCGGCAGAGCTTTCGCACGAGGCGCATCGCACAGGAGCACACTGTCAAGGCTGTCTTGCACAACCGTTGTCCGCCACGTGCCACACCGTACGCGCATGAGGTCGTCGGACCTGAGGAACTGGTGTGCCCGTTTTCGTCCATTACACTTGCTGCTCTGAGAGGCGGCCATGACGCTGCCTTTGCCTGCTCAAACACAGAGACCTTCGCCAACCGTGATCTGCTGTACGAACACCTTCGGATCAGTTGCCCCTGCGGTCGCCTCCGTCACCCACATTCCTTTCCAGATGTACAGGCTGAAGCAGGAGGACCTCGCGGCAGCGGAGAGGAGCCGCTCCGCAGGGCGAGGAGGTGGAGGGAAGTCTCCACGAGGCCGCTCTGGGTCTCAGGCTGCCTCCCGCAGTCGTGGCGCACGGCAAGGAGGAGGTCGTCGGGCACAGCGGGGCAGCAGGCCCCCCCAGCGTCAGGGCCAGGCAAGCGGGGCTGCAGCTGGCCACCGCGAGCAGGGAGCCGCCGACGCCAAGATGGCGGTTGGCAAAGCGCACGGCCTGCCAGAGGACACACTGGAGAAGCTGCCCGCGATGTCGCAGGGGGTGATCGCGAAGATCATG
>CAUYUJ010020798.1:77500-90000 GCA_963575745.1 Prorocentrum cordatum | reverse complement strand
CCATCCTCCCATCCACCCACCTTCCCATCCTCCCATCCTCCCATCCTCCCACCTTCCCATCCTCACCATCATCCTCATCCCCATGCTCATCCTCATCCTCATCAGCACCATCAGCACCATCATCAGCACCACCAATCAGCATCACCATCATCATCAGCATCGTCATCATCATCTGCATGATCAACATCATTATCAGCATCACCATCATCATCAGCATCATCATCATCATCATCATCATCATCATCATCATCATCATCATCATCCTAATCATCATCATCATCATCATCAGCATCATCATCATCATCACATCGTCATCGTCATCGTCATCGTCATCGCCATCATTATCGTCAGAATCATCGTCAGCATCGTCAGCATCATCAGCAGCAGCACCATCTACATCAGCATGATCGTCATCATCAGCATCATCATCATCGTCACAATCACCGTCATCATCAGCATTAGCATCATCACCAGCATCATCACCAGCATCATCATCAGCATCATCATCATTATTAGCAGCATCAGAAACATCGTCATCATCATCGCCATAGTAACCATCATCATCGTCAGAATCATCATCATTACCATCATCATCAGCAGCAGCATCGTCATCATCACCATCAGCAGCAGCATCGCCATCATCATCAGCATCATCATAACCATCAACATCATCATCATCGTCATCATCAGCATCCGCATCATCATCAGCATCATCAGCATCAACATCATCATCGTCATCAGCATCATCACATTATTCCTCAGCATCATCATCGTCATCGACAGCATCATCAGCATTAGCATTATCAGCAGCATCAGTATCGTCATCATCATCATCATTATCATCAACAGCATCATCATCGCAATCACCCTCAGCATCAGCATCAGCATCATCGTCAGCATCATCATCGTCATCAGCATCATCATCTTCTTCATCATCATCGGCATCATCATCATCGTCGTCATCATCATTATCCTCCTCCGTCTCGCCATCCTCCCATCCTTCCATCCTTCCACCCACCCATCCTCCCATCCTCCCCTCCTCCCATCCTCCCATCTTTCCATCCAGCTCATCATCATCATCCTCATCCTCATCCTCATAACCCTCATCATCATCATCATCACCATCATCATCATAAGCATCAACATCCTAGTCCTCGTCATCGGCATCATCATCGTCATCGTCAGAATCAGCATCATCATCATCACCACCATCATCATCACCTTCATGATGAGCATCATGCTCAGCATCATCATCATCATCATCATCATTACCATCGTCATCGTCATCGTCATCAGCATCATCATCGTCATCATCATCATCACCATCAACATCATCATCGTCATCATCAGCAGCGTCATCATAATCGTCAGCATCGTCATCATCTGTATCAGCATCAACATCAGCATCATCATCATCAGCATCACCACCATCATCATCAGCATCAGCATCAGAAACATCGCCATCATCAGTTCATCATCGTTATCATCATTATCAGCATCATATTAATCGTCATCATCATCGCCATCATCACCATCAGCATCATCATCGTCATCATCATCAGCAGCATCATCATAGTCATCAGCATCATCGTCGTTATCAGCATCAGCATCAGCATCATCATCAGCATCATCAGGATGAGCATCATATTCGGCATCAGCACCATCATATTCTTCATCATCACCGTCATCGACATCATCATCATCATCAGCATCACCATCATCAGAATTATCGCCATCATCAGTATCATCGTCATCATCAGTATCATCAGCATCCGCATCAAAAGCATCGTCATCATCATCAGCATCAGCATCAGCATCAGCATCATCATCAGCATCATCGTCATCAGCATCATCATCCTCATCATCATAATCATCATCCTCATCGCCATCACCATCAGCATCATCAGCATTATCGTAAGCGTCGTCATCATCATCACTGTCGACAGCATCAGCATCGTCATCATCAGCATCATCATAATCGCCATCATCGCCATCACCAATACCAGCAGCATCATCAGCATCATTCTGACCAGCATCACCATCATCACCAACATCAAAAGCATCGTCATCATCAGTATCACCATCATCATCATCGTCATCGTCATCATCAGCATAATCATCGTCATCATCACTAGCATCATCATAGTCGCCAGCATCGTCATCACCATCATCATCATCAGCATCATCATCATCAGTATCAGCATCATCATCATCATCATCCGCATCATCATCGTCATCAGCATCATCATCAGCATCATCAGAATCATTTTTGCCGTCAGCATCATCATCTTCTTCAGCTTCATCATCGTCATCGACATCATCATCACCATGAGCATCATCAGCGTCATCATCAGCATCATCAGCATCATTCTGACCAGCATCACCATCATCACCAGCATCAAAAGCATCGTCATCATCAGTATCACCATCATCATCATCGTCATCGTCATCATCAGCATAATCATCGTCATCATCACTAGCATCATCATAGTCGCCAGCATCGTCATCACCATCATCATCATCAGCATCATCATCACCAGCATCATCATCATCACCATCATCAACGTCATCATCAGCATCATCATCAGCATCATCATTAGCATCATCATGGTCGTCATCATCATCATCACCAGCATCATCATCAGCATCATCATCGTCGCCATCATCAGTATCAGCACCATCACCAGCAGCATCATCATAACCATCAGCACCATCATCAGCAACATCATCAGCATCATCATCAGCATCACCTTCGTCATCATCATATTCTTCATCATCATCGTCATCGACATCATCATCATTGTCATTATCAGCATCACCATCGTCGTCATCATCAGTATCATCATCATCAGCATCAGCATCGCCATCATCATCAGCATCATCATATGCATCAGCATCATCATCAGCACCATCATCAGCAACATAATCAGTATCATCTTCGCCATCAGCATCATCATCTTATTCATCATCATCATCGTCATCGACCCAATCATCACCATCATCATCAGCATCAGCATCAGCATCATTATCGTCATCATCATCAGTATCACCACCCGCATAAGAATCATCGCCATCGTCATCATCATGAGCATCAGCATCATCAGAATCAGCATCAGCATCATCAGCATCAGCATCATCATCAGCATCATCATCAGCATCCTCGCCATCATCATCAGCATCAGCATCAGCATCAGCAGCATCATCGTCATCATCAGTATCAGCATCACCATCAGCATCATCATAAGCATCACCATCATCATCATAATCAGAAACATCGTCATCATCATTATCATCATCATCATCAGCATCGAAATCGTCATCGTCAACATCATCATCATCGCCATCATCATTAGCAAGATCACAGTACACATCATCCTCATCATCATCAGCATCATCATCGTCATCGCCATTAGCCTCATCATCATCATCAGCATCATCATCGTCATCATCATCAGCATCATCAGCATCAGCATCAGCATTATCTTCGTCATCAGCATCATCATCTTCTTCATCATCGCCACCAACATCATCATCATCATCATCATTATCATCATCAGCATCATCATCGTCGTCATCATCAGTATCATCATCATCAGCATCAGCAACGCCATCACCATCAGCATCACCATAGTGCTCAGCATCATCAGCAGCATCAGCATCATCATCAGCATCATCAGCATCGTCTTCGTCGTCAGCATCATCATCTTCTTCATCATCATCGCCATCAACATCATCACCATCAGCATCACCATCACCATTATCATCAGCATGAGCATCCTAACCGTCATCATCATCATCCTCATTATCACCACCCGCATCAGAATCATCGTCATCATCATCAGCATCAGCATCATCAGCATAAGCATCAGCATCATCAGCATCAGCATGGTCAGCATCATGATCAGCATCGTCCTCGTTATCAGCATCATCATATTCTTCATCATCATAATTATCATCATCATCGTCATCACCATCAACAGCATCGGCATCATCATCCGCATCCTCACCATCATCAGCCGTAACCATCAGCATCATCATCGTCATCACCATTAGCATCATCATAGTCGTGATCATCGTCATCACCATCATCATCACCATGAGCACCATCATCATCAGCATCATCATCGCCATCATCATCAGTATCATTTTCATCAGCATCATCATCGCCATCAGCATCATCAGCCGCATCATCAGCATCATCTTCGTCACCAGCACCATCATATTCTTCATCACCATCATCGTCATCGACATCATCATCATCATCAGCCATCATCATCATCAGTATCATCATGGGCATCATCATCAGCATCATCAGTATCACCATCATCAGCATCATCATCGTCATCATCATCAGCATCACCATATTCATCAGCACCATCATCATCCTCATCAGCATCGTCATGAGCATCATCATCAGCATCATCTTCGTCATCAGCACCATCATGATCTTCATCATTATCATTGTCAGCGACATCATCATCATCATTATCATCAGCATCAGCATCAGCATCATCATCGTCAGCATCATCATTATCATCACCCGCATCAGAATCATCGTCATCATCATCAGCATCAGCATCATCACCATCAGCATCAGCATCATCAGCATCAGCATCATCAGCATCAACATCATCATCAGCATCATCCTCAGCATCATCATCGGCATCAGCATCATCATCTTCTTCAGCATCATCATCATCGCCATCATCATCAGCATCATCATCATAATCATCTTCAGCAGCATCATCATCAGCATCAGAAACATCGTCATATTCATCATTACCATCATCATCATCATCATCGTCATCCTCATCATCAGCATCATCCTCATCATTAGCATCACCAAAGTCGTCATCAGCACCATCACCACTATCATCATCATCAGCATCATCATCATCAGTACCACCATCATCAGCATCATCATCGTCATCAGCATAATCATCAGCATCATCAGCATCATCATCAGCATCACCTTCGTCACCAGCATTATCATCGTCTTCATCACAATCATCGTCATCGACATCATCATCATCATCATCATCTTCATCATCAGCATCATTATCGCCATCATCCTCAGTATCATCACCATCAGCACCATCACCATCATCATCATCAGCATCACCATATTCATCAGCATCAACATCGTCATCAGCATCATCATCAGCAGCACCATCAGCATCATCATCGTCAACATCAACGTCATCGACATCATCATCATCATCATCATGATCACCGTCATCATCATCATCTTCGTCATCAGCATCAGCATCATCATCGTCATCATCACTACCATCACCCGCATCATATTCATCGTCGTCAACATCAGCATCAGCATCTTCATCAAAATCAACATCAGCATCATCAGCATCAGCATCATCATCCTCGGCATCATCAGCATCATCATAATTATCATCATCGTCATTTGCATCACCATCATCATCAGCATCATCTACGTCATCAGCATCATCATCTTATTCATCATCATTATCGTCATCGACATCATCATCATCATCAGCATCAGCAACATCGTCATCATCATTATCATCGTCATCGTCATCGTCATCATCATCAGCACCATCATCATCGTCATCATCATAGTCGTCATCATCATCTTTACCATCAGCATCATCAGCATCATCATCGTCATCATCATCCGTATCATCATCATCATCAACATCATCAACATCATCTGCATCATCATCAGCATCATCAGCAGCATCAGCATCGTCTTCGACATCCGCAACATCATCTTCTTCATCATCATCGTCATCGACATCATCATCATCATTACCATCATCAGCAAGAGCATCGTCTTCATCATCAGTATCATCATCATCATCAGCATCACCATATTCATCAGCATCATCATCGTCATCAGCATCATCATCAGCATCATCGTCGTCATCAGCATCATCATCTTCTTCATCATCATCATCGACATCATCATCATCATTATCATCATGATCATCATCATCGTCATTATCATCACCCGCATCAGGATCATCGTCATCATCATCAGCATCCGCATCATCATCATTATCAGCATCATCAGCATCATCATCATCAACATCATCATCGTCATCATCATCAGCATCATCATCGGCATCATCATCGTCATACGCATCATCAACAGCATCATCCACATCATCATCAACATCATCATCGTGATCAGCATCACCACCTTATTCATCATCATAAGCATCATCATCTTCTTCATCATCGTCATCATCGTGATCGACATCATCATCAGCATTATCACCACCACCATCATCGTCGTCATCATCAGTATCATCGTCATCAGCATCATCATCTTCATCATCATCGTCATCTGCATCATCATCATCAACATTATCATCAGCATCAGCATCATCATCGCCATCATCATCACTATCATCACCCGCATCACAATCATCGTCATCATCATCAGCATCAGCATCATCATCATAGTCAGCATCAGCACCATCATCATCAGCATCAGCATCAGCATCAGCATCAGCATCATCGTCATTTGCACCATCACCAGCATCATCAGCATCATCAGCATCATCTTCGCCATCAGCATCATCATCTTCTTCATCATCAATACTGCCATCGACCTCATCATCATCATCAGCAGCATCAGAAACATCGTCATCATCATTATCATCATTATCGTCATCGTCATCATCAGCACCATAATCGTCACCATCATTACCATCATGATAGTCGCCATCATCATCATCACAATCATCATCAGCATCATCATCGTCATCATCATCAGTATCATCATCATCAGCATCAGCATCGTCATCTGCATCATAATCAGCATCATCAGCATCGTCATCATCATCTTCGTCATCAGCATCATCATCTTCTTCATCATCATCGTCATCGGCATCATCATCATTATCATCGTCAGCATCATCATCGCCGTCATCATCAGTATTATCATCGTCAGCATCATAATCGTCATCATCATCATCATCACCATATTCATCAGCATCATTATCGTCATCAGCCTCATCATCATCATCGACATCATCATTAGCATCATCGTCGTCATCAGCATCATCATCTTCTTCATCATCATCGTCATCGGCATCATCATCATCAGCAGCATCAGCATCCGCATCATCATCGTCATCAGCGTCATTATCATCACCCGCATCAGGACCATCGCCATCATCATCAGCATCAGCATCAGCATCATTATCAGCATCATCATCAGCATCATCATCGTCATCATCATCAGTATCATCATCGGCATCATCATCGTCATTTGCATCATCATCAGCATCATTCACATCATCATCAACATCATCATCGTGATCAGCATCATCACCTTCTTCATCATCATAAGCATCATCATCTTCTTCATCATCGCCATCATCGTCACCGACATCATCATCATTATCATCATCAGCATCATCGTCGTCATCATGAGTATTATCGTCATCAGCATCATCATCATCTTCATCATCATCGTCATCTGCATCATCACCATCATCATCATTATCATCAGCATCAGCATCATCATCGTCATCATCATCACTATCATCACCCGCATCATAATCATCGCCATCATCATCAGCATCAGCAACATCATCATAGTCAGCATCAGCATCGTCATCATCAGCATCAGCATCAGCATTAGCATCACCATCGTCATTTGCATCATCATCAGCATCATCAGCATCATCTTCGTCATCAGCATCATCATCTTCTTCATCATCATTATCGCCATCAACCTCATCATCATCACCAGCACCAGAAACATCGTCATCATCATTATCATCATCATCGCCATCGTCATCATCAGCATCATCATCGTCATCATCATTACCGTCATCATAGTCGTCATCATCATCACAATCATCATCAGCATCATCATCGTCATCATCATCAGTATCATCATCAGCATCAACGTCATCTGCATCACCATCAGCATCATCAACATCGCCATCATCATCTTCGTCATCAGCATCATCATCTTCTTCATCATCATCGCCACCGGCACCAACATCATTATCATCGTCAGCATCATCATCGTCCTCATCATCAGTATCATCATCATCAGCATCATCATCGTCATCATCAGCATCACCATATTCACCAGCATCATTATCGTCATCAACATCATCATCAGCATCATCATCGACATCATCATCAGCATCATCGTCGTCATCAGCATCATCATCTTCTTCATCATCATCGCGAATGTGGGCGAAGGGGGGCATTCTTTGCAGCAGACGCGGCACGGCTTGTTCTGACGATTTAAAGGGGCTTTGAATCACACGATTGCGCAATCTGCGGACCTTGTCCGTTTCAAGACACACCGTGGAAGAGGGCGGGAAAAGGGCGGGCCACAAAAGAGAGACCTGGAGACACAACGGTTGCGGAAGGCACGCTTCACAGCCCCCCTCCTGGCACTCACTACCCTGCACACAGATCCACGAGCGTGGGCGGGGGGGAACATTCCTTGCAGCAGACGCAGCACGGCTTGCTCTGACGATTTAAAGGGGTTTTAAATCACACGATTGCGCAATCTGCGGACCTTGTCCGTTTCAAGACACACCCTTACCCATATCATGTTCTGGGCGGGTGGGCGGGGCACCAACGACTCAGGAGTTGGCCTATGTGGAAACAAAACTGGGGAGGGTTGGCAGACGCGACCTTGGACCACAGCTGTTTGTTGTCCGGGGTGCGTCCTGCGATCTCAATGCGAGGCTGGCCAGAGAACGAGCAGCGCCCACCCCTCCCCGCGCAACGGGCCCCAGCGAGCTCCTCCAGAGGCAGGTGGGAGAACAACAGGGTCGCGCGCTTTCTGCACGGTGCGCCGAAAGCACAGTAGTCTATCTGGACAGAGTTATACTTATCTAGCAAACGTTTAAATCCCGGGAGCTCCCACAACATGCTTGAGGCGGGATTCTCGAATACGCAAGGCACGCCTAGACGCGAGAGGGCATCGAAAAGTTTGGCGGCCCACCTAGCTTCTTTGTTGCCTTCCTGGACCTTCCGCAAATCATCGGGGGGAAGGTCGGGGAGGCCGAGTAGGTGCCCACGGTCCCGAATCGGTGCTTGCCAGCTTTTTTTGCCCGACCAGTTCCGCCCAGCGCGGGACCAGGACGCGCACACAAGGCCGATCCAGCACATAGCAAGAACAGCATGGGAGGCAGCTTCGAGCAGGCGCCTCGAGACATCCCTATGCAAGCAATCCTCCAGCGGGGAATCGGCCAGCTCCCAGCTGCGCGCGAAGAAGCCCACGCTCTTGCAGGCAGCGCTTATGCCGCGACTGCCTGCCATCAACTCAGCCACGACCCAGCCTGGCCGAGGGACAGACGGGGCAAGGACGAGGCCGCCACGCGGGCCCCAGTCACCCCAAGCCGAAAAAGAGCGGGGATGATTCACTTGGGGATGGTCTCCGCGGCGACAGTCCGCTCGAACAACGACCCCACCACCTCGAACGTCTGGCGCCCGAAGTCCCTCGAGGCAGGAGTCATGGCATTGAGGAGTTGGTGCACGGCGCCGGGCTTCCCGTACCTGTTCAGGGACGAGTCCGTCCTCCAGTGGCCCCGAGCCTTCACGGTCTTCCGATCCCGCCGGCCTGAGAGGACGTCGCCCGACGCACCCCCGCGTCGCAGCTGGTAGAGGCAGACCCGGGGGAGGCCGCACTTCCTCGCTGCGACTCCGAACTGGGCCGCCACGAACGCGCCAGGGGCGGGGAAGATCAGGTCGGTCGGCGCCCTCCCCCGGACATGAGCCGCCGGGCACTCGCCGAGCCAGGCTGGGTGGCCTATGATCACGGTCTCGTCCGAGGTGCCCGTCTTGGCGAGCTCTCGGCGGGAGCCCCTCGGATCGCCTGGCATGCTCGCATCCATCTGGGTCGGGGCGAGGATCAGGCTCCAGCACTGCAACTGCCCCGAGGCCCTCGAGGGGGCCAGCAGCTGCCGTACTTGTAGCTTCCGAAGGGCTCCTGGGCGGACGTAGGTGAAGAAGGTCGATGCCACCTGGAGTGCACAGCCCCTCTGCCCCCGCGCCAGCATCTCGGACACGACAGCACCGAGGAGTTCCCGAGGCAAGGGGGCACGAGATGCAGGGGGTCGGCGCTTGGTGTAGCCACGAAGCCCACGGCTCACGCGCGGCATCGTCTGAGAGCCCGTGCACCACGGGTAGGCGTCCTTGACCGCTGCGACCAGGATGGACGCGTCGGCCCGGGTACACTCCGCCTCCAGCATGAGGTCGAGGAACTGCAGCACCCGAACCTCCATGTCCTCGATGGTCGACGGCGCCCCCCCCTCCTCGGCGAGGAACACCTGAAACGCATCGGAGTACGCCTTGTAGCCGACGCGCGTCGCGTCGGCCGCCGCGGCCAGCTCGCACCTGGAGAGCGCCATGGCCGAGGCGGGGCTGCTCCGGTTGGGCTCCAGGGCCTTGGCCAGCCGAGCGTGCAGCTGGGGCGGCGGCGCCGGGGTGTGCGCCGCCGGCCGCGCCCGCGCCGCGCGGGGGGCGGCGCTGGCGGCGGGCTTGCGGCAGGCCGCGGGCCTCTTGACAGGGGCCGACCTGGCCTCCAGGCCGCTCGGCCTGCGCACCAGCCCCTCGCCCACAGCGGCGGTCGCCAGGCGGCGCCCCTTGGGCCTCAGCCCCAAGGTCGGCACGGGCAGGCGGCCCGAGCTGCTCAGCGGCTCCTCCGCGAAGGTGCCGCGCCCAGCCACGCTCAGCGGGCCCAGCATGCACCAGAGAGAGGCCCTCGAACGTCCTGGAGGCCTCGTCGGCTGGCTGCCATTCCGACGGTATCCACCGAAAGTGGGGCCCGATGTTGGTGGCCAGGGTTAGAGCCGCAAGGCGACGGTTGAGTTGCAACATACAGTATGACGGCGATCGGCCCCTATCGAAGCAGCAGCAGACGCCGAAATTGTCGATCAGGAATAAGTGGCGATGATGATGGTGCGAAGGGTCCTTTGCGAGACGACGTAGAGCCCATAGCATAGCCCTCCCCTCCTCCAGCCCGATGTGTTCGATGTAGCGATACGGACCCTTGTAGACCACCCTCCACCCCTCTTTATGTAGCACACGACGAGGGACCTCTGGGAACCCCACGACCTTGGCCCACCCATCGATGACATTGTTGGTGAGGACGGTAGCAGGGTCGGTGATCTCGGGGAAATCATCGAGGGCTCTCTTCCGGGGGGCCATTCTTCGGGTTGGAGACGTTTGAACCTCCACTTCTCATGCCACCTTCCAAGCTCAGAAACTTCCGAAGTATCCAATTTCTCCTCACACACTCCGAACCCCGTCGCGGAGGCGTCGGTGGCCGTCACGGTCGACGACCATGGCCTGTCAAGCTGGCTCCCCAGCAGCACTGCAACGGCGGAGAAAATCCATGCCTCGCACCGGCAAGAGCGCCAGAGTCGACAAGGCCGCATGTAACGATCACGAATAAAATCATATAGAGCACGAAGGACGGACATCCCTGCTCGATTGAAAAGTGCTGCGGCGACACAATGTCCGACCACCACTTCAACCTGGCGGCCAGTCACGATGGGGCCGCTCGCTAGCCACTGCAGCGCACCTCTGAGCAACCACAGCTTCTGCCCGGCGCGCCTGGTGACGGGCGGATGGCCCCCCACGTCGGCCCCCAGGATGGTCGAGTGTACGCTCGTCTCTGAGATCTCGCGCATGCTGAAGCCCTCCTCGGAGAAGCGGGCCACGACACGATCCCTCAGCTCGGTGACCTCCTCAGCCCGCACCCCCAGCACGTTGATGTTGTCTGAGTAGGGCAGCTCCACGGGGCCAGAGGTCAAGGACGGCAGCGGCCAGGCTCCCAGGGCGATCCTGTCGTCGGGGACCGCGGCGCGGCGCAGCATCTCCAGGTGGATTCGCTGCACCAGCCAGAAGCTCCAGCTCCAGCCCATGGGGAGCACGACAAGGCACGGGTGGACCCTCTCCCGCCCGGCGAACTCCTGGCCGCACACGTCCACGGCCAGACCGAGCTCGAGGGCCACCTCGACAGGCGCCGAGGGCAAGCAGAAATAGTTACTCAGCCTCCCGATGCCGCCGCACTGGTAGAAACAGGCCTCGATGTCCGCCGAGGCAGCGCACAACTCCTGGCCGGGCTCCAGCTCGATCGCGCTCATCGCCTCGGAGCTCCCGATCTCGACGGTGGGAGCGTGGGCGAAGAGGATATTGGTGAGCCGGCAGTCCAGCACGAGCCTCTGCTTCCCATTCTTCTTGGCCACGACGAAGGGGGTCACCAGATTCAGCGACTCCGACGCCACTCCAAGTAGTCGTCGATCCATCAGGCGCCGGAGGAAATCCACATAGGCCTTCTTGTCAGCCCGCAGCGTGACGTCAAAGTAGGGACGCGAGGGAGTGCGCCCCCTACGCTCGGAGACGACTTCGGGGCTCGCGAGGATGAGGTCTTCGAAGTTGGTCAGCACCTTCCGAGCCTCCACGTCCAGCACCCTCGCGGTATCCACTGGGCCCCGCCCAGGGGGGGGGAGAGATAGCCGTTCAGCGTCATA
>CAUYUJ010020798.1:60000-67500 GCA_963575745.1 Prorocentrum cordatum | reverse complement strand
ATCGTGAACCCGGTTGCCAGCAGGGTGGCCATAACTGGCCATTCCCAGGTGAGGCACAACGCCACCATGGCGCGCAGCAGCGCTCGCGGCAGCGGTGGATGAGGGCGGCGGGGCCCAGGCGGACCCCACCGCTTCGCAACATCCCACGCTTCAGTGAGGAAGCCCCGCCAATGGGGGTGAAGAGCCTGCACCCCCAGGAGCGCATGCACCAGGACGCGGCGTGGAAAACCCGCATCGCACAACCACACACCGAAGGCCGCGAGAACTCTTGCGAGCGAACTGCCGCTGAGATACAGAGAGGCAGGTGCCACCTCCGCAAGCTCGACAATCCACAAGTCGAGCGCGTGCAGCGACCGCGCGCGCCCAACGACATAGGCGGGAATGACTTGAGAGTCTGGAAATCCAGCCGGGCGGCCGATCCGAGAACGGGCTGCACCAAGCTCGGGGTTCGGGCTGGCAGCTGAAGACGCCCCTTGCCGAATGTGCACCTGCCTCACGTCAGCCGTTGAACCATCGGGCGCAGCGAGGCGGGCCGCCGCCTCCACGGCGCCGCGGGGAGGCGGGGGCGACACGTCACCCCCCCCCGCGGCGGCGGCGGCGGGCAGGCCGCGGGGCACGTCGAAAGGAGGCGGGGGCGGCACGCGCGTCGCCCTGCGGCGCCGGAACAGCCTCGCTGTGCGAGCCCGCGCCAGCTCCTGCCTCACTATCAGGTGCCGCGAAGCCTCGACCTCCGGGCGGGCGATTGTCCCGAGCCCCCCCAGCGGCACGCTCCTCCCCCTGCGGGGCCGAAGTAGCATGGCCGGAGAGGTTCATGCCAACTGGAGGGATGGGAGTGGGCTCCTCGGCCGAGGGAGGCGATTCCGAAGTAGCCGCAGCGCTACGTTGGCGCTCGGCTGAGAGACGGGCAATCGTCCGAAGAGGATCGGCGGCCACTCGGAGGGCAGCCGCTCTCTCGCTTGCCGCAGGCCCTGCTTCGGCATCGAGGCAGAGTTGGTGCAGGAGCGCGGCGGCATCCCGCGCCTTTGCAACGCTGACCTCGGCGATTGCGCTGACGGCCTCGTCAGGGGCGGAGCGCGCCGCTGCCAGGGCGCTCGAAGTGGCCTCGGCCTCTGCTCGGGCAGCAGCCACAGCGTCCAAAGCTGTGGGCGGCGCGGCGCTGCCGGCTGCAAGATGGGAATCATCATCGGTACCAGCCGTGGCCACAGCTCTCGGGGCTGCGGCGTCAGCGGCTGCGGCGGCGCCTCCAGCCGAGTAGCCTGCGGCAGTAGCGGCCCCTCTGACGCGTGCCCTCTTTGGGGCACGCCCCGACTCGGACGCGACGGCGCGCGCGCACCCCTGCGAGGTCGTAACGGCCCTGCTGGGCAAGCGCGCGCCAGCCACCTCCTCGTCAAGGGGCGCGGCCCTCGGAGGGGCTCCCGCGCTGGGCAGGTTACCCACCAGGCCTGGCAAGGTCGCCGCCCGGCTCGCCAAGGGATCGAGCGAGAGCGGCGCCAGGTCAGGGGGATTGGAGCCATCGCGAAACAGCGAGAGCGAGCGCGGGCGATCCCGCGGGAGGACGCGCCTGCCCTGCGAGAGAGGGGCATCGCCGTCGCGGGGTCGCGACCGCTCCCGCGGGACGCGAGTAGACCGCGAGCGGGAGGCACCGGGCGCCGAGGCAGGGCGGGCAGCCACGGTTCTGGCCGAGGGGCTCCGGCCCTGGCTCCTCAGCCCAGGGAGCGCCGCACTCTGAACCCAGTCCACTCCCTCGTCAGCGACGGGACCCTGGAAGCGAGGCTCCCCAGGACGGCCAACAGGAGGGGCCCTGGGCGCCCCTGTGGCGGGAGCGGGACTGTGCCCGCGGGAGGGTTCCCTTCGGCCCTCGGCCGCGCGATGGGAAGCGGTGCGGGACCGATCGGCCCTCGTTCCCGCCTGGCGAGACGGGCTCGCACTAACGGTCGCGGCTACGGACTCGGCGTGCGCGGCACTGCTCGGGGCGGCAGCCCCCGAGCCAGCCGACTTGGGACTCGCGCGGCGGAGCGGGACGCCTTGGCAGGTCACATCCCCCGCGGCACCGCCCGAGGCCTTGGAAGCTCCCGCCTCGGATGCGATAATCCGTGCCGGGCGCGCGGTGAACTGCGCAAGAGCGCGGCTTGGCTCGGGGGCCGGAGGCGGCGCGTCCCGCGAGTCCGACGCCGTCGAGGGCGCGTCCGAAGGCGGCCTCTCGGGCGACGAGGGCTTTTCGTCAGAACCGGGGCTCCACGGGCGAAGGTGAACAGCTTCGGGGAGGGCAGCGGCGGCGGCTCCCGGAGCAAGCCTGCGCTGGTGGGGCGCACGGCTCGCGGCGCCTGAGGCGGATGCCGCGCCGCGGGGGTGCAACGGGCGGCTCGCGACGGAGGCGGGCCAGGAAAAGGCACCATCAGGCCGTCCTCCCACCGCGGCCACGCCCTGCGGCGACCGCGCCGCGCAACTCGCGGCGCCGCATCCCTCGTTCCCCGCAACGTTCAGGAGGATGGACTTAGCGTCGCAAAACCTCCGCCACGCCGCGGGATCCCCACTCAGATTGTCAGGGGGGCGCCGACCTGCGAGGCGCCTGAACTGACGCTCGATGGCCGCGCGATCGGCGCCGGCGCGAACCTGGAGGACCTCCTGGGCGGCAAGCAACCGAGGGGCGCGGGCGGGGCGCCTCACAACCCGGGCGACGGCTTTGCTGACCGCCTCAAGGGCATGGGCGGCCCGGGGGGCCGCTAGCATCGACGGCCCTGGGGCGGAGGGGCTGCTGCGGCGGGCGCAATCGGCCCTCCGGGGCTCGGCGGCGCTACTCCCGCAAGCTGGTTGCCTCGGGGCGTCGGGCGGGGCGGGCGCAGGAAGGGCCTCAGATTCGGCCGAAACTCCTGCGGCAACGCTAGGCACGCCCTCGTCCCGGTAGTCCCGCGCGGCGCGTGGCTCACGTGGGCCAGACGCCGCGGCGGGCGCATCTGCGTCGCTGGCGCCGCGAGAAACCGCAGCGAGTTGCCCTGCTGCGCCGACGTTGGCGGGGGCCATCCACGGCCCAGCCAACACAAGCGAGACGATGCGGCCCCACATGCACGTGGGGTAGGCCGACGCAGCGTCGGCGGCGGCAATGATATCGAACCGATCGTGAGAACCTGCCGAAAGCTCCTGGAGCCAGGCGGGCTCCTCCCACGACTCGGGGGGCCTCACCGAGCGACCTCGGGTCGGGTCGTCGGCGCGGTGTACATCGGTGGGGACGTACATGCCTCCCATGTACAAACCCCCATCCGAGGATGTAGGGTAACGCCGTGCTCAAGACATGAGAAAGGCCCGGGGAACTGCTCCTGCCGTGAGCAGCCGCTCCGAGGGCGACTTTGGAGTCGAGGAGGACGGCGATCCTACTATCAGGGGCACGGATACAACAATACTTACAGAGGCTTCTGAACAAAGCCGTCTCTAAGATGTTGATGTGCCTGGGAATACGGAAGTTACACTTTTAGGCGAGTCGAAAACGCAACGCCTCGGACAGTTCGGTAATCCAGCGCGGCGCAGCAGGGGGCACGAGCGAAGGGAGACCAAGCTGGCGACGCCACGAGTCGACGTCATCACCCCCACGTACCTCCTCCCCGGGGCGGCTCAGAACGGCAAGCAACCGATCGTCGTGAGGCCGCGTGTGCCAGCCGCCGCGCTCTGACCTGCGCCAGAGCTCCTCGGCCAGCGGAACAGCAATCTCGCTGCGGACCACCCCTCCCCAGCACAGGGAGGCGTCCGTACCGAACACTTCGGGGCGAGGAGAAGCCCGAAGGTCGGTCATAGCCACGAAGGCCAGATAGGTGCATGCTTGAAGCTCGCCCCGCACGCACACGGGCAACGCGTACTCGCCATCAGCATCGAGCGCGGAGATGAAAGTATAGATACGCGTAAAGAGCGACAGCATCGGGCGCCTATACAAAAACACCTGTACCCAGCAGCCGACGAGGGAGCTGAGCAAGGTGCGCGTGGTGCGCCCCAAAAACACCTGGATGAATGCGAGCCGGCACAGGGCGACCGTGCGCACCAGCGGGGCGCAGACGATGCCGATCCGATGCGCCCTTCAACCTCGGCGCCCACGACAACGGTATGAGTCACGCTCCTGGCCCGCTTGCCAGGATGCTGAACGAGACACACCCGCGGGTAGCCAGCGTCACACGCCGAGAAAACCGCCTGGTCGCGGCGGCCAGGGTCGTCAGGGCGCGGAGCGGACCCCCGCCAAGAGAGTTTCTGAAACCCCGTGTGATCGTCGATATTCAACATCTCGACGAAGGGGCCACGAGGGAATGGTTGTCGGTGGATGGCTTGCTCGTGGGGTTGCAGGGCACCCAGCGAGCGTAGCACCCCCTCGTCGGCAGCGTTCGCAATCTCGACTGCCATGTTATCGCCCATGGCAAGGGCGTTCAGGCAGGGGCTGCCGTCGACGCCGGCGAGATCATCCCGCCGAGCTCTGAAGTCCGTGAAACGGCTGTTCGGTAGCCGAACGCGGAGAGCGTTGCGCCTGGCCCGCGCAGGGGGCACCTGGAACGTGTAGTAAAACTCACGGAGGTCATCGCAGGAGACAACCAGCCACTCACCAGCGGCGAGCCCCAGGCGGCAGAGGAGAAACCCCTGCCCTAAGCGCTGCGTGCTCGAGGACACGCTCCGACAGCGGCTGTTTACCACTGTGGGATTGAGAATCAAGCGGTCATGCTGTTCGTCCTTAGGCACTCTAAACGCCCCGCATGCCTCGTCCCAGCGAAGGTCGTCTGTGGGCGTCAGGTAGAGCGCACCGCACGAGTCCCATGTCTTGAGAAGGTCCCAAAGCTCGGACCTATCCATGTGCACCCGAGCGCTGCTAAACCCGTCAGGCCATTCCTCGGGGGGGGCGGCGCATGACTTCTGGGTCGTGGAAGGCGGCGTGCACCAAGGGTTCATCAAGATAGGGACTCGGGTCGAAGGACGGAGAATAATCCCGCTTGACGCGGCTGGCTCGGATCCTCAAGTCGAAAGGTTCGGCCTGAGAGGCGTCCCAGCCTGCAGCCGCTGCCAGCGAATCCACCAGAGGGGTGGCGCTGACGGGGAGTTGCCGCATGGGGGCGGGCACTTGGGAGGAGGAAGTAAAGGAAGCCTCCAAAGCTGCGACGTGGGTAGCCAGACCACGGAGCGAGACTTCGGTGGAGTCAAACTTGGCAAAAGCTCTGCCAAGGTCGCTCTTGCCACCGCGGGCAAGGCGAACTGCGATCCTACAAAGGCGCTCAAGACGCGAGCGCGCCCCCTCCTGGCACGGGGAGACCGTAGCACGCACTTGAGCTTCGGCGGGAGCGAAGCTAGGGTGGCCTAGCGTAAGCCAGTTGAGCGCAACAACCGCATGCTGGGCCAAAGTGCGAGCAGCGCGCCGCAGCCGCCAACGTTCCCGCGCGCGGCCCGTCAAGGGAGCGGGAGGCGGCGGCAAGGATGGGGCGGGCGGGCACGGCCATGGATCGCGGGGAGCGCGCTCCGTAGAGACGTCCCGTTCCGACGCGTAGAGTGATGAGCGGGTGAAGGAAGCAAGAGCACAACGAGAACCCATCCCAGCCTGGGGCAACGCAGCGGCCCAGTGGGTTATGTCGATGTGCGCGCCTGGGAACAGGCGCAGCAAGGCAGAAAGATCCAGCACGAGAGGTGCAGGACCTGGATCAGGGTCGGCACGAGCCGCACTGGGGAAAACGGGGCCAAAATGGCCAGGTGAAGTGGCGGGGGCCTCGGGGACGGAGCAAGGGCTACCCCGATGGCGTTCGGGGGCCCCTGCATGGTCGTAGCGACTCTGCTGGGCCCCCCAGCGCCTACCGCGGTGAGCCTGCTTCGCCCAGAAGCTGCGAGCGGCATCAGCGGGCGTCTTGCCCAGCTGATGCGCACTCGCCCCCCCGCCGTGCCGCTTCGTGACGCCCGGAGCTCGGCAAGCGTCAGCGGTGCCTAGACGAACACGGCCAAGGGCAGAGCCGCTGCTCATACGGTCGGCGCTCTGCAGCCCACGGGGCCCGCGTCCGCTCGTCTCGGGCTGCGCCGTGGCGCCACTTGCGAGCGCGCGGTTCATCTCCGTGGGGTGCGGAGGGGAGCCGACGCTGCAGCCGACGGCCCGGCGGCCTCGCCGCCCACCACGCCGAGGACGAACCCGACGATCACGGCGAGGCTTGGTGCCCGAGCGCGCGGCATGGGTGCCAGGGAAGGCCGAGCAGGGGGACTCACCCCCCAGGCAGGCATCAGCGCCGACGCTGGGCCGCGCGCGCCCGCTGGGACCAAGGGGCGGCCCCGCGGCTGCCGGGGCAAATGACGCCACTCCCTCTGGAACGCAGCGCTCCGCCTGAGATGGCGCAGGTTGAATCGACTCCTCCTGCACGCACGCGTCGCGAGCGGCGCGGCTCAAGGGCACAGCCGCAACCTGAACGCCCGCGCCACGTGGAGACGGGCCACCAGCATTCGCGTCGACCCCGCCCACGAAGCTGCTAGGCGGCGAGAGCAGGGCAGGTTCACCAGACCCGATGAAGTCGCGGGCAGCGTCGGCCAACACCGAAACTGAGCCTGACAAGGTCGCGGGTGGACCCCCCCGCACCTCGAGCGACCGCGGCAGGTCGCGAAGGCTCCAACTGGACACGCTGCTCGCTGGGGGTCCTGCGTTGGTAGCAGAAGCCATCCGAGTAGCGTCCGGCAGCCGCGGGGCCGAGCCCGGCATGGACGTAGGGGGGGGGGGGGCCACGTACCCCGAGTGACCACGGCAGGTCGGGATGGCTCGATCTTGCCACAGCGCTCGCACGGGGCCCTGCGCTTGCAGCGGATGCTGGGCCAGGCAGGGTCAGAGGATCTCCACGCGCCTCGAACGACCACTGCGAGTCCTTGTGCTTGACGGGGCAGGCGGCGCTGGGTGCTCGCCCAAGGCGGCGCCTCGACGGGGCCGACGCAGCCTGAACCTGCTCACCCGTTACGCGCACGAGGGGCGCAGCGCGAGCCAGGGGAGGTCGGACGCCACGCTGGTTAGCGCCGACGGCCGCTACTGACGGCATTGGGTCGACCAAAGGCTCGGAGGGCACCTGCCCACCCCCGCAACCAGAGATTGGCACTTCTGCACCTGGCGCGCCAACTCCGCCCCCGAAGCTGGCAACCCCAAGGCGAGGCGGCGGGGCGCATGTTCCGGCGGGATGCTCCCGGAGAGGGCACTCCGCGAGAAAACGCTGGCGGCCACCCGCGATGACGGCAGCCGCGCCCGCAGCGCAGGGGGCGGTAAAGGGCACAGGCGCCGAAGTGATCACGCCCAGAGCGGCGGCCTCCAAACTGCGAGCGGCAGCGAAGGCGGCGGCCGCGGTCTCCGCATCCGCCCCGGAGACGGGCGGAGGGGGCGAACACGCGACGGGCCTGCTGACGGGCGACGGTGGCGTAGGCGCGCCAGCGTCCAGACCCAGGAGGCCTGGGGGCAGACCCACACGCTCGATCAAGGAGGCCGAATGTGGAGCGGCAGCGGCGACCGCCGCCACCGTTGCGCACGCG
>CAUYUJ010020798.1:50000-52500 GCA_963575745.1 Prorocentrum cordatum | reverse complement strand
ATATTTTCTGGGTTTCTGTCTTCCCCCCAATTCCCATATTCTCCCATATTTTCTGCGGGATCGACGATTAATTGTGTTTGTGTGTTCTTGCCCTCCTGAGAGAGGGGGGGCGGCCGGCGGCACAGGGCGAAGCCCTTACGGATATAAAGGCCTGCTCACGTGTGCTTTGCAATCGCGTTGACAACGCGGAGGCGTGTTTGAAGGGGCCCTGGGACACACAAAAAAATATACACAAATAAAATGATTCCCCATATTTTCCTATATTTTCTGGATTTCTGTCTTCCCCCCCACTTCCCATAATTTCCCATATTTTCTGGAGAATCGACGATGAATTTGTATCTGTGTGTTTCTTTCCCTACTGAATGTTTTCAGTTGTTGTTCTGCCACCATTCCAGCGGCACCCTGGGGAATGATACAGAGCCTACTACTGCCCGCCACCGTGCCTTCGGCACGCCGGAGCATATCAGAATACCTGTCGGGCGTCTGCAAAGACAGCCCAGAAAGCTCCCGCGGGCTCCAAGAGTTCCCTGACATGCGCCAAGACGCCCCAAGAAGCCTCCAAGATAAGCGGGCCGCCAAACGAGGATCCAGCGAGGCCCCCAGAGGCGAAGCATTGACAAACGTCATCAAATGTCCAATTATGGAGCATTTCGGCTTCAGATCGACTCCTATAAGCTTCCGATGAAGGAGGAGAAGAGAGAACAAACAAAAAAAAGAGGAGCCGCAAGAAGTCCCTAGAACACCAAGACTGCCCGAAACCCTCGCACAAAGGCCCAAGAGGGCTTCAAGACTAGACGAGCGCGTTCCACCACTCGCAAAGTAGCTACGCGCAGATGGCCTGGATCCGCCGCGGGGGATCTACGATGAATTATATAGAGGCAGACATTTGTGTTTCGGGCGCTTGCGAGTAGACTATTTGTGAATAGTGACCCTCGTTCAGTAAAAAACGGCAAAAAAAAAAAAAACATGCCCAGACGCCTCCAAGATCATTGAATCGAGTCCTTCCGGCAAAACTGTGGAAGCATCGCGCCTGATATGGCACCGCGACACCCGACGGGCCCCATCGAACCCCCAACAGGCCCCCGAGAGTGGACAAACGCGTTCCGCTACTCGCAAAGTAACTACTCGCAAATGGCCTGGATCCGCCGCGAGGATTGCGATCCATTCTATAGAGGATACATGTGCTTGTTCCTGACGTTTTTGCGAGTAGGCACTTTGCGAGTAGTGGAGCGCGCTCGGTGTGAGAGGATACCAGAGGCCCTCAAAAGGCCCGCCGAAGGAGCCCACAACGAGCGTCCAGGATGCCGGCAGAAGGAAAAAAGGAAGGCGGATGTGGAAGGAAGCGGGAAACGAGGTTGCTGACAAGCAGGGGTGCTGAAGACACGCGCCAGCGCCATCAGGGCACTGAACTGGCGCGGGCCTCGAGCTCAATCGAGCTCACGTATGCTGCGTTGCAGCGCTGGCACGGCGGCAGGGCTTGCCGCAAACAGCTGCATGCTTTTCGATGGGCGACCCACACACACACACATACAGACAATGACACGGACGCAGCCACAGCCACAGCCACAGCCACACTTGTAAAATCTTCGGCGCAAAGGATCCCCAGGCGCGGACGGCAGATGGAAGTGCCAATTGCGATCGAGCACCGTCGAAGGCACAGCGCACAGGCGTGCACACTGTCAAATGCATCAGCGGATGGTGTGACAGAAAAACCGTAAACCAAACGAAGCGTGCAGCGGCCAGAAAACAAAGGAGACAAAACTCAACTCGAGGAAAACTGAAGCCCAAGCATTCTGGTGCGAATTGGCGACCGCAAGAAAGAATTGAAAGAACTGTACCAGCTACCAGACCAGCCGAAGTGAATACAACAAAGACTCACCACGGACAGCCAGCACGAGCTGGCGCGTGGCAGCCCAAAGCGCGGCCACCGAATCACCAAAGCGGTGTAGACCAAGAACCGCAAAATTAGCCTGGCAAAAGACCCAACCACATGCAGTTGTGAGCACCGCAATTGTGAATATCTTCTTCGGTGGCGTTCCCTATGGGGCCACGAAACGCTGTACTGGGTGGGTGAAACGCAGGGAGCAATGGCTGTACTGGGTGGTGACGGACGCATGCGGGCGGTGCCACTGGGACCTTCGGTGGAGCTCCCTATGGGGCCACGAAAAGCTGTACTGTGTTGGTGGAACGCAGGGAGCAAGGGCTGTGCTGGGTGGTGGCGGACGCATGCGGGCGGTGCCACTGGGACCTTCGGTGGAGCCCCCGTATGGGGCCACGAAACGCTGTACTGGGTGGGTGAAACGAAGGGAGCAATGGACGTACTGGGTGGTGGCGGACGCATGCAGGCGGTGCCACTGGGACCTTCGGTGGAGCTCCCATGGGGCCACGAAACGCTGTACTGGGTGGGTGAAACGAAGGGGGCAATGGCTGTACTGGGTGGTGGCGGAAGCCTGCAGGCGGTGCCACTGGGACCTTCCGTGGGGCTCCCTATGGGGCCGCG
>CAUYUJ010020798.1:0-45000 GCA_963575745.1 Prorocentrum cordatum | reverse complement strand
CGATTTCCTTGTATTTTTCAAATGAAGCGGCTGAAAGGCCCTAAGACGGCCCAAGAGGACACCAACACGACCCAAAGACGGCCCCAAGAGAGCCTCAGATGGCCTCCAGACAGCCCAAGAGAGCCTCGAGACGGCTCCAGAGGCCCTCCAGAAGGCCCTCGAGAGGGCCTCAGGAGCCCAAAAAACATTGATCTCCCTCTGGTTTTTGAAGGTTTTTCGGGTTCTCGCCGTTTCGGGCACAGACGGGCCCCACACGGCCCACGAGGCCCCAAAGATCGTCCTAAGACGGCCCCAGAGGCTCGGAGCAGGTGTAGAAGAGACAACGAACGTCGTGGGCAACCCTCCTCTGATGTAGCATGTCTGGAAGGAGGTCTACCCGAACGGGGGCGGCCTCGTTGATGGGGCGCTTGCGGTAGTTCTCGTCGACGAGCGGCCGGGCGCTGTCTGGGTTCCAGAAGACGAGGATGCAGCCAGGATAGCCGGCGGGTTCGTCGCCGAACCTGGGGTGCACAACTTTAACTTGGTTGATGTCGTCGCCGAGAGGGGAGGAGACCGAGACCGCGGGGTATCCCGGGGTGCGAAATCGGGGAGGCGCGCGCTCGGCGGCCGTTGTTCCCAGGGCTTGCGGCCGTGTTCGAGCAGGCCCAGGAGGTCAGACACTTCCGGGTCGCGGCCGACCCAGCCTGGATGCTCGGGGTCGATCTGGCGGAGGCCGGCGCCGAGAGCCAGGCGGGGTCGCCCTTGCAGCTAGGCCCTGGAGCCCTCGTCAGTGAGTGGCGGAGGCGAGTCGACCCAGACGTTGACCTGGAACGTCTGAAGCAGCGAGTAGGCGCACTTGGTCATCGGCGGGCGCCAAGGGCGCAGGATAGGACGAAGCCGGCAGGAAGGTGGCCGACAGCGAAGGCACCGTGCCGGCGATACACGGGGAAACGGCCGAGCGGCACCTCGAGAATCCCCCGCGCGTTGCGGGTGCCCCTCCGCCTGCGCGCCGCGGCCAGCTGAGGCCTCGATGGGGCAGTTGGGGCTCGAGCTTCCATGGGGGCCTCGCCGTCCGCGAGCAGGGATTCGGCAGCGGCGAGCCCCCGCGGAGCAGCGAGGGCGAGCACCGGCGGCACAGGATGCCCGCAGGTCCTGAGCGCCGTGGCGCACGGCGGCCAGGGCCTGTGCTAGTCTCAAGTCGGGCGTGTCCCCGTACAGGGGGATCTTCGACGAATACTCAAAAATGCACAAAACATGCTCCAAAAGGGTCACAAAAAAAACACCCCAGAAAACAGTCCCCAGACTATTTTGTTTACGATTTTGGAATATTCCCCCTGCAGAGGGACAGGCCCGGCTCAGTGCTAGTCGGGCCCGGAGGACGGGCCGTCGGCGCGCCGCCGCCCTGGCGGGGTTGGACGCGGGCTCCCGGCGCGCGGGCCGCGAGCGGGGCCCGGGCGCCCGAGGCGGCGGCGCGCGCCTGCCCGCCCTGTCGCGCGCGCGCGGGGCGAGGCGCTCGCAGGGCGACCTCCGGGCCGTGCTGCGAGCTTTGGGTCCGTGCGGGCCGCGCTGCGAGCTTTGGGTCCGTGCGTTAGCGGCTCCGCCGCGGCCGCGCCGGGCGCTGCCGTGGCGGCCGCTGTCGCGAGGCCGCCCTCGCCCCTGCTCTCAGGAGGGGTCGCGCGTGGACCTGCCCACCCTGTCGCGGCGCGTGGGGCGTGGGGAGGGTCAGCAGGCGAGTCGGACTTGCGTCAAGTCGGGCGTGTCCGCCTACAGGCGGATTGTGGACGAAAACAAAAAAATGCAAAAGATGTTCAAAAGTAGTCCAGAAATACTGGAGAAAGTCGTTCCCCTACTATGTTTGCCTTTGAATTTTCCTCCGGTAGAGGGACACGCCCGGCTTAGGACTTGCGCGTGGAAGCTGACGCCGGGCGGCCGGGGCGGGGGCAGGCGGCGGGCGTGCCCCGAGGGCAAGGGAGATGTGCTCGCAGCGCCACGAGCTGGTCGCGCTCTGGTTGAGAAGCCCCGAGACGGTTGAGGCAGACAGTCTTGCAGTTGGAGCTCCAGAG
The DNA here is from genome assembly GCA_963575745.1 of Prorocentrum cordatum. NCBI lineage: Eukaryota > Dinophyceae > Prorocentrales > Prorocentraceae > Prorocentrum > Prorocentrum cordatum. Next base: position 42,958 of record CAUYUJ010020798.1, on the reverse strand, counting down.
AGGGTACGGCTGCGGGACGCACTTTTTCGCAGAGACGAAATCGGGTCGCCCAGGGGGTCCAAGCGCGCCGCGAGGCGGGCGACCGACTCGATCGGAACGACCTCGGCGTCGAAAAGGAAGCTGCCTGGGATCCGGTCGTCCACCAGGACGGGGATGTGGCGCTCGCGGGGCTCGGTGGCCTCAGCCGTGTTCTTACAGCAGTTGCAGTGACAGCCAAGGGGGCAAGGACACGGCTGAGAATCGTCGCCACCCCTGGTGAAACTGGCGGGGGGGAGCGAACCACGAGGTGCCCAGGCGACTGCGGTGCCTCTTGGATCAGATGTGGAGCGGGCCGATCGATCGCTGGCACGGCTCGCGATACCAGCCAAGGGAGCACCAGGTGGCCCCCTTCCGGTAGGGGCCTTTGGTCATGTGTACCGCCCAGAGGGCCCAGAACTTCGTGTAGCGAACGACCGAGTCTCGGGGATCTTCTGACCTGGGTCAATCCAGACCCAGGTCAGCCAGGACTTGCAATATCCTGCATCCTGCGAGATCCTGCACCCAAACCCGGGTCGACGCGAAGGATCCTGCAAGGTCCGGCAGAATCCTGCACAAAAACCTGGGCCAATGCGACCCTGGCCCTGCAGGATCCTGCAAGATCTGGCGCTTGGGTTGACCCCCGTTTGCATTGGCCCCCGTCTCGAGGCTCCCGAGAATCCCGCCTGGCCGCGCGGCCGGCAGGGGCAGAAAGGCCGGGGCCCGTCATACTGTCCCCCCACCCGCGGGGGATGCAGGCAGCGAGGTGCGTGTCGGTGGCGGCCGCGCGGCGGCGGCGCTGCCGAGGGGTCGGCCGGGTGCCCCTCGCCCCAGGGATCCCAAGCGCGCGCGGGCGGCCCCGCTCCTAAGGCGGGTCCTTGAGAGGGGGGCTGCCCCAAATGGCCTTAGCCAAGTGGCTTCGGACACCCCCACACACACACACACACACACACACACAGATATATATATATATACACACACACGCACGCACATTTGCCGGAGACGCGCGCGACCGGCCCAAATCACGCGGCGTGGGAAACGGGATCCGCCCATAGGGGATCGACCAGCTCACTCGCGGGGGGCCGCGAGGGGCAGGAGAAGAGACGGGGGGAGGGGGCGAGACAGGACCAAACAGTGCGCAATACGTGGCGACAGGCGAGGCGCAGCGACGGGCCGCAGCGACGAAACCGCGGAGAAGGGGGACAAACGACAGACACCGGAGACCCAGCCCAGGCAGGCGCCTGGGACGGCAGTGCCACGGGAAGACTGAGCCGCGCAGAGCACACACGCATATACATATATATATATATGTGTGAGTATGTGAATGTATAAATGTAGATGTGTATATACATACATGCATGCATGCATGCATGCATGCATGCATGCATGCATACATACACACATACATACATACATACCTACATACATACGTACATACATTCATGCATGCATGCGTGCATGCATGCATGCATACATACATACATGCATGGATACATACATAAATACATACACACACACATGCATGCATACATACACACATACATACATACATACATACATACATACATACATACATACATACATGCATGCATGCATACATACATACATACACTACATACACTACATACACTACATACACTACATACATACATAATACCATACATTACATTATATTCTGCTACACTACACCACATTACATTACACTGCAGCACATTACATTACATTGCATTACACACATACATGCATACGGACATGCAGATGCATGCATACATGCAAGTATACATACGCGCATACGTGGAAGCATGCATGCATACGTACATAAATACATGCACGCGCGCATGCATACGCACATACATGCATGCATGCATACATGCATACATATATGCAGGCAGCCACGCATGCATGCAAGCATATACGCATGCATGCGTAAATACATGCATACCTATATACATACATATATACATGCACATATCTATATGTATACACATATACATACAAGTATGCTTACATACATACGTAAATACATACACACAGACCGTCATGCATGCATACATACATGCATATATACAAGCATGCATACATACACAAATGCGTACATATACACATACATGCATACATGCATACGTGCATACATGCATGTATATATACATATATACATGCATGCATGCAAGCATACATACATACGTACATACATTCATTCAGCCAGACATACGTACATACATACATGCATACATATGTATATACGCATACATGCATACCTGCAGATATACGTTTATCTATATATATACAAACATGCATACATATATACATACATACATACATGCATCCATACATGCATACATACGTACGTATGTACATACATACATACGTATATACATACATACATACATACATACATACATACATACATGCATGCATGCATGCATGCATGCATACATGCATGTATGCATGCATGCATACATACATACATACATACATACATACACAAATACATACATCTATGCGTACATACATACATGTATACATGCATACCTACATACATTCATGCATATACACATACATGCATGTATGCATGCATGCATACATGCATGCATGCATGCATGCATGCATGCATACATACATACATACATACATACATACATATATACATACATACATACATACATACATACATACAGATGTTCGTGCATACATGAATATCGCGTGCATCTGCCAAAACTGACCCCCCTACCTTCTGCTCGTGGGTACTCTTCACTGCCTCAAGACGGCCCCAAGACGGCTGCACGATGTCCCAAGACCAGCCCTGAGACAGCCGATAGACCCGCCAGAAACCCCCAGATGCCCTTCAAGAACCAAGCACCCCGAGCAAGCCCCAATAAGCCCCGAAGCGGCGGCCAAGGAGCCCTCCAGCAGAGGGCTCTGGGAAACCAGACTCATTGAGAGACAAAGGTCTGCTCCCTCGCGCTACCTCTCAAAGCTTTTCGACCTGAGATGGCTCCAAGAAGGCTTCGGAGAGCGCAGAGGCGGCCCCACAGGGTCCCGAGAAGCCCCCACGATGGCCCCAAGGCGGTCAGAGACCCCCCAAGACCGCCGCCAGAGGGCTCCGAGAAGGACCCAAGACTCAACCAGATGACCCAAGATGATTCTGCCAGGCCTCTCTGGGACAGCTCTGCTGAGCCATCGGCCCAAAGAGCTCCCAAAGACCCCCAACAGGCCCCCCCAGAGAGTCCCAAGAGGCCACGATGAAGCCCCGTAAAAGGCCTCGAAGAAGTCCCAAGAAGCAACGCAACCAGCATCCAACGCTACGGGCACGCCGCGCCACAGCGTCGTAGAGCTGCTTCCCAGATGTCCCCAAAGACATTTCTGCCGAACCTCTTCGGGGAAACTCTGACGACGGCCAAACCACGGAACCGATCCCTAGATAGAGTCGTGTTAGTACCAGGTCTCTGCGCCGTTGGGCGTCGGAAACCAAAGTGCTTCATTACAGCCTGGATGGCGGAATGCCATGCGTCATCTGCTTGCGGGGTCACCCCCCGAGAACCGGTTTCGGGCCCTGAGGCGATCAAAAAACGACCAGCGACAAAAGAGTACCCGAACCCTTGGGGCTTCCTCACCGTCTTAGGCGGGAGGGCGCGCGCAAGGCTGAGTAGCGCCTCGAGATATTTGTTTAACCTCATCGCCCACATGCCCCGAATCAAGAGAACCAAAGTGAGGGAAGAAAACGAGCATTCCTCTCCCTCTTGTTCTGCGGGGGGGGGGGGCCCTCCAGGACCCCCAGGGGAGGCATCCAGCGACCCCCAGACGACCCGAGACCGCCGCAAGAGATGGCCAAGACGGCCCGGGGCCGATCTCTGGCCAAGTCTCGCGCGACTCTGCAAGCACTGCCGTGCATGCGCAGGCGCATCGGAAACTGGGCCAGCTTCCAGGAAGCGCTGCTGAAAACATTATGGGCCAAAACGAAGCAGGTGCGCAACCACCCCCAGTGGGCCTCGAGCCCCACGGAGACAAGTCGTGGATCACCCGCCGCTAGCCTGCACTGCGAGGGTGGCGAGAGGACGGGTGCGCGGGCGGATCCCCGCTGCACCCCGCGGGATGCGACGACGGTCGCACCAGCACCCCAGTTCGTGATGGACGTCCATCGGCCCACTCACCAGAGTGACGGCACCGCCCCCCTCCACCCCCAAGGCCGTCCCCCTAGCTACCGTCGTGAGTTCGTCCACCCGCCCGCCTGCCCTCCCACCCCCCCTCCCTCCCTCCGCCCACCGAGGGGGGCGCGAGGCCCGGCCGAAGCCGCGGCTCGTCCAAGGGCCCTCCGGGCCGCTGCGTCAGCCTAGGGGCCGGGCCGCCTGGCGGACGGCACCTGCACCACGTCGCCCGCCAGCCACCTGTGGCACATGAACCGGACGTACTCCTCGATGTCCATGAGCTCCGCCCCGCAGACTTCGACGACCGCCCCGCTCAACGCCTCGACGTCGGTGTAGCAAAGGCCGACCACGCCCGCGCCAATGCCCTGCCACAGCTCAGGTACCGTGACGACGCCGCTGCCCTCGCCGTCGATGGCGTAGAACTGGTGCCTGAAATCCGTGATGGCCGTCTTCGGGATGCCCATGTCGTCGAGCAGCTTCCGCAGCCGGTATCTCTGGGCCGCCCTGAAGCGCTGCACGACCTTCAGCACCAGGTCCTGGAAGTCGTCCACGCCGATGTCCTTGCTGCCGTCCCTGTCCGCCTCCACCATCAGGCGGCCCACTTCGGACTGCTCCTCGCGGCTCCTGGGGGAGAGGCCCATGTGCCAGAGCAGCTGAGAGACCTTGCCCAGGTGCAGCCGGCCCTTGCTCTTCAGATCTGCGTCCTCAAACATCGCGGCAAGGCTCTCGAGTCTCTGCGGCATGGTCTTCATGCGAATATCCGAGGCTATGTGCAGGAATTCCTTGAAGGCGATGCACTGAACGCTCTTGTCTGAGGAATCCAAGAGCTCACGAAGGTTCAGCAGACTTGCGCCGCGCCTCGGAGTGGTCAGCAGGCCCCTGTCGATCAGCAGGTCGTGGCAGGTGGCGAGGTCGATCTTCCTGCCAGGTCCGCATGCCAGCATGAAGGAGTCGTACATGGACACGAGCTCATCCCTGTGCGACAGCACCGTATCTTGGTCGATCCCTTCCTTCTTGGCGATGTGCGCCTCCCTCTCCGCAAGGGCACGCTCCGCGTTCTCGCGCGCGTCGTGGATGAGGTCCTCGAACCCGGCGTAGTCGACCCTGTCGGGCTCCACCTCGACGTCGCGGACCTTCCTGTCGAAGGCGGCGCGCATCTCCTGCACGCTGCCGAAATCGACGTCCCAGGCGCACAGGCACTCGAAGACGGCCCCGCACTCGCGCCTGCTGAGGTACCCGGAGTCGTCCGCGTCGAAGATCTGGAACTGCCTCCTCAGCCCATCGCGGCGCAGCTCGCGGAGCGTGTCCCTCACCACGGGCACCACCTCGAGGGCGAAAGCCGCCAGGTCCATCGGCTCCGCCTCCGTGGCCCCCTGCGCGAAGCGCTTCGCACAGAGCCAGATCTCCTCCCGCTCCAGGCCCGTCTTACTGCGCAGGCCGAGGTAGTGCAGCGCAGACACCAGCTGCGAGGGCGCCCAGAGGTGGCCCCTCTCGTCCGCGCCGGCCTCCTCGAACGCCGACCTCATTGCCGACTGCACCGCCTCGGGCATCCCAGCGAGCGACTGCCCACCCTCGTGGGCCGTCTTCTTCCTCTGCTTCTCGCATCCGCTGATCCTGCTCAGGTACCCCAGCATGGCCAGTCGGCCCTGAAGCTTGGAGCTCGTCCTGGATATCGCTTGCATGTCGCTTCTGGAGAACAGTGTGATGTGGGTCTTTCTAGGCGTATGTCGGGCGTGTCCCCCTACAGGGGGATTTTAAACGAAAAATAAAAAATACACAAAAAATGCTCAAAATATGCCCCAAAATACTCAAAAAATAGTCCCCAGACTATTTTTTGACTGTTTTTGAATATTCCCCCTGTAGAGGGACAGGCCCGACATAGTTCTAGGCTTTGTCCGCGCCTTGGTGGCCATGGGGCTGCACTCCGCGGCTCCCTGGTCGTCGCTGGCCTTGGAGGTGTGCTCCGTGATCCGCCACCGCGCCCCGTGACGCGCCGAGGCGTGGCAGGGTGCCAAGTGCTGTCTGGCAGGATTTCTGCCAGTCTTCTGAGGGGGGGGCCCTCCCTCCACGCCTCGGAAATCCAAATCAAGCCATCATCATCATCATCATCATCATCATCATCATCATCATCATCATCATCATCATCATTATCATCATCATCATCATCATCATCATCATCATCATCATCATCATCATCATCATCATCATCATCATCATCATCATCATCATCATCATCATCATCAGCATCATCATCATCCTCGTCGTCGTCCTCATCATCAATATGGTCATCATCATCATCATCATCATCATCATCATCATCATCATCGTCATCATCATCATCAGCAGCAGCATCTTCATCATCATCATCGTCATCGTCATCGTCATCGTCATCGTCATCCTCGTCGTCACCATCATCATCGTCACCATCATCATCATCATCATCATCATCATCATCATCATCAGCATCATCATATCAACAAACGCTAACTCCAAAAAGGTGAGAGGACAGGAGGAGGACGAGAGGAGGATGGGAGGAGGACGAAAGGAGGACGGAAGCAGAACGGGAGGAGCAAAATCAAGCAAGCGCAAGCAAGCAAGCGGAAGCAAGCAAGCGCAAGCGAGCAATAACAAGCAAGCAAGAGCCAGCGATCAAGTGCAAGCAAGCAAGGGCAAGCAAGGGCAAGCAAGCGAGAGCAAGCACGCAACAGCAAACAAGCAAGCGCCATTGGGAAAAAAGGGGGCATCGGAAAAAGGGGGGGTGCCATTGGAGAAAGGGGGGGCGGGGTGCTAAAGATCAATTACGTATGATGAGCTAGGACTCCTATAGGGCAAGCCGATTTGGAGAATCATCAGCATCAAAATCCGCACGATCAGCATCATAATCCTCATCATCATCATCACCACCAGCATAATCATCAGCATCACCATCATCAGTAGCAGCATCATCATCGTCGTCGTCACCATCATCATCATCAGCATCATCATCATCATCAGCATCATCATCATCATCATCATCATCATCATCATCATCATCATCATCATCATCATCATCATCATCATCCAGCGTTCCAACCAAGCCAGACATCTGTTTTGTGTTCGCAGGCCAGGCAGACTGCACACGACGACGGGCCGGCTCGTGCCAGGGGACAGCCGGCGGCGGAGGAGGAGGAGGACCAGGCAGGAGGACACCACCACCGACCAGGAGCGGAGGGGAAGGAAGGGAAGGGAGGGCGGGCGAGAGAAAAGGCTATGGAGCAACAAATGTGAGTGCCAGTGACAAACGACATTCGGCGGCTCTCATTCTGCTTCTGGATTAAAGTTCAAAGAACAGCCATCCAGCCCTCCAACCAAGCCAGAGATCTGTTTTGTGTTCGCAGGCCAGGCAGACTGCACACGACGACGGGCCGGCTCGTGCCAGGGGACAGCCGGCGGCGGAGGAGGAGGAGGAGGACCAGGCAGGAGGACACCACCACCGACCAGGAGCGGAGGGGAAGGAAGGGACCCCAAGTCCCGAGAAGGCTTCTGGCCAAAATGGCCGATAAAACTGTTAGAACGATATAAGACGCTGCAGGCGCGCCAAAGGAAGTCTTTGAACGCAGTTCATTACTGCACCGGCAAAAGTCGAGGCCACTCGACGAGGGTAGCTTTGGGCGACCTGAGTCCAGAGCTTGCCCGAAGACGGGTTTCTCCCTGTCAAAACGATGTGATGTTTGCCAGAATGTACACAGCGGCCGCCACGGGCGTTACAAAGGCGAGGCAGCTTAACTTGGAAACCGCTCCCCCAAGCTTGGACACGAGTTGGTTTACGCCAGCGGCTCCCGAATCCACAGAAATCAATCACGAGGCTCTGGGATGAGGGAAGAGAGGAGAGTCTAACGAGCGGGGGAGCGGACCAGAGGAAGAGGCGGGGTTCTCGAGGAAGGCGGGAATCCCGTGGCGATTGCACACCCGAATGACTTTCAAAGAAAAGAAGAGTTGGCTATTCCCTCGAGTCACCGCTTCGGTGGCACGGCCCGTTCAACCTTAAAGGCCCCATATGGCTTCTGGCGAGCGGATTCTGCACCAACTGCTGTCTGGAGGGCCGCGCCTAGCTCGAGACCAACTGTTGCATGGCGCGCCGAGCCACACAGCCAAGACTATGCCCGAAGAGACCCAGCCGAGGATGGCACGCCGGATAACCAGTCGATCCAGATCGAACCAGGGCCTCGAAACAAAGTCCGCCGCGATCACTCCGCAACCCAGATTGTTTATTCCTCGGCTGAGCCCCTCGGATCCAGCGAAAAGCTCCTGGAAAATCTGTCTGCGATTGCGACTGGCAGCAGCCATGGCAGCATAGAGCAGAGAGCGCAGGCGAGCATTCACTTGGCGGTCAGTCAGCGGCGCCGCGCCTGGGCTGCTCGCACGGGCGGCGCCTGCACGGGCGGCGCCAGCGGTCCGACAACTCCGGCGGAGATGTCGCCGAGCTGCGCCGAGACGCGGTTGCCGTAGTCCACCACCGTCGGGGAAGCTTTGGCCAGCTCCGAGACAGCCCGCGTCTGCTTGGCGCAGCGCTTCAGGGTTGCGCCCGATGCCCAGCGCCCCCGAAGCTTCACCTCCAGCGGCGCGCGGAGGCGATGGAGGAGGTCGTGGGACGCTCCCCCGTGGCGCAGCCCGTACGCCGGCACCCCCAGGTCCGTCAGCTGGAGCTCGGCTGCCGCCTCCGCGAGGCGCGCTGACAGGTCCCCCTGCGGGAAGCTCCAGATGCGGTCCGTCGACGCTCTCGCGCACGACTTCAAGGCCTGCAGGCTGGGATACAGGAACGTCAGCGAGTCCAGGAGCACGGCGTCGTCCCGCGCGTTCGTCTTGCTGGGGGCCCCAATCTCCACTGGCGCCAGCAGCAGGCCCCAGACGCTGGCGGCCCCTCCGGCCGCCTCTACGGGGGCGACCAGCTGGAGCGACGAGAGCGAGTCGCACTCGCCGGGCCGAAGGCACGCCACGAACGAGATGAGGGCCGCCACCGCGTGCTCTACCAAGCCCCGGTGGAGGAGAACGCCCACGATTGCGGCCAGCCGGATCCAGGGCACGGGCATGCGGCTCTTTCTGGGCGCCACCTTGCCCCAGCCCGCCAGCGCTCGCGAAGCCCGCGGAAGCGCGCCCGCTCCCCAGCGGCCCAGGTCCGGGCAGAAGAACTTCAGCGCCGCGATCAGCTTGCTGGCGTCGTCGCCCGCGAGGCCCCCGAAGAACAGCTTGTCCAGGAAGAGCACCAGGCAGACGTCCAGCTCCTCGTAGCTCTGCCAGCCCAGGCGGACCGCTGTCACCCAGTTGAGGAAGGTCAGGGCGCGGCGGTGGTAGTCCTTGTAGGTCGCCGGCGCCACTGACCGCCCCTCCAGGTAGGACAGCTCGGCCAAGGCCGGGAGGACGAAGGGCGACGGCGGCAGCGGGGGGCACCGTCGGCGAGCAGCAGCCTGCACTGCGCTCGGAACCCTCGACTGCCCCGCATGCCACGCGGAGGCCTCTGGCACCAGCGCCCGCGCCGTGCAAGGCCCCGCTCTGGTCGAGGACGGGAACCAGGGGGGCGGCTGGCAGCGCATGGGCGGCAGCATCAGCACCCCCAGCATCAGCAGCAGGGCTGGCGGTCTTCGGCTCGGCCGCATGCTTGATGTAGAGGCGACCTCGTGAGGGGTAGTCCGATGGGTTGCGCTCTGAGGGGACCCAACGGACGGAGAGCCGAACCCCGCAGGCCAACGACAGGGCGCAGATTTCTCGAAGTACGTCTCGGATCTGGAAGGCCCCGGATCGCCCTTTGCCGACAGCGAGAGCAAGCCCGAGGTTGTCGACGAAGATGAGCAGCCGACGGCCGAAAACAGCGCGGCTACGAAGCAGGTGTCGGAGAGCCGAGGAGAGAGCCAGGCCCTCGAGACGGAGGATGTCAGCGTCAGCCCTCCATTGAAAGCTCTGAACCACCTGCCAGCGGTCGGGCTCCATGAAGTCGGCGTCGACCGGGTCGAAGGAGTCCGCCACCGCGCGCGCCCGGAGCAGCCCTGCAGCGAAGCCGATCGCGTCGTCCTGGGCGGCAGACTCGGACTCGACACCAGCGCCAGCGCCAGCAGCCAGGGCGTCCTCCGCGAGGAACGCGCGGTCGCGTGCGGCAGCGGCACCAGTGACGCGGCAACGCCAGCGTTCGGCGACGCGGCCGAAGGCGGCCGCCTCTGCGGGCTTGCAGCGTCGGCGGCAGACCCCGCACCCCCAATGCGAGGCGTCACTGGCGGCGACCACGTCGCGCCATCGAGCGCCCGCGTCGTCGACCAGCAGCGGCAGCAAGCCCATGACCACGACCAGCTCGCGCCGCACTGAGGGCCACAGCTCCACCAGGCGCCCCCTGCCGCAGCGCGCGAAGGCGTAAACGGCGGACAGCGCGGACAGCGAGCAGCGCTGGATCAGCATGACCCAGGTAAGGTGCCCGATCAGGATCTCCACGACGCCCCCACTGCATCGCCCCTTGGCAAGGAGCTCGGCCAGGGCGGCCCTCAGGCGCCAAACCCGCTTGCGCGACACGCGCACCGTGTGGTTGACGCCGTCCAGCTCCAGCCCCACGAACTGCACCTGCGTCGACACGCCCGTCTCCTCATGCACGATGAAGCCCGGGTCGCTGAAGGAGTCGGCCACGCGCTGACCAGTGGATGCAACGGCGTGTCGGGGGCCACCCATCACCAGGAAGTTGCCCACGCAGGCGGCTCCCAAAGGCGAACCCAGAGACAAGGGCATGGCCGCGGCTCTGTCACTAACGAGTCGATCACCAGGCAGACCACCGCGGCGGACACCCCCCAACGACCAAATGGCAGAGGTGGGGCCCAGCTCCGCCCCATCGGGAGGACGGCGAGGTGCGGCGTGAGCAGGTCGCTGGGCCGCGACTGGCGGCCGTCGACGAGCGGGCAGCCCACCGCCTCGGCACGCACCGAGGCCAACCTGAAGGCGTCGCCGAGCTCGTCGGGGATCGCGATGGCGTAGAAGGCGTTCTGGATGTCCCCCGCGTAGAAGTAGCAGACGTCGCACTCGGCAGTCTCAAGCCGACTGAAGGCCGCCGCCGCAGGCAACTGCGTGCGAGGCGGCGGCATGAAGTCCAGGTTCGCCCAACGTGCGTCGAAGATAATGCGCTGGGCGCCGCTCTTCTTCGCCACCAAGAAAACGCCGAGCGTCGGCGGTCGACCCGAAGCGGCAGCGAAGCGCACCATGCCGCGGGAGCACAGCTATGAAGCCAGAGTAGCGAGAGGAGGTGCGGAAGGCGGGGTCAGAGCATGGGCGCACCAATCCCAGCTACTTACGAAGGCGGTCAGCGTCATCGATGCTACGACGCGAGTTGGCCAATAGATCCCTCAACCATGTGTGGTGCTCCGGGGCGAGCGCGGCGGTCAGCGAGACTGGCGCGGCGCCCGTCTCGGGCCAGGAGACGAGGTCCTTGTTGTAGGGTACGACCGGGGAAGATCCGCCACACGCGATGGCGCCCCCACAGAGCTCGCGGAGGCCCCCGCGGGTGCTGACGTCCCGAGGCGGGGGGCCCAGCGCGACGCACTTGTCCATGATGCGCTCCTTGGCGAGCGACTGTGCCGCGGTGTCGACCCGGGCGGGCCCGCGAGCCGAGCGGCCAGCAAGAACATTAAAAAATGAAATCGCGTCATTCGCCAACTCCGCACTGCACTGAAGTCGCTGCCGACGTCGCTGAACTGCTCGCGAGCCGCCTGGAAGCCGGGCGGGCACCTCGAGCATCGAGAGAGGGAAAATGTCTCGCTGACGACTGGCCGACATCGGCCGGGAGCGAAGGGCCTGTGTTGCGAGCTCCCGCGCGCGGCCGGGGCGCAGGCAGCAGCCTTGATCAGTCGAGGTGGCCGAGCAGTCAGCCCTGGCCGCCGTCGCCGCCGCGGCGCCTCTGGGGCGGCGGCGGCTTGGCGAGCGCCCGCTCCTCCCTCGCCATTCGGCGTTCCTTGAGCACTGCGTTCTCGGCCGCCACTTGCTCCGCGACCCACTTCGAGAGTGCGGGGCGCACCATGATGCCCCTGGTGTTCTGGAGCCCCGTGAAGAACCAGCTCTCGTCGTTCTCTTGGTGTCCTGAGCCGGCCGTGCCGAGGATGCGATCCTTGAGTTCTCCTCGCACAGCTGCAACTGCCTGCAGATGAGCTCCATCGAGGCGAGGCTGCTGGCATCGAGCTGATCATAGCACATGGCCGTCTGGAGGATCTTGGACAGCTCCGAGTGGAGCAGCATCGCAGGGTCGTCGAATCCCAATCGGCAGGCCGAACGGAACGCAACGTGGTGCCCCACCGCCGATCCACCGTTCTCCAACATGAAGTTGGCGCACCAGACGGCAGTGCATGGGCCAGGCACGATCCAGTCTGGCCAACTCTGCTGGCGCATCTCCGTGACCGCATCACGAAACTCCTTGTGGCGTCTCCCCTCTATGTCATACGTGACGGGCAGCGTGCGGAAGTCGCCCCCGGCGACAGAGGGCGCAGGGCCCAGTCCAGCAGCGAGCGCAGCATGGAGGCCCCCGTGGCCAGCGGCGACGCCAGCGCCGGCAGGGGCCACAGGGGCGGGGGCTCCGATGACAGGCGGCCCTCCGCCTGCGGCGGCGCCGGCGGCGCCAGGCGGGCCCGCGGCAGGCACTGGGCCAGCCAGCCCCACAGGTCCTGCGAGGGCGGCTGCGAGGCCAGCAGCCCCGCCTGCAGCCGCCGGGGCAGGCGGCGCGCCGCCCTGCGGCCCAGCAGCGGCGCCCGGGGCAGCGGCGGCGGCGGCAGGAACGACTGCATGCCCGACTCCAGCGGCCAGGAGCGCGGCGTCGTGCTCGGCGACCATCCTGACGGCTGCTGGGCGCAGCGCTGCGAAGTCCGCCAGCGAGAGCGGGGCGGCGCAATCGCACACGGGGATCCCTCCAGCCGCCGCCGGCGGGCCGCCACCGTTGACTCGACGGTACCAGGCACGGATGTCCGAATTCGAGGCCCCCAGCCACGCAGTCGGTCGGACGTACTGCAGACACAGCCACCACAGTCCGACCGTGAAGAAGCGGAGGCTGCACATCGTATTCAACGAACAGCTCATCGCCCTCATTCATCGATAGACGCCGCCTCCGCGCGGTGGATGCTGGAGTGGCTGCCGCGCCCCCGAAGGTGAGAGTGTCGGCGCTGGCCGACCGCCCTCAGGCGCTGGCGCGGGCGCGGCCGGCGGCCTGTCCTGGCGACGACCGCAGCGCTCGAGGCGGCCCGCCAGCCAGCGAAGCCCCTCCAAGAGCAGCGGGCCCGCGAGCGAGAGGAGCACCTGCTGGAGCGACACCTGCTCGGGCGACTGGGCGCCGGCCGAGCACTGCTGGAGCAGGGCGGCGCACTCCTCCAGCGAGGGCGCGCTCTGCTCCACGATCGGCTCCGCGCACGGCGGAGCAGGAGGAAACCACGAGGCGCAGTCCTCTGCTGAGGGCGCCTCCGGCTCCGCGACGACCTCCGCGGCGGGCGGAGGCGGGGGCGGCGGCGGCGGGCCGCAGGCGAATCGCGGCTGGGCCACGGGGCCCAAGGCGATCCAGGCCAGGAGGAAGCCCAAAGACGCAAGGCTGGCTCCCTCTGGCCGCATCTCGAGAGAAAAGGCTATGGAGCAACAAATGTGAGTGCCAGTGACAAACGACATTCGGCGGCTCTCATTCTGCTTCTGGATTAAAGTTCAAAGAACAGCCATCATCATCATCATCGTCATCGTCGTCGTCGTCAACATCGTTACCAACAGCAACATTAGCATCATCAGCAGCATCATCGTGATCGTCATCAGCTCCCTCATTTCCCCCACTCCGCCCCAGACCAGCCTGACTGCAGCCCGACGCAGGCACGCCGCGGCTGAGGTAGCACAAATAATAGCTTCTCCAAGAAGAAGAAGAAGAAGAAGAAGAAGAAGGAAAAACAAAGAATATGAGACAACAAAAAAAACACTGGCGACGTACCCAACCCTTGCGCAATGCGAGGCGTAAGTACATCAGGATTGCTACAACAGGGGCGATGACATAACATGGACGCCTGTGCTTTTGCAAGCAGCAATCGGAAGGCCCACAGGCCCCCGATCAAGATGTAAGGGCGTCGTAGTGGTTACTAACGCAGACCCCCCCCCAGGGACGGCGAGGTCTCGCTCAGGTCCCCGCGGTGCCTCACTCCGCTGGACCCAACAGCAGCCCTCGAAAGTGGCGACGGTGTCGCAGATCGCAGCCCCCCAAGGGCCGCGAGGTCTCGCTCAGGTCCCCGCGGTGCCTCACTCCGCTGGACCCACCAGCAGCCCTCGAACGTGGCGACAGTTTCGCAGATCGCAGCCCCCAAGGGACGGCGAGGTCTACCTCAGATCCCCGCGGTGCCTCACTCCGCTGGACCCACCAGCAGCCCTCGAAAGTGGCGACAGTCGCAGATCGCAGCCCCCAGGGACGGCGAGGTCTACCTCAGATCCCCGCGGTGCCTCACTCCGCTGGACACACCAACAGCTCTCGAAAGTGGCACCAGTATCGCAGATCGCAGCCCCTCAGGGACGGCGAGGTCTCGCTCAGATCCCCGCGGTGCCTCACTCCGCAGGACCCACCAGCAGCCCTCGAAAGTGGCGACTGTTTCGCAGATCGCAGCCCCCCAGGGACGGCGAGGTCTCGCTCAGATCCCCGCTGTGCCTCAGTCCGCTGGACCCACCAGCAGCCCTCGAAAGTGCCGACTGTTTCGCAGATCGCAGCCCCCCCAGGGACGGCGAGGTCTACCTCAGATCCCCGCGGTGCCTCACTCCGCTGGACCCACAAGCAGCCCTCGAAAGTGGCGACAGTTTCGCAGATCGCAGCCCCCCAGGGACGGCGAGGTCTCGCTCAGATCCCCGCGGTGCCTCACTCCGCAGGACCCACCAGCAGCCCTCGAAAGTGGCGACAGTGTCGCAGATCGCAGCCCCCAAGGGACGGCGAGGTCTCAGAGCATCCGACCGCGTTCTCACTGAGCTCCGACAGTGTCCAGATCGCAGCCCCCCAGGGACGGCGAGGTCTCGCTCAGATCCCCGCGGTGTCTCACTCCGCTGGACCCACCAGCAGCCCTCGAAAGTGGCGACTGTTTCGCAGATCGCAGCCCCCAAGGGACGGCGAGGTCTACCTCAGATCCTCGGGGTGCCCCACTCCGCTGGACCCACCAGCAGCCCTCGAAAAAGGCGACTGTTTCGCAGATCGCAGACCCCCAGGGACGGCGAGGTTTACCTCAGATCCCCGCGGTGCCTCACTCCGCTGGCTTCACCAGCAGCCCTCGAAAGTGGCGACTGTTTCGCAGATCGCAGCCCCCCAGGGACGGCGAGGTCTACCTCAGATCCCCGCGGTGCCTCACTCCGCTGGACCCACCAGCAGCCCTCGAAAGTGGCGACTGTGTCGCAGATCGCAGCCCCCCAGGGACGGCGAGGTTTACCTCAGATCCCCGCGGTGCCTCACTCCGCTGGCTTCACCAGCAGCCCTCGAAAGTGGCGACTGTTTCGCAGATCGCAGCCCCCCAGGGACGGCGAGGTCTACCTCAGATCCCCGCGGTGCCTCACTCCGCTGGACCCACCAGCAGCCCTCGAAGTGGCGACTGTTTCGCAGATCGCAGCCCCCCAGGGACAACGAGGTCTACCTCAGATCCCCGCGGTGCCTCACTCCGCTGGACCGCAGCCCTCGAAAGTGGCGACAGTTTCGCAGATCGCAGCCCCCATCGTCGGCGAAGAGAGGGCAGGAGCAGGCGGGAGGCGGGAGGAGGAGGAGGAGGAGGAGGGACGCGACCACAGTGCTCTATTCAAAACGAATACCCAACCAAGGAGGGTTGGGAAAAAACGAACGAACGAACCAGCGAACGAACGAACGAAATGTGTCACATGCTACCGCCTTGTGTTGGCGCTCGAAGCGTCCCCACAAAGAGTGCTGTGCTGGTTCGAGAGCCGCTTCCTCTTCGGCCTACTCGGCGGTTCCAGGGGAAACCGCGTGCAGCTCGAGTCGAGCTTAGGGGCCACGAGCCTCACAGATTACGTCATTCCTCTTCCTCTTCCTCTTCCTCATCATCATCATCATCATCATCATCATCATCATCATCATCATCATCATCATCATCATCATCATCATCATCATCATCATCATCATCATCATCATCATCATCATCATCATCATCATCATCATCATCATCATCATCATCATCATCATCATCATCATCATCATCATCATCATCATCATCATCATCATCATCATCATCATCGCCATCATAATCATTATCATAATTACCCTTATCCTCCTACTCCGCCCCAGCGCGGCCTCGCAGCAACCCAAGGTAGCATCGAGACGGCCGAAATGTCACATGAGACGGCCACGTGGGCACTGCTCCAACCGTCGCCACACTGAGGGTGGGGCAGGAGTCGTGAGGGGAAACGGGGAGGGGGCACAGAACGCGCGCGGAGAGAAGAAAGCATCAGGGCTGGACGGGGCCGACGCCGAGGGCAAGGAGACACGCGCACCGACACGATGCGGAAGAGCGTGCCACATGCTGCGGCTCTGCCGACGCCGGGGCAACACGAGGCGTCACGCGCCACGGCCCTGCGGCGCGCCTCCCCGGAACGGTCGCCACCCGGGGGGGTGCTGACCCGGTGCGGCGGCGGGGCCTGCCGCAGGCAGCTGGATGTGCCGCCCCCTCAGAGCCTCGAGGAAGCACACCTTTTTCGTCCTCTTGGAGTCACTCCTGCCAAGCGCTGGCCCGGGGGACTCCGTGGGCGGCGGCGAGCAGGCGGCTCGAGCCTGCTGGCCCGCCAGGCACCAGCGGCGCTGCGGCGGCCTGCTCCGCACGGGAGAGGGCGCGCGGCCCGCGCCCCTGGCGACGGCCACGCCCGGCAGGCGCTCCACCTCGGCAGGGTGTTTCACACCAGCGGCGCCGCCCGCGACCTTCGAGCTGCTCCTCTCTCCTGGCAGGGGCACCCTGCCGGGCGCGCGGCCCTCCTCTGGAGTGAACTCGTGCACGGCCGCCTCCGCGTGCCCCCGCGCCTCCTGGCGCCTGGCTCTGCCCCTCTCGCGCCTGGCGCGCACGCCCTCCCGCTGCGACTGGCTGGCCAGCCTGGCCATGTCCAGGCGGTGCCGGGCTAACTCGACGTCGTGTTGCCGCTTGCCGTCCTCCAGCGCCCTGTCGCCCCGCAGGATGACCCGGGCGCCGTCCTGCACTCCGTGCGCCACGTGGCCTTGCGCGCGGACCTGCCGGCCCACCTCGGCGGCCACGGCGAAGCGGCCGACGGCCTCCGCGAGCTGCGCCGGCGTGCTGGGCGCGAGCCTGCCGGGCCCAGCGCCCCAGAGCGAGCGCGAGCTGCTGGCCAGCGAGCCCGGCGAGCCGCTCGGCTTGGAGGGCTGCATGTACGACCTGCCCGAGCTGGCGGAGCAGAGGCCCTCGTGCGGGCTGGCGGGCCCGGCATCGCCAGCGTCGCCGGTGAGTCCAGCCAGGCGCGCAGGGCGAGGCCGTGGGCGCGCCGGCCTGCTCGCCCGCGGAGCCTCCGGCGCCACGGCGGACGGCACCACCGGCAGCAGGCCCGCCGACATGTGCTCGGCCCATCGCCCCGGCCAAGCTGGCTGGCCGGCTCGTCCCCCGAGCGGCTTGCGCCGAGATGGGCACGGAGGAGGAGGACGACGGCGACGAAGACGGCGTTAAGGAGGACGTTGGGGGACACTGGACACTGGACACTGCGCCTGTCCGTCCCGCGGGACGGCCCAACGATGGGCCAGGCAGTGACGCCTCGGCACCAATTGCAAAATGCCTGCCAGCATGGACCACAAACAATGCATAATTGCAATACGGATGCGAATTAACCATATACCTCTGTATACATACAGACAAACACGTACATACATCTCGATCTATGTGTATATACACATGTACATATACACGTACTAGTGTAAAACATTGGATTCTATCCACGGCATTGAACAGATTGAGGTCATCGCGGTCGTCCTTGTAGTCGTCGTCGTCGTCGTCGTCGTCGTCGTCGTCGTCGTCGTCGTCGTCGTCGTCGTCGTCGTCGTCGTCGTCGTCGTCCTTGTATTCGTCCTTGTAGTCGTCGTCGTCGGTGTCGTCATCGTCGTCGTCGTAATCGTTGGTGTCGTCGTCGGTTTCGTCGTCGTCGTGGTGGTGGTAGTGGTGATGGTGGTGGTGGTGGTCGTCGTCGTCTTCGTCGTCGCCGAGGTTGAGCAGTCAAGGAGGCGGAGGAAGGAGGGAAGAAGGAGGAAAAGCAAAGAGCGAGAACGTGTAGGAACAGGAGGACCAACGGTAGCTTATTGGACGGTATTCTGGCCCTCGTGTACAGAATCCGGACCCTTGTGACCCGTCCGCCACCGCTGTTTTCGGGCCCTCTTGTGCAGAATGCGGGCCCTCTTGGCACGTCCCGGGGCTGTTTCTGCCGAGGATTCTTGGAAGCATCTTGGGGCCCCGTGGGAGCTTTTTGGCAGCCTCCTGGGGGCGCCTCGGGGGCCTCTTGCGAGGTCTCGGGGCCATCGTGGAGCGGAGGACCCGAAATGTCACGACAGGTTCCCCCCGCGCGGGACCGTCGCAGGGGCCTCTTGGCTCGTCCCAGCGGCCTCTGGGGCCCTCTTGGGCCTTAGACCGTCCTGGCGCCCTCCTAGCGGTCTCTTGGGGCGTCTTGGGGCGATTTTGGCAATCTCTGGGGCCGTCGGGGACGCCATGAAGACCAACAGGGCGACAATGCTGAAAGCATACAAGAAACCGCAGGATTTGGACCACGTTTGCCCCTTGGGTCCCGATCGGGGGGTCGTCCGGGGGCCCTCTTGGGACGTCTTCGGGGCCTCTTGGGCCGACTGGAGGCGTTCTGAGAGGCCTCGTAGGTGGGGTCGGAGTAGATGGGGTCGGAGGATCGCGCCGCATCGCCGATGCATCGGCGATGCATCGGCGATGCATCGGTGATGCACCGGCGATGCATCGTCAACGTCGGCGATGCATCGGCGACGTCGACGTGAAGCAAATAGGGCCCCGCATCGAGCCGCATCGGCGATGAACCGGCGATGCGGCGCGATCCTCCGACCCCATCTGCTCCGAGCCCATCTGGGAGGCCTGGAGTTCTGGGGCCGTTGGAGGGCTCCCTCTGGGGCCTCGTGGACCGTCTCGAGGTGTCCTGGAGCCTTTTCGGGGCGCTGGAACCGATTGGGGGGTCGTCCGGGGGGCTTCTCGGGACGTCTTTAGGGCCTCTTGGGACGACTTGAGGCGCTCTGGGGCAGTTGGGGGGGCTCTCGCCGGGGCCTCGTGGGCCGTCTCGAGGCGTCGGGGCGGTCGGTGGCGCCTTCTCTCGGGACGCAGTGGGGCGCCTCTGGCGCCCTCGGGCGGCTGGGGGCCTCCGCCGACCCACGAGGCATCTTCTCGAATTGGTGTCGCTCCCATCCTCCCATCCTCCCGTCCTCCTCCCATCCTCCTCCCATCCTTCCCTCCTCCTCCTCATCCTCCTCCTCCTCCTCCTCCTCCTCCTCCTCCTCCTCCTCCTCCTCCTCCTCCTCCTCCTCCTCCTCCTCCTCCTCCTCGTCCATTCCTTTTCCTTCTGCATAACTTCTCCCTGTCGCACCCCGAAGCCAATATTTAAGGCGGTCCGGGCATTTCGCCTGAGACTATCTCAACGCTTCGGATTCTGATGCTTCAAACTTGACAACAATTTCACAGATAGGAGGGCGGGTCGTTTTCAAAAGGTGGCTCTCGCCGAAGCACGGCACACATTCGCTTTTAAAAAATTGCAAGAGCTGCAGGGATTGAGGGCGGGTCCCTTTGAAAATGTGGCTCTAGCGCGGCGCATATTTATTCCAAAGACCTGCAAGAGCCTCACGGATTGAGGGCGGTTCCTTTTCAAAATGTGGCTCTCGCCTTAGCGCCGCGCACACTCGTTCTAAAAATTGCCAGGGTTTCATGATGAAGAAAATTCCCTTTTTCCTCGAAGCTGAAACGGCTATTGCGCAAAGCAAAAAGTGAGAGTAAGAGAAAGAAGATCGAATACAGAAGAGTAGAGAGCAAGATGGGGAGTAACTTCAACACCCCAACTAACATGAAACTGGTGACTGTACACTACCAGTGAAATGTTCTATACGCTCCTAATCATCTCTGTGGTTCAGAACCTCCCACGGGGCTCGCCGCGAGACCGTTCTTACTGCACAACACTAACATACACGAGCTATTACTTAGATGAGCCCCTTCTCGTTTCCCACATCATCCGTCTGAGCTAGAAGGTCCTCCTCCCCGTAGCCGCCCAAGCCGTGCGAAACCTTCAACGCTTTTGGATGACGTCCGGCCTCCTCCTTGAATCCCATGCCTCCCATAAAACGTACTATGAAAGCCTCCTCGACGTCTTTGGTCCCAAGATCAGCTAAGTTAGTTTTACCGTCTACTTTCTGCATATGGATATTCCCCTTTCCTACCTGGTGCTGTATCCACAACAGCGCCGTGTCCAAGTGTCGCACCTTCCCGAGACCGATCCGGGAAGCGATCCCCTTGGAAGCTGTGCTGTCTGTCCGCAGACGGATCCGCAGCTCGTCGCCGAAGTCCCGCGCCATGGACTGCATGCCAAGAGAATGGCTCCCTCCTCTGACGTTCGCTACAAATTCCGCCTCTCATGAGGACAGAGCTGGACTCGTCTGTGTAGCAGTCGAACATCGTAGGCAGTGATTGCCGATCATCACTACCGTGCAGCTCACAGACTTCCGGTCTGTTGGGTCTGACGCCCAATCAGAATCTCTCCATACGTCAACATACCCCACAGGCTCCTGCATCTGGAACTGCTGAACCCACCGGGGGTGGCCCTTCAGGTAGCGCACCGCGCGCTTGGGCCGGTTCCAGTGGCCCACAGTGGGCTTGCTCATCCCACGGGCCAGTCGATTTGCAGAAAACTGCAGGCGCGGCAGATCTGCCGCAAGGTACGCTATACGCATAGTACATGACCTGTACAAACTCACGGAGCTATCCGCGAGCGGCTCTTCCGAGTGGCAGTCGCCGCACTTTTCGCCTGGCGTGCCCACTGCTTTGACCCTGCCGCCGGTCAGTCCAAGCCGGTCTACTAGAAGATCCACGTGTCGAGGATCAGGCTCGTAAGTGACTGTCGGCACACCGTCCTTCGTGCGGAAATCAACCAAACGGTTCAGAATGGTGATGTGCGTGTCGTCACCGTCCTCAAAACCAAGCACACCTCTCTTCTTAAGGGTCATGTGCTTGCCGATTTCGTCAAACAAGCTGTTCATGTGGTCCACTTCACCTATGAACGCAAGATCGCCTCCGTGCCTCCACCCAATTGACAGTTTGTTCCTGCGCCTGTACAAACATGGGTTTGACACGCCAACGTCGTAGCCAAGCTTGGTAATGATGTCGTTAAAGAAACTGCCATTGGTTAAACTGCCCCATTGGTTCGCTGCGTCGCGCGCGCCGTAAATGGCGCGAAGAAGCTTTCCGACCACCCCTGGGGTAGCATCCTCCTCCGGGAGGCGGATGTACATCTCCCGCACACACGGCGCATGGAAATGAGCTCTGCTCACATCCATCACCAACATCTTCAGACGAACCGGGGCGCCTCGCACCCGCCTCGTGGCTGTCATGGAATGGAACAGATATCGAAGGCTCTCTAGTGGTGGCGTCGCGGCAAACGCGCCTTGCATGAATGGGTCTTGCCACTTGCACTCCCCGCCGACCAGCCGGGAGCGAACCTCCAAATTATCATCGTCACCTTTGTTGACATCGCACCAACGCACAGAAACCATGTTCTTGCCTTTCGCCTGTGCTGCTGGCACCTTTTCGCACACTGGAGAACCGCGCAGGAAATCCAACTCGGCGACTCTCGCTTTGCGCACCTGCGGCGTAGGTAAGAGCTCCCCAGAGACATCGTCGTAAAACTTCGCAAGGTCTTTCTCTGGATAGTCTGCGGGGTCGTGGCCTGCGACCCCCGGCTCGAGGGAGGACAACGACAACTCCCCGTCTTCCTGGAGCTGCCGCCGGAGGCCACGCAGCACCGCACTTACCAGCGCGGGCGCGCACCCCCCTGCCCCCGCAGCCTGGGAACACGTTCTGTTCCAAAACTTGCACGTCGCAAGCTCCTCGGCGACACACCTGCTGTTGGTGGGCCAACCGGCCCCCTGCGCCACCAGCTCGCGCCCGCCTCCTTTGGTGGCGATGGCCTGCCCCATCCCACGCTCGTCAATGCGCACCCAGAACACATCTGGCTGCTCTAACACCCCCTGCGCGCACGGCCCCTGCAGAGACGCCGCCACGGTGCTCGCGTAGCATGTATCGAGCAGCGTCGATTTGCTTCCTGCACAGCGGACAAGACGCCCGGAGTTGCTGCCTGCTGCGTGCCCCGCGCGCGCCCCGCGCGCCTGCGCCAGCATCGCCCCTGCGCTACCGGCTCCAAGGAGGGCCGTCAGTGCCCCCCACTAGCAGGCATGGCCGGATCTGCTCCTGCATTTCGTCGGCCTTCTGCTGTTGCTCTGGGACCTCCAAGTCCCACCCTGTGGCGAAGTCAAGCACGTAGCCCGGGTGAAGGCCGAACTTGCCCACCTGCGTGGTGAACCTGCTCTTGCAGAACACCTCGCCCACAGCTGCCTCCCAGCTGCTGTCCAAAAGCGGACCGCCCCTCGCGACCGAGCAAACGGACTTGATAGACGGGCCAACTGCCGCGCCCATCTGCCGAAGATTCGCCTGGATACTACCAAGATCCACGTCGTCCTCGTCTAGACCAGGACCTGGCCTATCCGCGGCGCTGGGGTCCGCGTTACCAAGCGATTCTCCTTCGTCGCCGTCTCGAACCAACACTGGCTCTGACCCGGCCAGCGCAGCCTCGACGCTGCCAGGCCTTAGCGGTGCAGCCGGCCCTGCTGTAGCCGAAGCTGTCACCCCAGATTCGGCTGCCGCCGCTGCCGGTTCCCCTCCTGCGCCTGGCGCAGACTTGCCGCGGTGCCCCCCGCGACGGTCTACTAGCAGGCATATTGATGAGCCGCTTCCGCTGCTGCGAATCAATCTCTTCCCCCACCGACTCCCCCATGAAACAGTAATCACAAGAGACGCAAAGTATTTTCAGATCGTCGCTCTCCCGCCTAAAATGACTGTCTGCCTTCCCACAACCAGCCACGCACGATCTGCACCAACTCTGGCAAGGACAATGATCAACACTACGCCTTGCAATCTCCTCCGCCGAAGGAAGACTTGGGGGGGGGAGCTCGAATGACCCCGCCTCCAGCGTTGGCCATGTGAGACTGGAGATGAGCGCCGCCATTCCCTCCTTGGCCCGCGGGGCTGCCCGCTGGCGCCCTCGGCCCTGCGGCCGGCACAGGTGCGCTCGCGGGGCCGTCCGCCGAGCCACCTGGTGAAACTGACTGTGAAACATGAGGCCCCGCTGCTAGTGCTGCCGGAGGGGCCACGGAGCTACCCGCGACCGTTGGAGCACCTGAGGTTGCCTCCTCCACGGGACTTACGGCCAGGCCAGCCCGTCTCAGTTTGACGGCAGGATGACTCTTGCGTCGAGCTCATACCTGCCCCCTCTACGATGCCTCTCCAAGACTTCGCCCGACTCCCTGCGACGAGCCCACCGACGACCGTCGACGAAGAAAACATCGCGACCGTGATCTTCTAAATCACACAGTGCCAACAAAGGTTTGCGGACTGGGACGATGTGAACAGTAGCGCGCCTGCGAACACCACCAATGTCTAACTCGCACACCCTCTTCCCGAGGTTCGGCAAGGACGGCGCGACGGCGCCCCCAGGGCCGTAGTACTTCACGCCGCGGCGGGACTCTGGAGAGTCCTCGGTTGGGACTTCTGGGGCCAGCTCTGGGGCCAGACGGTTATCTCCGCGCCGCTGTCGAGAACAATCGTAACCCGCGGGTCTGACCGCGAGTACAACGCAGCAGAAACCTCGCTAGCCTCGATCGCCGAGATCCCAAGACCCCCCACCTCCGAAGACCCCGCCGCTCCGGATGACGACCCAGAAAGGCCCTGCACCTGCAGCGAAAGCGCCGCCAGCTGCCGTTCGAGTTGGGAAATCTCTGCTCGAATGCGTCTCTTGCTCGGCTCCCCGGCGCCTGTCCTAGTTGCTCCTGCGGCGTCCGCGTGCTTCTTGTGGCAGTCTGCGGCCTTGCGGCCTGGTTTGCCGCAGTAGTCGCAGTTCCCCGAAAAGTTCCCGGCAAAACGCTTGGCTGCCGCCTTCGGTTTTGCCTGCCCAGCTGGTTTCGCCTCGGCCTTGGCTGCCGGGCTGCCCCGGCACTCGCTGGCCCTGTGGCCAATTTTGCCGCAAGCCCAACAGTCGCCCGAAAACTTGATGGTAAGCTGCGACTTACCGTCGCCGCCCTTCCCGCCAGCCTGTCCTCGCCCGCCCCCCTTCGGGCCCCCTTTAGCAAGAGCGTGCAGGCCGCCCGCAGACCGCCCGAGAAACCGGTTCGCGCCGACGATTTCCCGCAACTCTTGCTTGATCTGCTCGCACGTCTCGATCCGATTACAATTCAGAACGAGATGTTTCGACAGATCCCGCTGGTCTGCGTCTCCGTTGGCTAACGCGCGGAGAACCATACCAGCCTTCGTTTCGTCGTCTACAGTCTTCCCGGACCCGTTTTCGTACTCCTCGACTAAGTCTTCAAACTTGTCGAAGACTACCCAGACGTCAGCGTCCTCGGCGGCGTAGCCGAGAACGGCCTGGCACTGCACCATCCGCCGGCTCTTGAACTGCTTCGGCTCGTAGTCCTGCGCCAGGAGCCTCCACAGATTCAGCCTTTCCCCCTCGTTCACCTTCTTGACCTTTAGCAGCGCGTTGCCCTCCACCATCAGAATGATGATGAAGCACAGCTGCTTGTCCAGGGCGTCGTCGCCCCGGGCTAAGTCTCCGCGCCCCATGGACTGCTGCAAGTCCTCAGCGCGCCGAAGCAGGGACTGCATCCTCGGCGAGATGGCACCCACGTATGCGCGGAACACGAGGCTGAACAGAGCCCAGTCGGACTCTTGTCCGATGAACATCCTGGGTTTGATCAGGACCCGGGTGTCCACGGTCCCGGCTGCCAGCCTCCGCGCCTCGTCGTCTGGCCCCCTCCTCTCGGTCTGTGCCGCGCTGCTTGCGCCTGCCCGAGAGGCTTCTGCTGCGGCGAGGTCCGCCCGCAGCTGTTGGTTCTCTGCGCTCACTGCTTGGAGCTGAGCCTCCATGGCTGTGAGCCTCGCCAGCACCTCCTCCATCGCCATTATCGTAAGCGGTGGACCAGCCGTGCCTCAAGTAGTGCTCGTAAGCGTCGTCGTTCCCAGCGGCGACCTTCAGCACGCGAAAGAGAGCACTGGCTCGCACCCTCGGGTCGTTGTTGCGCTCACAGTGCTCTGTGGCCTCCCTGCGGAGGTCCTTCGGCACCTGGTCAAGGAGCTCCCTCACCCACTCGTGGTAGAAGGTCTTTTCCTCCTCCGTGAGATCTTCGCCGCTGTCCACCTTTCTGAGCACAGAGCCTTTCAATGCTCTTCTCTGGAAAGCCTCCTGCGCGCGACGCTCTCCCCTAGGGCGCTGGCCGCGGCTCCTCTTCTTGGCCACGTAGCTGGCCGCCCCTGGCCGCACCACGGCCTGCGAGGGGAACTGTTCCAAGATCCGCCTCTGCACCGCGAGGTTCCTCGAAGCCTGTCCGAAGCCCGGGCCTAAAGCCGAGAACTCCTTGGGCTCCTCCCGCGGCGCTGGCGGCCGAGGCCACCCCGCAAGGGGTACAGGCGGCGGCGGCGGCGGCGGCGGCGGCCGCGGGGCTGACCGCGACCAAAGTGGCGGAGTAGGCGCCCGCTGCTGGCGCCAAGGTGGCGTCCGCGGGTCCGACCGCGAACTCGTTGCCGTGGATCGCAAAGCTGAGCTTTCAGAGCTCCGCTGCCATGATGAAGAAAATCCTGTCTTCCTCGAAGCTGAAACGGCTATTGCGCAAAGCAAAGAGTGAGAGTAAGAGAAAGAAGATAGAATACAGAAGAGTAGAGAGCATGATGGGGAGTAACTTCAACATCTCACGGATTGAAGGCGGTTCCTTTTCAAAATAGCGCTCTCGCCTGAGCGCGGCGCACATCTGTTTATAGAAAGTTTCAAGAGTTCCACGGGTTCCGAGCATCAACGTGCCACAAATGGTGTATTGAAAGGATTCAGTATCACGCTGGCGCAACAGTTATGTTGATCCACTGTGTTGAAGTCCCAAGAATGGAGTTCTGGCACAATTCAGGATTGTCAAGACGCAGCAGTCAGGTTGATCCGTGGCGTTGGAATCCCGAGAACAATTTGTTGGGTCTTCCAATGGCTGTATTCCAGAGAGGCAGTTCCTTCAATGGAAGTGAAACGTTGTAGTGGCCTATGAGAAGGAAGCTCGGAGGGACAATGTATTCCAACATCGGTGGTGCCTCTTGGGTTTACACGGGTCCTCCTCCTCGTCCTCCTCCTCCTCCAGAACATGTGGCGCAGACTACAGTCAACCCGTATCATACGGATCCGCGATAAGGACGCAAGGGCCTTGGACGCCCATGTCGAAGCTTTTCGAGCGGGGCGCGGCCAGCGAAAGAGGCCAAGGACGGACCGAGGAGGCAAGGATGCTGGGGTAACCTTGGAAAGTTGCCCATCTTTACTATGCGGGTTGACTGCACGTGGTGCAAACTACGTGGCGCAATCAAACAGGTCAACAACGAGTTGCCAGCTCCACTGCTCAACGAATGGACAGCTCCACTGCTCGCGCAAACACCCCACGTTCCCACCCGCAACTTGTTTTGCAAAACCCGTGCGGCCACAACTGTGGTGGCTGACTGACACTTGCTAGCGCATATCTACGGCCGCGCTGGGGCGCGTACGCTCGCGCGCAGGGCGGCCAGCTCGTTTCGCACAATTGATGCGGCCGCGATGGTACTTACCCATGAGGACTTCCCAGCGTGTCTGAGAGGCCGCGCCGGCGAGCGGGCACTTCATTGCGGGTCAGTGACTCGGACGGGCGCGATGTCATGATGACGTCGACAACGGCGGCAGCGACGATGCTAGTAGCGGTGGTGGTGGCGATGATAACGATGACAACGGCAAGGCCAATGCCAGCGCCGATGATGGTGACGACGATGACGATGATGTCCATGCATCGGCGATGAAAGTGAGTGGCTGGTAATGGCGGCAATGGCGGCGATTGGCGATGGCGATGACGGTGGCGATGCGATGGCGCTGATGGGGGTGATGGTAAGGAGGTGCGCACGCGCAGAAATTCGATAAAACTGGTAAACGTGTTGCTGAATTGCGATTGCTGTTTCTAATCATTACGATATCTATATACTCACATGCATACATACATACATACCTACCTACCTACCTACATACATGCATACATACATACATGCATACATACATACTTACGTACGTACGTACGTACGTACGTACGTACGTACATACATACATACATACATACATACACACACACATACATACATACATACATACATACATACATACATACATACATACATACATACATACATATACAAATATACAGGTACATATATACATACGTATGTATATATGTACGTATGTATGTATGTACGTATGTACGTATGTACGTATGTACGTATGTACGTATGTACGTATGTACGTATGTACGTATGTACGTATGTATGTATGTACGTATGTACATGTGTACGTATGTAAGTATGTACGTATGTACGTGTGTACGTACCACGTACGTACGCACGTATGTGTGTATGCATGCTGAAATGGTTTGGAAACCGTGGTAGCTGGAAAGATGTCGCCGCGCCTGCGTGGCGGCGTGCGCACGTGGCCCGCCTGGTACCAGTTGATATGGGCTTGCGCACTGGGCGCGTGCTAGATCAACGCGGACGCATCGCCCTGTGAGACGAGACTGCGGTCTCGGGACGAGATGCACAGAACCACATGGCGTTCCTAAAGTGCAGGGACCTGGGTGGAAAGCCACGATGTGGCTGAGGTGTTCATGTGGTTGAGGCGTTGTTCTCGAAACGCTTGCAAAACTCATGTGCTTGGTATGACTTCGACATGTGCGCGTGCGTGGACGTTGTAGTGTTTGCGGCAAGTGGCTCTGGCAACATGATCGTTTGAGATAAACGAGTGCGCGCGCATAGTACTATTTGACAAAGATGGAGGGGGGTCAATACCTAGTCGCCCGGGGTGGTATGATGTGCCGCGAGGGTAATCAGCCATCGGGATTTGCTCGCGAATTCCAATGACGCGCGGATCCTGCTCATCCAGATCCACGACTCGGGCGCGGAAGGGATGATGGTGACGACGGCATCGGCGACGACGACGATGGCGGCGGTGGCCGTGGCGGTGATGACGAGGACGACGACGACGACGATGACGACAATGACGACAATAACGACGGGGTTGATGACGACGACGACGACGACGACCATGGTCATGATGATGATGATGCCGATGACGATAACTATGACGATGGCAATGATGACGCGGACGATGATGACCAACATAGTGCAAATGGGGATGCTGAAGAAACTTGCGCAGAAACTCATAATTCCTGACACATTTGGTCAACAAGCAATTCGATTGTCCATTGATGTTGAACACAGAAGTGCTGAAGTGTTCCGAAAAAAAACAGATTTGGAGTGCTTTCCGACGTGCGCGCGCGGACACGCGCGCGTGGCCCGCATTGAGTTTAACAGAGTTGTAGACTGCGCGATAGTTGTTGAATGTGTTCGACATGCGCCTGGGTGCAGTTCGCATGGTCTCACTTGACAGGGCGACAAAAAATATTCAGCGAGTACCCGCACGCAGACATCGGGCAACACGTGTTGCAGAAAATGTGTCTGGTAGTGCTTGTATAGATACGTTTTTAAGTTGGTATACCCATGGTTGAACGGTTATGACATGCGAGCGCGGGGGTGCGCGCGTGTGGCGGGCATGGTGTTGCTTAACAGGAACGGGTGCAAAATGCACTTACTGGATCAAAGCATGTGCAGCGTATTGAACTCAGTGCAGGCGATGGCGGAGGGTCGAGACTGGGTTGATTGGAACGAGATTATGTGGCACAGCGGATGAGAGATCGTGCAAAAAATACGAAGCGTAGCATTCGAAGGGGCACTGAGAACCCCGGCCTCGAAGTGGGGGGTACCAGCCCATTCCCTCTCGGGAATAGGATGGGCGTGCCCCCCATACAGGGGGATTTTCGACAAAAAATGAAAAATACTCAAAAAATACTCCAGCATGGTCGAACGATATTCAAGAAATAGTCCCCAGACTATTGTTCTAATGTTCTTGAATGCTCCCCCCGTAGATCGGGAGCGGCCAAGAGGGGGGTGTCCAAGAGGGGGGGTGCAAATCATGATCGGCGGCATGTGCGCGGCCCAGCGGGGGGGCCAGGGACGTAATGAAACAAGAAGAGGCGCCATGAAATCTGAAGAAAAATCATGACCCGCGCCATGAAATCCACCCCCCCCCAGTCATCACCCCCCTCTTTTCCGCTCCCGAGTAGAGGGACAGGCCCGACTTAAGAGTAGGACTGTACAGCGGACCCCACGTAGGCGCCCACGGGCGCCTGGCTGGCGCAACCTCGGCGGACCCGGCCAGCGAACGGGGCCCAGCGAGCTGCGCGCCATCCTCGAGGTCACAGCAGGCTTAGGTCGGGCGGATTTTGGACGACAAGATGTTGTCACAGAAGACACCCCCCAAAAAAAAATCGAAAAATCGTCCCCCAATCTTTGACTAGTTTAGAATATTCCTCCTAATACTTTTTGTTCAAAAAAATCCTCCTAGCTTTGGAAAATTATCGAAAAATCGTCCCCTACTATTTGACTAGTTCTGAATATTCCTCCTGTCGGGGTCCATGCCCGACCCAAAACAATAGGCACGCGCCGGGCGACACGCCCGGAGAAACAGCAGGCACCGGGCCGAAGCAAGCCAGGCCCCTCTGGGGCCCGGGAGCGAGGCACACACGCCCCCCCCCCTCTGGCTTGGCCACAGAGGCAGGCGTGCGCCGACATCCTGGGCCCAGGATCGGCCCCGCCAGGATCGGTGCAGACGTATAGTTGGTGCCCTCCGTCGGAGGAGGACCGCTCAAAATCGGCCCCTGGACCCCTCCCGGGGTCCACACGGACCAGGTTCCCGAGCTGCGTCCAGCCGTGGCGACGAGGAGGCCCCCCCCCCCGAAGGCCAGCTGCCGCTTCCTCAAACCGCCCTCCTCTTGGCGGCGAGCGCGGGGGGGAAGTGAGACGGGGCGGCCTTCTCGGAAGGCTCGGAAGTCCTCCAGCCTTCTGGTGTGCAAGTTGCCCCAGCCTTCCCCGAAGACCCATCAAAAACTTCTCAGACGGCCCGAGGGCGTCTGAGAAGCCCCGCTGCCTTCTGAGAGGGCCTTTTCATTCTCTCTTCCCCCCCCCCTCCCGCGCCCCCTTCCAGGTCGCTCGTGGGCTCCCCCCACCCGCGGGCCCTTCGGGAGGCACCTGAGCGACGCAACAAAAAAAAAAAAAAACGGGACCCTATGCACCGACATCGGCGCGCCAGCCGCCCGCGCAAGGTCGCGCGCAAGCGCTCTCGCTTCAAACGTGGCGTGCCGCACGGGCGGCCCGCGTAAGCCACCGCGCAAGCCCCACCGCTCGCTGCCGATCCTCTGACCCCGAGTGAGGCGGCAGCGACCCGGAGAGCACGACTGCGGCAAGGGCGGCGCGCCTCCCCCGGCGGCGCCGCCTCCGCCGGGGGCGGCGGGGCGGGCTCGGAGGCCGCGGCGGCCTCGCCGCGGGGGCGGCGGGCCGCACGGCCGGGGGGCGGCGCGGCGGGGAGGCCCTGGCGGCAAGGGCGCGCCCGCGTGCGGGAGGCCTCTTCCTGCTCCCGCCTCCTCCTCCTCCTCCTCCCCCTCCTCCTCCTGCTCGCCTTCGTCCTCTTACTATTATCTTAGTATTATCATTCGTATTATGATTAGTAGTAGTAGTAGTAGTAGTAGTAGTAGTAGTAGTAGTAGTAGTAGTAGTAGTAGTAGTAGTAGTAGTAGTAGTAGTAGTAGTAGTAGTAGTAGTAGTAGTAGTAGTAGTAGTAGTAGTAGTAGTAGTAGTAGTAGTAGTAGTAGTAGTAGTAGTAGTAGTAGTAGTAGTAGTAGTAGTAGTAGTACTAGTACTCTTTTATTACTATTAATAATATTATTATTAGCAGTAGTAGTATGCTTAGTAGTATTACTATGATTAGTATTACTAGTATTACTATTGTTCTTAGGATTCGTCTTCTTATTACTATTATGTTTATTAGTATTATTTCTAGTATTGGTATTAGTATTGTTCTTCTTAGTATTACTACTAGTATTATCACCACTACTAGTATTAGAATTAGTTTTCGTCTTATTATTCTTGTCATTATTATTATGTATTTTTCTGAGTATGGATATTATTATAATTAGTATTATTAGGCTGTTTAATAGTATTCTTATTCTTATTCATATAGTCGCTACGATCCCTTAATATTTTTCTTCTGGTTGTTATTATTACTCTTCTTAGTAGTATCATTATTATTAATATGCTTCGCATTACTCTTCTTATGTTATCCATGCTATTTATAGTATTATTAGAATTACCATTGTTAGTATGATCATTATTATGCTTATTATTGTCATTATTAGTATTGTTATCAAGATTAGTCTATTCAGTAGTATGGTTAATATCATTGGTATCAATATTAACATTAGTATTCTTCGCAGTATGAATAGTATTGATACGAGTACTAATGTTACTACTACTAATACTACTACTACTACTACTACTACTACTACTACTACTACTACTACTACTACGATTACTACTACTACTACTACTACTACTATTGCTGATATTAGTAGCGGTATCAATAATATGA
Organism: Prorocentrum cordatum; assembly: GCA_963575745.1. NCBI lineage: Eukaryota > Dinophyceae > Prorocentrales > Prorocentraceae > Prorocentrum > Prorocentrum cordatum. The sequence goes on along the minus strand of CAUYUJ010020798.1, from coordinate 10,982 downwards.
CTACCAATGTTGTTAAGTGTAGTAGTAGTAGTAGTAGTAGTAGTAGTAGTAGTAGTAGTCGTAATAACACTAGTATTCGTATTAGTATTAGTAGTAGAGGCAGTAGTAGTAGTATTGGTATTGAGATTGTTCCTGTTAGTATTGTTGAAAAAATATTATAAGTTTCACGATTATTAATAATTTTGGTTATTGGTAGCAGCAGTAAGTGTATTATTAGTATGACTATTAGCATTCAGAACCGTATTCTTATATGCTACCAGTATTACTAGCAGCATCAGTATCATCATACATACGATGAGAAGAATTAATATTTATAGTTTAGAAAACTGGTATTCATAACATACTCATTTGTATTATTCATGGTGTTATTCTTATTATTCGCATTCGTAGTATTATTAGTGCTCGTCTTCTACATTCTTTACATAATTAATAGTAGTGGTCTTGCTATTAGTAGCATTTGTGACATTATTCTTATTGTTATGAACCGCCTTAGTCGCATTACTATCCGCAGCACTACTCAGATTCTGACCATGTGTATAAGTATGGCGATGCTTCTGCTTCCGACTATAAGCTGTATCATCATCATGCTGCTTATTATGATTATTGTTCTTACTACTTCTACTGTCAGTATAATATCAGTATCATGATTATTATTATCATGTGTCGTAGTATTCCCCCTCTCCCTCCTCCTCCTCCTCCTCCTTCTCTTCTTCGTCATCCTCCTCCCCCCCCCTCCTCCACCTCCTCTCCCTCCTCCTCCTCCTCCTCCTCCTCCTCCTGCTCCTCCTGTTCCTCCTCTTCCTCCTCCTGCTCCTCCTCCTCCTCCTCCTCCTCCTCCTCATCCTCCTCCTCCTCCCTCCTCCTCCTTCCTCCTCCTCCTCCTCCTCTTCCTCCCCCCTCCTCCTCCCCCACCCCCTCCTCTTCTTTGTTTTAGTATTGGTACGACTCGAATTATTAGTAGTCTTATTAGTAGTAGTAGTAGTAGTAGTAGTATCATGTGTATTGTTGTTATGTTTGCTAGCATTACTGATATTACCAAAAGTAATATTATTAATATGAGTAACAAGGATACTATTATTAAAATTATGTTGAATAATAGTATTACCATCATCAGTAGTATAAGTCTTATTATTATTATTACGAGCATTATTCTTATACGTAGCATAAGTATTATTCCTAGTACGATTCATAGTATTCGTAGTATTGGTATTAGTATTGTTATTAACATTGTTCTTATTATTATTACTAGTATAATTATCAATAGCATTATTGATCATATTATTTATACTGGTACTAGTATTACTAGTAGTACCATTAATACCATTACGTGTGACTAGTAGTAGTAGTAGTAGTAAAATGAATATAATTCACAGTATACCCCGTGCTAGTAATATTAGTAGTATGAATATTATGAGCGTGGTTATTAATAGTTGGAGCATTCCTATTATTATTAGTATGAGCAGTAGAACGATTAATAATAAGGATAGTGCTATTACTATTACGATTCGTATTATTCTTAGCATTGATATTATTGATAACAATAGTACTAGCAGTAGTGGTACGATTATTAGTGCTAGTAGTAGTAGTATATTGATTACTGCTGGTAATACTAATAGTACTGTGGTTTTTACTGTTAGTGTTATCACTACTACGTTAAATAGTAATATCACTGTTATTAGTAGTATGAGTAATAATACTATTACTAGCAATATTATTAGTATTAATAGGAATAATAATAACACTATCAGTATTAGTAGTAGTACTATTAGTGTGTTTATAAGCAGTACGACTAACACTACTACAACTTTTATGAGTTGTCTCCTTGTTCTGCTTATTCTCCGTATTGCCATTATTACTGATACTGCTAGTATGAATTGTCTTATCATTACTAAGAATGGCATTATTCGTATTGCTGATACTACTAGAAATAATAATATATTACTATTATTTTGTTTTTATATATATATATATATATATATTAAAAAAAAAAAAAAAAAAAAAAAAAAAAAAAAAAAAAAAAAAAAAAAAAAAAAAAAAAAAAAAAAAAAAAAAAAAACAAAAAAAAACTCTGCATCTTCCTCTTATTAGTATAAGTATTGTTAGTAGTATTCCTATGTTTCTTCTTAGTTGTTTCCTATTATTATTACTCTTCCTCCTCCTCCTCGTCCTCCGCCTCGTCTTCCGCCTCCTCCTCCTCCTCCTCCTCTTCTTATTATTATGATTGTTATTATTATTTTTCTTCTTAGTATGATTATGATTAATGTGATTATTATTCCTATTCGTCTTTTGTCTTCTTATTCTTCTTCTTCTTCTTCCTCCTCCTCCTCCTCTTCCTCTTCCTCTTCCTCCTCCTCCTCCTCTTCCTCCTCCTCCTCCTCCTCCTCCTCCTCCTCCTCCTCCTCCTCCTCTTCCCATGCCTTCTCGTCCTCCTCCTCCTCATAATCATCATCATCCTCCTCCTCCTCCTCCTCGTCCTCCTCCTCCTTCTCCTCCCCCTCCTCCCCCTTTTCCTCGTCTTCCTCGTCCTCCTCCTCCTCCTCCTCCTCCTCCTCTTCCTCCTCTTCTTCCTCTTTTCCTTTTTCTCATGAGTACCTGATCACTGCCGCACCCCGAGGCAAGTTTGTACAGCGGGCCGAGAAATCGCCTGAGAATTCCTCAACATGGATGACCCTGAAGCTTCAGAATTGGCAACCGCTTCACATGAGGAGGGCGGATCATTTTCAAAATGTAGCACCTCGCCGTAGCGCCGCGCACACTCGTTTTAAAAATTGATAAGGGCTTCACGGATGGAAGGCGAGTCGTTTTCACAATGTGGCTCTCGCTTTAGCGCCACGCACATTCGTTCTGAAAACTTGCAAGAGGTTCACGCATTGAGGGCGACCCGGTTCCAACATGTGGCTCTCACCCTAGTGCCGCACACTTTCATTTAAAAAGATTGAAAGAGCTTGACAAATGGAGGGCGGGTCGATTTCAAAAGGTGGCTTTCGCCTTAGCGCCACGCTCATTTGTTTTAACACCATTGCAAGAGCTTCACGGATTCAGGGGAACCTGTTTTCAAAAGGAGGCTCCAACCTTAGCGCCGCGCACATTCGTTCTAAAAAGTTGCAAGAATTTCACGGCTTGAGGGCGATCCGTTTTCAAAATGTGGCTCTCGCCCTAGCGCCGCGCATTTTCGCTCTAAAAAATTGCAGGAGGTTCACGGATTGAGGGCGGGTCGTTTACAAAATGTGGTTTTCACCTCAGCGCCGCGCAATTTCGTAAGTTGCAAGAGGTCCACGGATTGAGGGCAGCTCCTTCTCAAAATGTGGCGCCCGCCTGAACGCCGCGCACATTCGCCAATGAAAGTTGCAAGAGTTTCACGGGTTCCCAGGATCAAATACCAGAAATGGTGTTTGGAAGGATTCCGGATTTTGGGGGTGAAACAGTTACGTTCGTTCGCGGTGTTGAAGTCCCAAGAATGGCGTTCTGGCACGGTCAGGATCGTCAAAACGCAACAGTCATGTTGATCCGTGGCGCTGGAATCCCGAGAACAATAATTTGACATGCTTCAGCGTCTTGAATCGGTTGTCTTCCAACGAGGCAATTCCCTCAATGGAAATGAACCGCTGTTGGGTCCTATGCAGAGGGAGTTTGGAGGGAGGGTGTATTCTAACATCGTTGATGATTCTTGGGTTTACACTGGTCCTCCCCTTCCTCCTCCTCCTCCTCCTCCTCCTCCTCCTCCTCCTCCCTCCTCCTCCTCCTCCTCCTCCTCCCCCTCCTCCTCCTCCTCCTTTTTCCTCCTCCTCCTCCTCCTCATCCTCCTCCTCCTCCTCCTCCTCCTCCTCCTCCTCCTCCTCCTCCTCCTCCTCCTCCCTATGGGGCCTTTGGTGGACCTCCGTATGGGGCCACGAAACGCCGTACTGGGTGGCGTGGGACGCAGAAGGCAGAGGCAAGGGCGGGAGGAGGAGGGGGAGGAAGGAGGAGCGGAGAGGACAGGACAGGAGACTCTCAGAACGCGGAGTCAACGCCACAGGATCAAACGCACCTAACACTTCACAATGAAAGCTCAACCGTGAAGCCACAACAACAACAACAACAACAACAACAACAACAACAACAACAACAACAACAATAAGTTTAAGACTGTTCGCCCTTATATGCTCGAGTGTTCAATAACGCGTATTTCCCAAATCCTCGATACCCGCCCTCTTCGTTTTCGATCGAACCCCTTTTGGGGGGTAGACCTTTCTTCCCTGCAGGCCGGGCCAAGCGGCGGGGCGGCCGCAGACCGTCGGCCTGGCCAGCGGCAGCGCTGATCGGCGGGGCGGCCGCGGACCGTCGACCCGACCCCAAGAGGGACGGACAGGGGGCCGACCACGACGACGACGACGACGACGACGACGACGACGACGACGACGACGACGGCGACGGCGACGACGACGACGACGACGACGACGACGTCGAAGACGACGGCGACGACGACGACGACGGCGACGACGAGCGAAAGCGAGAGCGAGAGAGAACGACAGCAGGGCCACGAAGGGCACGAAGTAGGCCACGAAGGGCGACAGCGGGGACACGAAGGGAATGCGTATGGGGCCACGAAGAGCGCGAACGAGCGGGGGCCACGAAGTGCAGATAATGCGGGGCCACAGAAGGCAACTATGGGGCCACTGAGGGTAGCAACTGGGCCACGTAGGACAGTGAGGGGGGCACAAATGGCGACAGCGGGGCCACGAAGGGCATGCACATGGGGCCACAACGGGCGCGACTCCTGGGTGCCTGGGTGTCGGGAGCGCGGCGCTTGGGCAAATTGCAGGAAATCCCAACGCAAGGCCATTCTTCAGTAAGTTGCAAGCAAATCTCCAGCGAGAGCGCGACTCCAGAGCGCCGGGAGAGCGATTCCTGAATAAATTGTAAGGAAGTCCCAAGCGAGAGTGCGATTCCTGAATAAAATGCGAGAAGTCTCGGGCGGGAGCGGGGGTCCTGGCTGAATTGCACGGAAGTCTCAGGCGGAAGCCGTTGTTGTTGTAACCCAGGGGCCAGGGGCACAGTTTGACAATGAAGACTTCCCCTGTCAGAAAACAGGGTGCGAGCGTCGAGGGGCACACTTTGATTGAGAAAAAACAATATGCACCGGTGGGGGGTTTTACAATAATTATTCTTCAGAAATGAGAATTCAACAGCAACAACAACAACAACAACGACAACAAGGGAACGCCGGTTTTCTGAGCCCGTTCAAATGGGGCGAGCTTCCCCGTCGCTCCCCACAAGAGGTACGCCGGGTTTCTGACGCCCCCTCTGGAGAGGGGGGGCGGCGGGAGCACCGCATCGCATCGCACCGGCTTCCAGACCGGCCTCCGATGGGAATGGATTCGACTGCCAGATCCCATCGACGAGGCTAAAGCGACGACAAGCGCTGACAATTCCCAGGCCATGTCGCTCCCACGCAAGCTCGGCATCCACTAAATGCATAATGAGGAATCCCTAATAAGGAACCCTTTTACTCAAGAATCCTGACAAGGACAAACTCTGTCGGGAATCCCTTTTTTATGAAAAACCCTTACTACATAATCCTTACTAGGAAACCTCGGTCCTCAAGTCTCACTAAGAAACCCTGACGAAATAATGCGCACGAAGAAAACATGAATAAAGAAGCCTATTGCGGTAATTTCACTCTGGGGATATAATTTTAGAGTCCTCACTGAGGGAAGCTTACCAAGGAATTCGTAACATGGGAATATTACTCAAGAGTCCTTACTAAAACGTCTTTCGTGGAAAATACTTACTGGAGGACTCTGACTATTACTAAAGAGTCCTTGCTAGCAATGTCTTACCAAAGAGACATTACTACGGGACTCTGTCTCAAAAGTCCTTACTAAGAAAACCTTCGCAAAGAAGCCTTAATAACGCAGAATTGCTTAAGAGTCCTAACTCTGAAAACCTGAACGAAGGATCGTTACGATGAGAGTATTACCAAGAGGGTTGTTACAGAGAGAACCTGAATGAAGAATCCCTACGATGGGAATATTACTCGAGACGTCTTACTAAAAGAACCTCAACGAATAATCCTTACGATGGGAATATTACTCAAGAGTTCTTCCTGGGATAATCTGAACGAAGAGTCCTTGCGGTGGGAACATTACTCAAGAGTCCTTACGAAGAGAATATTGATAAAAGGAAAACCCTTGCCACGGGACTCTTACTCAAGAGTCCTCACGAAGATAACATCACTAAAGAAGCCCTGCTGCGGGAATGTTACTCCAGAGTCCTTTCTCAAGAAACCTGAATTATGAATCCTGACGACGGGGCTCTCACTCTGGAGTCCTTACTAAGAGCACCTTAATGAAGAACCCTTACTGCGGGACTCTTACTCCGCAGCCCTTTCTGCGAAAACCTGAGTGAAGAATCCTTACTACGGGATTCTTCCTCCAGAATCTTTACTAAGAGTCCGCACTACGGGGCTATTACTCAAGAGCCCTTACTTATGAAGAAGCCTCACCACGGCAATGTTAGTCCAGAGTCCTTACTCCGAAAACCCGAGTACTGAATCCTTACGATGGGAATCTCGCTCAAGAGTTCGTATTACGAGAAACCTGAAAGAAGAAACCGTACCCCTTCATGAGGAGTCCATACTCAGGGACTCTTACTTAAGAGTCGCACTACGTGAATAGCACTCAAGGGTGCTTCCACAGGGAGCCTCCAAAAAAATACGCACGATGGGGACATTACTCCAGAGTCCTTACTACAAAAGCATGAAGAATCTTTCCCACGGGACTCTTACTCAAGAGTCTTTCCTAAGAGGGCCTGAGTAAACTGCGGGCATATTACCCCAGAGTCCTCACTGAAAGAACATTAAGGCAGAAACCTTACTGCGGGAATATGACTCTTGAGTCCTCCCTAAGAGAACCTCCGTAGGAGTCCTCACTAAGAGAAACTTGATACATAATCCACACTACGGAAACTCTAGTGCAGAATCCTCCCTGAGAGAACCTTAATAAAGAATCCTTCGTGAGAGAACCTTGGTAAAATATCACAAATGAAAGGACCTTCATAAAGAAGAAGCCTGAATCAGAGAACCTCCATAAGTCCTTACAAAGAGAACCTTCGTAAGCAAGCCGCACCTAGAAGAATGCGACAATGAACCCGCACACAGACCAGAAAACCATGGCACAACGACCCTTTTGGGAATTGGTTCCCGAAAAGCCCACCGACCGACCCAAAAGCGGCATATCACGCAACGGCGTGACGGGAATTGAGACCGCTCGTGCGTCTAAACACACATGTTTTGCGAATCCGCAAACCCACAAACGTACAACATGCAACGGACGAACAACCCGCTCTGGAAAACACCGAAAGCACCCCCATCACCATCAACAACAACACGATTCAATATCACCAAAGGCATCATCACCACCACCGTCCCAAGAGAGAAATCATTCTGGAAAAGAGAGAGAGAGAGAGAAAGAGAGAGAGAGAGAGAGCGAGAGAGCGAGCGAGTGACAGCTCATTTCTTGAGTACACTGCGAGGAACTATCGAGCGATAGCTCGACTCCTGAGTAACGTGTGCGGAAGGCTTGAGCGACAAGTTTAGGCGACAGCGCGTAAGTGGGAAAGTGACAGCGACAGCGCAATGCCAGGGCAAATCGCGAGGACGTTCCGAACGAAAGCACGATTCATCAGAAGATTGGGGAGCGCCCAAGGATCCGTTGGAATCCCTCTGAATCCTGAGGAATCCTTTGGGTTCCGTCTTGATCCTCTGAAACCCAAAGCAATCCGAAAAAGTCCTTCGGAGTCCCAAGAAACCCATCGGAATCCGAATTCGCTGGGAATTCACAGGAATCCAATGGAATCCACAGGAATCCCCAGGTTCGCCGAAGCCTCCTTCAGAAATCCTGTGGACTCCTAAAGGAATCCTGGGGGATCCTCAAGAACCCTCAGAAATTCAGAACACTCTGCACAGAGCCGTAGGAATCCCTTGGAATGCCCAGGATTCTCCAGGAATACAAGCGGATCCCCCGGAATCCAGGAATGCCAGGGATCCCATAGGAATCTCGTAGGTGCAGCGCCCCCCCCGATGAGGTGCAATGCGCCTCACCCCCGCCCTCCTCCCCCGGGGGGGCGTCTGAAACCCGTCGTTCTCAACAACAACAACAACAACAACAACAACAACAACAACAACAACAAACAGCAAAACAACAGCAACAGCAACAGCAACAGCAACAGCAACAGCAACAGCAACAACAACAACAACAACAACAACAACAACAACAACAACAACAACAACAACAACAACAACAGCAACAGCAACAACAACAACAACAACAACAACAACAACAACAACAACAACAACAACAACAACAACAACAGCAACAGCAACAGCAACAACAACAGCAACAGCAACAGCAACAGCAATGGCAACAGCAACAGCAACAGCATCAGCATCAGTATCAGCAACAGCAACAGCAGCAGCAACAGCAGCAACAGCAGCAGCAACAGCAGCAGCAGCAGCAGCAACAGCAGCAACACCAGCAGCAGCACCAAGAACGTCCGCAGGAGAGAGCCGGCGGCGAGAGCGGCGGGCCCCGGCCCGGCCTGCAGTCGCGGGGACGCCAGGGCCGCCGAGCCCCGCGGGGGCAGCCGAGCGCTCCGCGGGCACGGCGGGCCCCCGGCCGCGGGCTCGCCCTCGGAGGGGCGCAAGAGGACGCGGGGGCCCGGGGGAGAGAGAGAGAGAGGGGCAGAGGCGGAGAGGCGGAGAGGCGCAGGGACGCGGCGACTGAGAGACAGGGCGGCAGACACGCGGAGGCCGAGGGGCCTAGGGGCAGAGGAGGCGAGGAGAGGAGGTCGGACAGGCGGAGGCTCCGAGAGAGGCGGAGGGGCCGAGAGACGAGGGCGCGGAGACGGACAGACCGAGGGGCTGGGAGGCTGCGAGACAGCCAGGCGGAGAGGCGGACCTGCGGATGGAGGTGCGGGGGGAAGAGGCGGCGCACGGCCGGGCTGAGAGGTGCGCTGGGACTACGATGACACTCGCTCCAGACCTGCTGGGAGGAGTCGGCAGGGCGGGAATGCTACCAGTGGCAGGCGCAGGCGCATCAGTGCATCCCCAAGGCCGGCCCCTTCGCACACCTCGAGCAGGAAGAAGCGTACACCCCAGTCCTGAGCGACGAATACTCACCGACCGCCCCCCCGCCCCCCTGGGTGGCGCAACTTGAGGCCACACAGAGGCACCCGAGATGCCCCAGGAGACCTCAGCAAGAAGTTACCAGAATCAGTGATCGTACTGTGGTTTTGGCCACATGTTGGCCTCCTGGGGGGGTCCCAAACTTTCTACAGCCCTTCTTTGGTCGATCTCCTCCTAGATGGCCCCAAGATGGCCCCCCGAGGAGAAAAACCCTAACCAGACCAAGGAGGAGGGGAAATCCTTCACCAACCATGGGGAGACCCCCCCTTTTTGGTCTGGTTAGGGTTCCTGCCACCTAACAGGCGGCCATTGGAGCCGCAAGCTCATGCTTGCCCATGACCAGCCGCGCTGTTTTTTAAGTGCCCCGGAGCACCCAAGCACGTCGCCGCCCCTACCCAGATCCGTCAGCCCCACAAGCCCCTCGTCATCATCTCTGGTAGGTCGACGCGCACCGCCGACCCCAACACCCATGTGTTCATTCTCCTTCTCCTCATCATCTCCCTCCTCCTCCTCCTCCTCCTCCTCCTCCTCCTCCTCCTCCTCCTCCTCCTCCTCCTCATCATCATCATACATCATCATCATCATCATCATCATTCATCATCGATCATCAATCATCATCATCATCATCACATCATCATCGTCATCATCCCCCTCCTCCTCCTCCTCCTCCTCCTCCTCCTCCACCCCTCCTCCTCCTCCTCCTCCTCCTCCGCCTCCTCCACCTCCTCCTTCCTCCTTCCTCTTCCTCCTTCCTCCTTCCCATCCTTCCTCCTCCTCCTCCTCCTCCTCCTCCTCCTCCTCCGCCTCCTCCTCCCCCTCCTCCTCCTCCTCCTCCTCCTCCTCCCCTCCTTCTCCCCATCCTCCGCTCCACCACCTCCTCCTCCTCCACCTCCTCCATCTCCCCCGGGCTCCTCCGGCTCCTCCCCTCCTCCGCCTCCTCCGCCATCCTCCGCCTCCCTCATCCCTCCCTCCTCCTCCTCCACCTCCTCCCCTCCTCCTCCTCCTCCCTCCCCCCTCCCCCCTCCTCCCTCCTCCTCCTCCTCCTCCTCTTCCTCCTCCTCCTCCGCCTCCTCCTCCTCCGCCTCCTCCTCCTCCTCCTCCTCCGCCTCCTCCTCCTCCTCCTCCTCCTCCTCCTCCTCCTCCTCCTCCTCCTCCTCTTCTTATTATTATTATTAGTATTAGTATTAGTTGTCTTAATATTCTTCTTATTAATATTAGTATTCATCTTATTCTTCTTATCATTAGTAATAGTATTCGTATTATTCGTCTTATTATTATTGGTGTGTGTGTCGTTTTCTGATTCGTCTTCTTCGTCTTCTTCTTAGTCTTAGTATTATGAGTATTATTATTCTTAGTATCATTATGTTTCCTCTTCCTCTTCCTCTTATTAATATGATTCGTATTCGTAGTAGTGGTGTTCCTCTTCATAGTATTCGTTTTAGGTTCCTTCTTTTTCGTACTATTAGTACTATTAGTCTTAGTATTCGTCGTCTTATTCCTATTAATATGAATAGTATTATTAGTGTTATGCTTATGATGTGTCTTCTTCTTCTCTTCTAATTATTCGTATGATTATTATTACTCCTCCTCCTCCTCCTCCTCCTCCTCCTCCTCCGCCTCCTCCTGCTCCTCCTCCTCCTCCTCCTCCTCCTCCTCCTCCTCCTCCTCCTCCTCCTCCTCCTCCTCCTCCACCTCCCCCTCCCCCTCCCCCTCCTCCTCCCCCTCCTCCTCCTCCTCCTCCTCCTCATCCTCCTCCTCCTCTTCCTCGTCCTTGCTTCCGTCCTCCTTCTCCTCCCCATCCCCCGCCTCCTCCTCCTCC
>CAUYUJ010020797.1:137500-149999 GCA_963575745.1 Prorocentrum cordatum | reverse complement strand
GCTAAGGGGGTTGCGAGATAAGAAGCTGGCAGGCAGGGCTACGCCAGCTCCTCTTCAAGGCTCCTGGGCAGGCCTCCTCGCAGCGTCGTGCCTGAGCCGGCAGCGTGTTCCCGCAAGCATTTCCCGACTCGTTCCCAAGACGCGTGCTGGCAGCCTTCTCCGCAGCTCTTTCCCCTGGAGCTCCTGCGAAGCGCCTTTCTCGAGCTTGCAAGCTCCCCAGGCATGCTTTCCAGCGTCCTCGCAAGGCTCTTGCTCGGGGAAGGCTTCTTAACAGGACCCCTGCTTCTATCAGGAGGCGCCAGCCCCACATCGTTACAGAGAAGGCCCGCGCATTGTGAGAGGCAGGGGCCCTTCTCAGAAGCCTTCCTTCCTCCCCCTACCCCCCTCTGCGCGTGGCGGGTTTTTGGACGAGTTCCCAGCTCAGTCAATATCGAACCTGCGGCTCGAATCGGCGTGTGTGTCGGATCGGGATGCACTGGCACGGAATCGACATCGAGTCGGACAGGCTGCGCCAGGATGCACGCCAGCGCCAAGCGAACATCGGATTGTGGGAACGTCGGAATCGAACCCACGCCTTCAAAGCCTATACACTATACACAGACTCCCGCCAGCGACATTCTCCAGTGCCTTAAGGGAGAGTGGCGGTGGACAAAAAAGTCGATGGCTCCCAGTGGTGATATGTACACAGCCACCCTCCCCTTAGGCCCAGGAGCAATCCACTGGGTGGTGTCTGTATAAACATGTTTGTGGTCAGGGATCTACTGACCCGGGTCAATCCAAACGCGGATCCGTCGGGCGTTGCAGGATTCCCGAAGATCCCACGGGATCCTGCAGGATCCTGCGCCCTAACACGGGTCAGTGCATCCCTGGCTCTGCAGAATCCTGCAAGCTCTGGCTGACGGCTGACCCCCGTTTGCACTGACCCCCGTCCCTTGAGCCCCGATGTGGCGAGGAAATCACCGAATCCAGCAAGCCCCATCCGATTCGAAACGGGCAGGCCGGAATATATCTGTATACATACATATATATATATATACAGCCGTATATATATAAATAAATATATATGAGAGAGAGAGAGAGAGCGCGTTTCACTGGCGCTTGCCTTGGGAACATTCGGCGGCGCGTATCGAACCGGAGGGTGGGCCCCCGCCCCCCCCCAACACTCGGCGCCGTCGATCAAAACCAGGGAAACTCCCCTCCCCCCCAACCCCCCCCCTCCCGAACCCCCCCCCACCCCCCCAGGGGGGGGGTTCAAAACCCCATCCCCCCCTTCGGCGCGGCGCCAGCGCCGGCGCTGGCGACGGCGGGGACGCAGCGACGATGACCAGAGGCAGCCCGGGGGGGGGGATTCAAAACCCCCCCCTTGGCGCTGGCGACGGCGGGGACGCAGCAACGATTACCACCATTAATTCCGCCACCACCACCACTACCACCACACCCCACCGCACCAACCCACCACCACCACAACCACCACCACCACCAACCCACCTACACAACCACCACCAAAACCACCACACAGGCAACCACAACCACACAACACCACCACACCACCACAACTCCACCATCACCACCACCACCACCACCACCACCACAAAAACCCCACCACCACACCACCACCACCACCACAACACAACACTACCCCACCACCGCCACAACCACCCACCCACTCCCAGCAGCACAACCCCACCAACCACCACCACACCAACACCAAACCACCACTACCACCACCCGCCACCACAACCCGCCACCACTCCCCACCACCACAACAAACGACACCAGACCACCACCAAAAACCACCACCACCACCACACCCAACAACACCACCACCACAACAACAAAACCCACCTCACCAACCACCACCACCAACCACCACCACCGCCACCACTACCACCACCACCCACCACCACCACCACCACCACCGTCGTCCTCGTCGACGCTCCCCGCCGCCGCCCGCCCGCCGCCGCAGGCGCCAGCGCCGGCCCAGAAAAGGAAATCGTCGTCACCGCCGCCGCCGCCAGCCAGCCGCCGACGCAGGTGCCGGCCCGAGGAGAGGGAGAGAGAAGAAATAGGGGAGGAAGGGGCCGGTTCCAAACCCCCCACCCCCCTCCAAGCGACCACAGAACGCGCTCTTTCAGACATCTATATACCTATATATATATATATAGATAGATAGATAGATAGATAGATAGATAGATAGATAGATAGATAGATAGATGTATCGACTCGGATCGGTCAATTCGTAATTACGTCTGGCCCTGCCTGTGCCTGAAGAAGCCTCTCGAGACATCCCGGGACCTTCGGGATATGCCTCCCTCTGGATTCCGACCGGCCTGGGGGCCTCCAGGAGGAGCAGGAGGACAAGGAGGACTGCTCCGCCCCCTCCATCTGCTCCTGCTGCTCCTCCTCCCCGCTCCTCCTCCTCCTCCTCCTCCTCCTCCTCCTCCTCCTCCTCCTCCTCCTCCTCCTCCTCCTCCTCCTCCTCCTAGCCGCCATCTCCCCCCCAAAGGATTTAGGCAGCGGCGGCGATCCCAAACTCGACCCCCACCCAGAGGTCGCCCCTCTCGGTTGCCTGCCCTGTTCAGCTGCTGACGCACGTGGCGAGCTGCACGAGGGACCTATGCGATGCTGATGTGTAGTCTCATCCGAACCGCTCTTCCTAACCCGTTGTCTCTCTGCACGGCAGGCCGAACCATGGGGATAGCCGAGAAGCTGGCCTGCGATATCACTACGATGCCTGGCACGTGCATACGAGAATGGGAGGGAAGAACTTATCAGACTGAAGAGGTGGGAGGGAGTTTGACTGCTATACCTTTTGGATGGAGGCGTGCACCATACAGTAACAGTAGTGCAGGGGTGTGTATACTACTTGGTCGTCGATTTCGAGCCCAACCTATATATATATATATATATGTATAATCGATCGTCTCTGGCCCGTCGGGTACTCCAGGTCGATATGGGGAAATCCGCATCAAGTCTGGGCTCCTGGACATCACGATCATATGCGCATACCCCCACCCATCTACTCTGACGGCAAAAACGAAAGGCCCAAGTTGCGGCCGCGACTACAGTTATGAAACATGTCCGAGAGAGCACTGGAAAATGTCGAGCTCGAAGCACCCCGATTATAGGCATGGACATAAACTCTGGACTCTAAATCCAGGAAGACGGCACCTTGGTAGACCCAGACCAGAACCACATCGGCCCCCACCACTTGGAAAGCAATTGGCCCGTCTGGAGAAAGATTCTCGAATCTGCTGCTCGACCTCCACAGCATGGCCCCTGGAACGGACTCAGCTCCGTCAGGACCCACCTATTACGGCGCCCAAGGAGACACATCTACTCCTTGCCGTCGCTCGGACGTCCATTTCCCGTGCATGTGTCGGTTTCGTGCGTGTCTTTTTGCTTGATGGGCCAGGATGGTCCTCGATGGTTCTCGCCGAGAAAGAATGCACACGCCCGAGCGATGCCAAGACTCTGGACGTTTCTGATGTCCCAGCTGCTTCGGGCCCTGGCGTGAAAACGCTGCCGAGTTGCCCGGAGAGCAGGCCGCGCCCTGCACTTGCTTCCTCGGAGCACCCCGCAAGGCCGCGCACCCGTCACACTGGAAGTGGAATACGAGCCCCCCAGGGCTGGACCTAAACGGTGTGTTGGCGATTACGTGGGCCGTTGTCGTTTCGATGTCGTTTTGCGGTAGAGGGGAATCGAATACAAAACGAGGAAAAACGAAAACAACACGAAAACGAGAAACACCGTTTAGGTTCAGCCCTGGAGTCCCCCTGCGCTGCTCTCGAAGACCCCTCGACCCCGCTGGGGCTACAGCAAATGATCTGCCGCTCTCCAGACTGGCGCGCGCCGAGTAGAGTTCCATCGGGAACCTGAACGCGAGAAGCTGGCCCAGGCCACCTACCTTGCTGAGTGCGCCGGGAATGATCCACACACTGATTTGTTTATGACCGATGGGCTGAGATTGTACAGAGAATTGGTTTACTATAGTTTGCCATGCCAGATAGACCAGTGGACACCATAGAGAAAAGGCTCCAACAAGAACGCCTACGGCTCGTCCGCGAACGACGCGCACATCGACTCGAGGCCGCTGAATTATTTCCGATAGATGGGCATCATCACAGCTACGACGACACTCATATAACGTTTTGAACAACAACATCAAAACGAAAAACAAAAAAAGAAACGCCGTCGATCGCATCAACTCCGCAGGTATACTCGACGACGTCGGGCAATACGACGCGAACAGCTACGCCAGGAACTTCGAGAAGCCCAAGCTGCAGGACAACAGGCCGAGGTACACAAACTTGCTCGACTTCTCTCAGGACGGCCCACTCTGATGTGAATAACCGACGATACAATAGCATCACATCATATCGACCGACGGTTGCAGAAGTGGACACGCACTTATCAAAAAAGGGAGCCGACGGAGGCATGGAGGCGACACATATCCAAGATCTGGATGCGATGATGTCTAACTTTCTTGCAGAAGAGGCGACCATCAAGGTGAGAAGCTCAAGCATGGAAACGACGACGGAAGTAATGCTGAACAGAATGGTATGGCAATTTCGAAAAGCACGTGGCCGACGATGTGGACCATCCTGGAATGGTCCTGCTGACCTTGCGCTCATGGTTTTGGAACCGAGCCAAATATCCTGCCAGAAGAACCCGAAGTTCGGCATCGGCTACGGAGCGAACAACACACAGCCGCCGTCACAAGAAGAACCTGAAGAGCGTCCAGACTCGGGCTCCCATCAGGTACTACTGCCAACGACGCCAGCTGCACCTGCTCCACACTTTCGACAGAGATCCCTTCGGTGAGCTGAATGGCGAGGCCCTCGACCCTCACCCCGCAACCCGAAGATGGCCCCCCGCCTGCTGTTCCACAGGAGGCCCCCACGGAGAGGCCAGCCGCGCAGTCGCCGGCACTGCATGACTGGACGAATCGAGCACGGGGTGGGCGAGGTGATGTGCTGAGTTCTACCGCGAAGCCCACTCGAGCTCGCAAGGTGCTCGAGAATGTCGTGGTCCGATCTCTCCAGGTTGGCCAACTCCCGACAACATCGAGCATTCCAGAAGGAGTTCTACGTGATAAACCGAATGGAAAAGCCAAGATGCTATGTCAACGTAGTGTACACGTATCTCATGTGTTCTGGACATGTTGGCACGCAGGTGCGTATAGTTACGAGGACAAAGACGAACAGGTTGATAGATATGTTCCTGGGCACTGGCACGATTTTCTGCAATGCAAGAAGAGGGAAGGAGCGATACTAGTATAGTACAACTACGGGTAGGGTGGTCCCTGTGGAATTCGAAGACCCCGACCGCGTGCGAGCTGCATGACATGACGAACTCGTTCCTGTGCCCGCTCGCCGACGATTTGCTAGTACAGTCTGAGGTCATGGCCCGTGAGGACGTAAAGGACTACGCACACCAGCGCCTGGGAAACAGCGCAGTCAAAACCCCGATAAACAACAAGTTTGAGGCCTTTATGTGTAAGAACGGGGGGTTCTAAGGACCCTGTGAGATACCAAGACAGTTCGTAGCCATATTCGACAAGTGCTACAACGAATTCCACGAGACCTACGGAGACCCCATATACATCTACAGCGCCTGTGGGACCCCTGCCCTGGACTGCTCCATGGTAGGTTTTGCAGACGATCTATGGCATCGTAGACTTTTAGAAGACCTTTCGGTTTCAGGGGCACTGGAGGCCATGCGACTTGGAGACGAAAGCATAAACACCATCCTGAACAAATGGCGTGTTCGCCAGAACATGTAGAAACATTACATAATACCCTGTTCGGGATCACATAGATCAAACAAACGTCTCCAGGAGAGTTGCCCCAGTAGCTTTGGTACTGCGCGCACATGCACAATACATTTAGGCGCACACCACCACGTGCGCGGCTCGAACGCCACCGAGCTGGAGTTCCGTATTCGTGCAATACATGCAGGCCGGTCAGACGTTGGACTATTTGGGCACGAGCGGGGTGTACGCCGTTTGAAGCGTGAGCTGTTATTGGGCAAGGTAGTGGAAAGTGACATAGGTCTTGGAGCTGTTGAGCTGTTGCTCTGTCCCCAAAAAATATCAGCAGGTTGATTTGAGTACCGTCAAGTATGTACGCGTTGTGATGGGAGGTCCTGCCACTTTCCACGATGATCCTCACGCTCGCTCTCTTCAGTATTCGGGAGTGTTCTACAGGTGGCGCGACCTCCCTTCTCGTGGGGAGTTGGCGGCACGCTGAATCAAGTGGTTGCGCAGCATGCTGCAGCACCGCCACGCACACTGCCAGACGATCGCAGCGATGTTCGGCCACCTCTCGGGCGAAGCCCCCACGGTACAGGATTGCGGACGGCTCAGCGACGCAGCAAACCCGCAAGCGAAAACATGTGACCAGAACCTCTAGCTCGACCGAGGGATCAGTGGTACCGAGAGGTTGTTCGAAGTCTGGGAACACAGCGGTTTCGCCTGGAAGGAGCTCTTCGACCCCGCCTCCGAGTCACCCCAGGAGTTCCTGAAGAGTGGCCCCATCTACACTCAAAGCAGCAGCCGTTACAGCTTATGATACATGCTGCTCTCCATTTCCTGAACTACACTGTCCTGAAACCAAGGGTGACCACACATTTACATGCATGCTCGAGGACTCCCAGGGCTCCCCGTGTGGCCTCCAGGTTGATACCCATCTGGCGCTAATGGGGCACCAGGCTAACGGACATCGAGTACAATATATCATACACAGCGGGGTTACTACCAACCAATGCCCTAACTGTATGAATATGTTTCGGGACGTGGACAACGTTCGGAAACATCTGAAACAGTCGTATGGATATGGCCGTCGTTGTACTGTGGGTCGTGCGCGTATGGCTTGGGAGTCCCAACAACTAGACGAATGGAAGTGCCCGATATCGCCTGAGTCATCCGTAGTGCTTGACTCGAGCATTCTACGTTTTCGGCATCTTCGCGAGTCTCTCGTCCCCTGCCTCGGTTGCATCATGCCAGCTTGTCTCACGGCGCCCGCAAGTTCCCCGCAGGCCCCGACCGCCCCTGACATGCCGCACGGCAACGAAAAGGACCCGAGGAAGAAGAAGAAGAAGAAGAAACACCGACGGATACGGCAGCGCAGCAGAGACGTCAGCCGCTCCCGAAAACGGAGATAGACGATCCCACTCGCAAACGATTCGGCCTACTTATGGAGCAGCTATGGAAAGTAAGCCAACAAGGACGAGATCTTGCAGGGGCCGTACTCGACACGTTTCTTATCTCATCCACATGCGTGCTGATGGCCATGACGAGCGAACAGGCGACACTCTACGCGGCGCAGGTCAAGAAAGAGGGCAAGGATCACGAGTTGGGGCCTCCGTTCACCTGGGCGATGGGAGGAGTGCTCAAAGGCCTGGTGTCTACGGGCGAAGCGGTCGGAGCCCAGAATGCGACCCAGCTACAGAAAGCCTACAGCGAATACAACGAATAATCAGTCGAAACGAAGTGCGAGCTCGTTCTATTCTGCCGCTCAGACACAGTATACCAGAAAGAGCAGCGCCGTTTGACGATATCATGTCGGGACCCACAGTTTCAGAATGTCCTGATCAGCCCGATCATGCAGATACCAGGCGTCAAGAGGAAGCACGGTCGGGCCCCAGCAGCGTACATGGAAAGGGCGATCCAGCAAATTCTCGAAACGCTCCTGGAGTGACTACATCGAGAGATGGACACGACGGAGACGAATTGTTTGATGATGACCTGCAGGCCCTACATCTACCTCATCCGTGGACTCAGACACAGCGGGAAAGCGCCTTACGGGACAGGACGGGGGATATGTCAGGCTCGGCTGCCGCTGTTGCTGATGACCTGCCACCTCCTCCCACTCCTCATGAGCAGAAAACATCTGAGGCCGCCCTCGTTTTACAGATTTCTACTCCCCCTCAGCCTCCCCCTCTTGAACCTTCCTCGGATGCCCATAGTATCACGGAGTCTGTAACCTCGTGTGAGAGTTGCTCAGGGACCCAGTGATCCGAGACACGTGTAAGAGCAGGCATATTCTGAGAATAGCTAAATCCCGAGCTACACCATAATTTGCTCTGGTCCTTCGTGGCTACCTCATGCGTCGGTGGCTGCCTGGGTCCTCAGGACCTTAGCTGCGACCCTGGTGCATAGAGCATGGCATATGCACCTTCCTCTTGAAGTCAGAGGTTCACAGTGCCAGAAGCCATTCGGAGTTGTGTGAGATATCTCGGCTCACGATTGCGCGAGTTTGCGAAATCTCAGGTGCAAGAGAGCCCACTCGGACAGAAACAAGGTTGGCACCGAAGGTGTGCGAATCGACTCGAATCCTCCTCCTCCTCCTCCACCTCCTCCTCCTCCTCCTCCTTCCTCCTCCTTCCTCCTCCTCCTCCTGCTCCTCCTCCCCCTCAACCACAAGGACGTGACAAAGTTCCCAAGCCCCAGTTGAGCCTCGTTCACGACTGGCAGCGTGCGGAGCACATGCCATGAAGATGCCCAGCTTGCGTTACGTTCAGCCCCCGATACGAAGCCATGCAGCGCAGGGCACAAAAACCCTGCCCTGCACGTTTGGTCTGGAGAATTCCGGGACCGACTGTGGTTGGTCCACGCATCTCGCTTTCTGTCGGCTGGCACCTGTGCTGATTGACTTCTCGCATTCTATGCGAGATGTGGGAACCACTCCGTTTTTGTTTTCAAAGAGCTGCTGGAGGCGTGTAAGGGGCAACCAAAGAGCGGCCAGAGATACACTGCACGCAAGAGGCTGTTGTCGAGTTTTCATTATGATGACGGCAGGCTTTCAATGACATTGAGAATTTCCATCCCATTCAGCAGCATCAGAGACAAAAATGGGGCTCCAGCTACAGAGGCTGAAGGCAACTGGGACCGCCGACTCATCGCGGCGTTCCTTCTGCCCTCTAGTGGAAAAATCCCTCCCTCCCTCCCTCCTCCTCCTCCTCCTCTTCTTCCTCCTCCTCCTCCTCCCTCCCTCCCTCCCTCCCTCCCTCCATCCATCCATCCATCCATCCATCCATCCATCCATCCATCCATCCTCCTCCTCATCCTCTCACCTCTCCACACCCTCCGCCCTGCTCCAGAATCCCTCATCCCTCCCTTCAGCCTTCATTACATCCTGTCCCTTCCATGCTGCTCGTCGCCGCTGTCCTTGCCCTCCTGGGGGGATGAGGGCGCGCAAGTGGACTGGCGAGTGAGCCAGGCGCTCCCCAAAAGGGGTCATCTGAGACCCTCCTGGCGAAACCGAACAGAAAGCCTGGTGCGCAGGGCACCGTATGCTTCGTCACCGAGGTGAAGGCAGAGCGTCGCCGAAGGACGAATCCTCCTGACCACACGAGGATGAAGGGAGAAGGAGCAGGAGGAGGAGGAGGAGGAGGAGGAGGAAGAGGGGGAGGAGGAGGAGGAGGAGGAGGAGGAGGAGGAGGAGGAGGAGGAGGAGGAGGACGGAAGAGGAGGCGTTGGAGGAGGAGGAGGAGGAGGAGGAAAGGAGGGGAGGAGGAAGCAGGTTGAGGAAGAGGAGGAAGAGGAGGGAGAGGAGGAAGGAGGAAGGAGGAGGAGAAGGAGGAGGAGGAGGAGGAATGGAAGGGTGAGGAGGAGGGGCGTGGTGAGGAGGAGGAGGAGGAGAAGGGAGAGGAGAAGGAGGAGGAGGAAGAGGAGAATAAGGAGGCAGACAGACCCCCGCGTAAAGGAGTCTATGTCGTTTCGTAAAGACAACAGCGGGGAGTTGTGGAGGCGTGCGGGAAAAGAAAAAAAATTTGTTGCTGGTTATTGGGTTTCGGGCTTGCTGGGGGGGACTTTCACCGGGCCCTCTCCCACCCTCGGCCTCGGGACCCAAGGAACTGGGCCTGTGTGGCGGTCCCAGTCCGGCCGGCATGCAGCCGTCCGTCGCCGCCCGTCGCCGCCGCCCGTCGGGACCTGTGTGTCAGTCCAGCTGGCATGGAGCCGCCCCTCACCGCCCGTCGCCGCCGCCCGTCACCGCCGCATGTTGGTTACGATGTTGTTTGTGTGAGCATCGTAGATTGCACCACATAGGGTGCACCACATAGATTCTACCACATAGCTTACACCACATGGACTGCGCCACACAGATTCTCCGTTAAATAAGAATAGACTCTAACCCCCCCCCCCGAACCGAAAATTAAACGAATCCACCTTTTTTCGTATTGCAATGACATGTTTGTCTTTTTCTAGCTGACTATCTGAGTTCCCTGGCCCATTGTCAATCCGAAGTATGAATTCATACTGTCCCAGCCAAACCGGTATCACTCCCCCCCGCCATCCTCTGCAACAAAATACTATGCGCGCACTCTCGTTTATCAAAAATCATAAATGTTCAAGAACCCCTTGCAAAAAATAGGCACACGCGCGCGTCGTCGCGCGCGCATGCAGACATCCTCCAAAAGCCTTCGGTTTCGGAAGGATTTCAAAATCGAGTTCCAAAAAAACATGCAAAAACAAAAGGTTTCGCAACACTGATGTTCTAACAGGTATTACTCGCGCGCTCTTGCGAAATCTCAAGAGAACCAAAAGGTTTTTCAAGGTTTTCTAAAAATGCTACCAAACCAAACGGGCTTCGCGCGCGCGCATGTCGAAATCTTTCGAACGCCCTTGCGCGCGTGCCGTCGCGAGAATCCTCTGCAAAAAGCGGGACGAAGTGCAGACGCGCGCGTGGTCGCGCGCGCATGCCGAAATCATTCAAAAACCTTCGGTTTCGGAAGGATTTCAAAATCGTGTCAACAAAAACATTCACAAAAACGCAAGGTTTTGCAACACGGATTTTCAACAAAAGCGGGCGCGCGCGCACTTGCGTCGTCATCGTCGTCGTCGCCGTCTTCCCTCCTCCCTCGTCGTCGTCGTTGGCGTCGCCGTCGTCGTCCTCTGTCTTTCCTCGTCGTCGTCGTCTTGGCGTCGTCGTCGTTTCCGTCGTCGTTGTCGCCGTGGTCGTCCTTCCTCTTCCCTCGACGTCGTCGTCCGTCGTCGGCGTCTCGTCGTCGTCCCTCCTATTTCGTCGCCGTCGTCGTCGTCGTCTTCCCTCCTCCCTCGTCGTTGTCGTCGTCGGTGTCGCCGTCCTCCCTCCTTCTTCGTCGTTCGCGTCGTCGCCGTCCTCCCTCCTCCCTAGTCGTTGTCGTCGTTGCCGTCGTCGTCGTCCTCCCTCCTCCCTCGTCGTCGTCGTCTTCGTCTTCGTCGTCGTCGTCGGCGTCGTCGTCGTCGGCGTCGTCGTCGTCGGCGTCGGCGTTGTCATCGTCGTCGTCGTCGGCGTCGTCGTCGTCGGCGTCGGTGTCGTCGTCGTTGTCGTCGTCGTCGAAGTCGTTGGAGACGTCGTCGGTGTCGTCGTAGTCGGTGTCGGCGGCGTCGTCGTCGTCGTTGTCGCCGTCGTCGTCGGCGTCGGTGTCGTTGCCCAGTGCCATTTGGTACCCACCGTCACGGTCTTAATAGGTCTTGCGACCAAGTTGCAGGTGGAAGGGTGGGATGTTTGCACGAGCAGTGGAGATGACAGCTTCAAGACAGTCAAAGTGAATTGCACCACATAGCTTACACCACATAGATGGCACCACATCGGTTGTACCACATAGATTGCGCCACACAGTGTCTTAGAACACACTGCTTGGCGTCCACGCACGCTAACACTTGCTAATATCGGGCTCTGAGGGCCCTCGCCAGGCCCGGGACCATCAAACAACAACCCGAGATGAGAACCTGGTCCCCGGGAAGGGGCCCAGACCTCCAGGGAGCCACACTGCGAGAGGGAATAACAAACAGTAACGGGTGTGGTGCGTCACTCTGTGAAGGAGGAGGAAGAGGAGGAGGAGCGCACGTGCCTCGGCACACAGTTCTAGCTTCCGGCGCCTACGCCGCCGCCCCTTGGAGGGGAAGGCGCAGGCTTCGCTCAGAAGTCTTGAGGTGCTCGTGGAAGAGGAGGAGGAGGAGGAGGAGGAGGAGGAGGAGGAGGAGGAGGATAAGGACAAGGAGGAGGAGGAGGTCGCGTGTGCTGAGAGCTTCGGCTCGCGAGTCCAGAGCAATGCCTGGCCTGTACACTCGCGAGCGCGGCCCGGGTGGGGGGCCGGTCCGCGCGCGGCTCCGCAACCGCGGCGGATGCGCACGACCCCGAGACGCCTTCAGCTGCCCTGCCTCGTCGTTCTTCTCCGTCCTGCACCCACCCTTCCGCCCTGCGCGTTCGCCTCCTACGCCTCCTCCTCCTCCTCCTCCTCCTCCTCCTCCTCCTCCTCCTCCTCCTCCTCCTCCTCCTGCGGCTTCGGTTGCCCCCATGGGCCCCTCCTGTTCAAGCCAGAGGTGTCCCCCAGCGAAGCCGCTGGCAAGCGTACATAAATCGCACCACAGGGCCATTCGATCCATGGATTCTTGTCCACTTGAGGTGATGCAGTTTTCACCCGGGGTGTGAGAGACTGAACTATGGCTGGTATGTGATCTTCCTGTCTGCTTGTCTGCCTGCCTGCCTGTCATGCTCCTCATCCTCCTCCT
>CAUYUJ010020797.1:60000-135000 GCA_963575745.1 Prorocentrum cordatum | reverse complement strand
AATAGCCCCAAAATATCCAAACATTGCCAAACAAATAAAAATCGTCCCCTGACTATTGAAGGGGCCATGGGACACACACACACACATAAATGCACACAAATAACAGGATTCACCATATTTTCCCATATTTACGGGGGTTGTGTCTTCCCCCCCACTTCCCATGTTTTCCCATATGTTCCTGGGGTGTCGACGATTGATTGTGTCTGTGCTTCTTTCCCTCCTGAACTATGTTTTGACGATTTTTGAATATTCCTCCTGTAGAGGGACGCGCCCGACTTAACGCTAGGCCCTGCGGGCGCATAGCGTGGCGCTCGACCCCGCGGGGCGGGAGGCGGGGCGCAACGGTAAGGAGGGACTGGCGTAGGGGGGGAAACATCGGCCTGGAATCGGCGATACATCGCCGATAGATCGGCGATAGGCCCCCGATAGTGAATCCGCACGTTCCTGGGCAGGTTGGGGCCGTCGGGCCCCTATCGGCGATCAATGGGCGATTGGGGGCCGATGCATCCCCCCCTATGCCTATCCCCCCCTATCGCCGCCCCTGAGGGAGGCGGGGCAGGCTGGGGACATGGGCGCTGGGGGGCCTGGGAAGTGGACAGTGTGCCGCACCGAGGCGCGGTGGGCCAGAACCCCAGGCCCCCTCGGGTCATGAAAAAATCGCGGCGGAAGGTTTTTCGCTATTCTCGGCCTCTGGGGGCCCTCACCGGGCCTCGGGACCGTCAAAAATCGGCCTGGGACCGAAACCGACGGACCTGGACCCGCAAAAATGACGACCGCGACGCCCTCTCGCGAACCGAAAACGGCCAATTCCTTAATCGACGTGTCAGGGTAGGAGGTCTTTCCACCTCCGAGAAAAACGACTCAGGATGAAAAACCGGTCCCGGGGAATGGGTCCGGACCTCTGGAGCTCGCGTCATGAAAAAATCATTGACGTCGGAGGTCTGGGACCAGCGGCGCGACACGCTATCCCAGAGTTACCGACCGAAAAACTGCTTCCATACGTTGGAGGCCTTGGGGTATCGGTACCCTTTCCTCTGGATTGGTTGACCAAAAGGGGGTCCAGCTGAAACGGGGTGGTGCAATAGATGTGGGGCAATTGTATTGCAAGTGTATTGCGCCGGAGAGTTGTACTACATCGTATTGCAACGCAATGTTTTGCACGCGACAATCCAGCAACACACTTGCGCCCTGGAAGGTATTGCACGCCCCAAGTCCATTGCAACCCACAAATCTGTTGCACCAAATCTACTGCACCCCTCCCTTGTAGCTGGACCCCTTCTTCCCACACCCCCGACGTCATGATTTTGTTTCATGGCGCGACCCCCACAAATCATGACCCATTCCCCGGCAACGGTTTTTCACCCCGAGTCGTTGTTTGACGGTCCCGAGGGCCATGGAGGGCCCCCCTGAGGCCGAGAATTGCGAAAAACCTTCTGTCGTGACTGCTGTCCACGACCCGAGGGGGTCTGGGTTGGGTCCACCAGATCTGGTCCGCGTGGTGCAGCGCTCGCAGCGCCACGAGCTGCCGAACGGATTCCCGGCCATCGCGGCGGCCATCGCGTCGGAGGGCCCCGCGCTGGGAGGCCGCCCCTGCGCCGGCGGCGCCTCGGCCTCCTCGCCGAGGGCGCCCCGGCGCGCCGCCCTCGCCCCGAAGTGCCCCAGCGCGAAGTCGCGGAGGCGCCGCAGCAGCGCCTCGGTGGCCTCCTCTCGGGGGGGCATCGGCGGACCGCCTCTCGCCGATCCTGGACTGGGGCTCCTCGGGGCAGAGGCTTCCGGACGCTTCCGTGGGGCTCCTACAGGGGGCTCCTCTCGCTCCGTGGCGCTGTGCAGGAGCTGCGCCCCGTCGTGAGCTGTCCGGGGGTGCCCGCAGCGAGCCGAGCGGCCGCCAGAGGCCCGAGCTGTGGCCCGAAGGCCACCAGGCGGCCCAGTCCGTCCTGGGCCCGGGGCCGGTGTGCACGCCCTCCTTTCGGCGGCGAGCGAGAGGGGGGGGGAAGTGAGAAGGAGAGGGCCTTCTCAGAAGGCGGCGGGGCTTCCCAGAAGCCCTCGCGCCTTCTGAGAGGTTTCTGCTGTCTCCAGGGAGGGCTCAGAACACTTCTCAGAAGGCCGGGGGCTTCTGAGACTTCTGAGAAGGCCCGCCCCTTTTCTCCCCTGACCTTCAAGAGTGCTAAAAATTGGCCCTCCAGACCTATAGACCGATCTGGGCTGCCCAAAACCTCGCCAGGAATTAGGATATCGAGGCCCTGGTGCTATGTTATAGCCCTCCTGGAAGGTCAGGGTCCCTTCCCCCCCTTCGCTCGCCGCCGCTCCCTGGTGGCCAGGGACGCGGACCCTGGCCCCCCGGATCGGGCCAGACCGCCTGGCGCCTCGGGGCACAGCTCGGGCCTGTCACGGCGGGGCCGGGAGAGGGCGCCTCGGCACCCCCTCGGAGAGCCCACGGCGAGGCGCGGCTGCTGGAAAAATTGCTCCCCGAGGCGAGGCCCAACGCCCAGGAGCCGACGGAGGCGTCCGACATCCTCCGCCCGAGGAGCCCGGCCAGGATCGGCGAGAGGTGGTCCGCCGGCGTCGCCGGGTCCTCGCCGCCCGCGCCCTCGCCCGCGAGGGCCTCGGGCAGCCACCGGCGGAAGCGCGCGTAGAGGGCGCCGCCCACGCCGCCGGCGGCCGGGGGGCACTGCCCTCCGCCCTGGCGCGGCTGCTGCCGCAGGAACGCGTCCAGCATCCTGCGCCGCGAGGGCCGAGCTGGGTCACGGCAGGACTTCGCGCAGCGCGCCCTCGCGATGCGCGACACGCGATGACCGTCGCGCCCTCGCGGCCCCGCGCCGCCCCCATGCGAGAAGGGCGGCCGTTCTGGCCCAGACCGCGGCGCGCGAGGCGCGGTGGACTGCGCACCCCCCTGGGTGGCCTATAGAAGCCTCATGCACAGGTGCCCGCCGGCGTTCCCCCCCCTGCGCTTTCCCGGCGGGTGGCGGTGCACAAGTCGTCTGCTCTCAGTGGTGATGTACAGTCAACCCGTATCATGAGGACGAGCGGTAAAGATGCAAGGGCATTGGAGGCCCATGTTGACGCTTTTCCGAACGAGGCTGGCCAGCGAAAGTCACTGAGGATGGGCCGAGGGGGCCAGGCTGCAACGGCACCCTTGGGGAGGTCGCCCATCCTCACTACGCGGCTTGACTGTACACGCGGCCACCCTCCCCTGAGGACCAGGAGCAGTCCACCGGGGGTTCGACTGACTACAGGGTCGGGAAGTGCTGCTCAGCGTTCCGAGGCGGCGGCCCCAGCGACACGCCGTGCCTTGCATGCGGAGTGCGCGCCGCTCCGCTCCGCAGTCCACGGACGGGGCGCTGACGCCTGAGGGCCAGGACGTGGTGAGCATGTCGCGCCGAAGCACGGCGGGCCAGAACCCCGGACATCCGACGAGGAGGTTTTCCCAGGCGTGGCCCCAGAAACCCCGACCCCTTCCCAGGAGGCTGGCTTCCTGCCCCAGGCCTGCCCTTCCCCCCCGGGCCCGATCTCTGGGGCCCGATCCCGGGCCCCAGACACCGGGACAGGGGAGAGACGCCAGGTTTGAAAAGAGGCGCGGCGGGCAGGACGAGAGTCCCGAGGCACTACAGAGACGCACAAGCGGACACAGCTGCTGCGTCGGCGGCTTGGGCAGAGGGTGACTGCGCTGGCGAGGAGTGGCCTGAACGGGGGCGCCGTTGGGCCGAGTTGCGCCACCGTGCAGGAGGAGGAGGGAGGAGGGACGCGGCCGAGGGAAAACAAGGACGGGGCGGGCGGCTCAGGGAGCAGAAACAGAAACAGTCGGGGGCCCGCGCGGGTTTCGTGGACCTCCGCTGGAACCCCCGGCGCGCGGAGCGCCGCCCGGTGGGCCACGCGCCGATCAAAAACAATCCGCGCGGGCATCCGAAAGCTTATGCTGACGTCGTACATTTCTTCATAGCACTACAGCATTATGCATGCGGCAGGTTCGTGCCGTGTCGACCTGGGCGTTGGTCCCTGACGCCGCGAGGATCGTTCAACCTTGAACGATCGGCCATTTCCGCAACGTCCGATCGTTCAACATCGACCGATTCTGGGCCTCCGCCGGCGTTCAACGTTGAACGCCGGCGTCGGGGTCGCCGCCGGTCGACACGACGCGAACCTACCGTGTTACCATACTTACTCTTGCTACTCCTCTTCTTCGAGTGACGTGACCAGCATGCCGCGCCGGAGCGCTGTGGGCCAGAACCGGCGGAGCGGCACGGGAAAGCCAGGGGTCTACTGCTACCACTGCTCCTCGGACCTCTCGGGCTGCGTTCTGGCCAAGACCTCGAGGCGACTCCAGCCGTGTCGACGAGGGCCTCCCAGGAGGCCCAAACAGGCGAAAACGGGGGAAGGGTAATCCAAAAGCCCTAATAAAAATTTGAAATTTGAAATTTCATTTTTCCCTGCAACCCCTCTAAGAGGAGTTGCAGAAAATCCTGCAACTCCTCTAAGAGGAGTTGCAGGTTTTCTGCAACCCTCTAAGAGGGGTTGCAGAATTATAGATTTAGCGAGAGAGACGGCGAAACGGGGAGAGAGAGAGAGAGAGAGAGAGAGAGACAGAGAGAGAGAGCCGTATCGGTACGCTTCCTGGTGGCTTTCGGCCTATAACTCGGGCCTCTGGCGGCGGCTCGGGGCGCTCCGGGCATCCCTGGAAAGCCGTCGACGAGACGCAGCTGCTGGCAAGCACCCCGAGGCTGGAAGACCGCCCGGCACCGACGGAAGCGTCCGAAATCGACCGAACCCGATGAAAACGTCCGGGTCGCGGTATCGGTACGTAGCTTTAGGTCGGGCGTGTCCCGCCAAAGCCGGATTTTGGACGAAACATACAAGATACCCCCAAAAAAGTGTCCAAAAGATTCAACGAGATACAAAAATCGTCCCCAGACTATTTCGTAACTAGTTTTGAATGTTCCTTCTGCAGGGGGACGTGCCCGACTCAAACGTGCCTGGCGTCCCCAGGCTATTTCTTAACTGTGTTTCAATATTCCTGCTACAGAGGGACGGGCCCGACTCACACGTGCCTGGCCCTCCTCTGACGGCACGCTGAGCAGGAGTTCCCGACCGTACTCCTGGAGGCCTGGAGATGGGCACCAACACCAACACGGGGGGGGGGCCTCCACAGGGGGAAGAGGATACTAGAGTTCGGTGCTGGTGGCAATACTTCGGCCACCCTGGAGGCCAGAATTTGACCACCATCACCGAGATCGGGATTTTTCTTCCCTCGGTGGAGGCACACCGCCGATCTTGGTGTTGGTGTCGACCTCTAGGCCTGCGATACGTTTGTTGCGTGGCAGGCGTCCCCTCGAGGGGCGATGCCAGGCCGCCGCCGCCCCGCGCGTCCGCCAGCGCGGCCGCGGCCTGCTCCAGCGGCAGCCAGCAGCTCTTGTAGGCCTCGACGGCCCGCTCCTTCCGAGGCGGGAATTTGCACAGGACCACCGCCTGGAGGATCAATTCTCGGGGACCTCGGCAGGCGGTGGATATGGACAAATTCGGGCCCCCGGGGGCCAAAACAGATCCACATCCGCCGCCCGCTGAGGCACCAGGACGTCGGTTTCCCAGGCGGTGGGTCTGGATGAATCCCCGCCTCGCACTCCTCGCGCCGGAAGGAGCCGAGCAGCAAGTTGCGGACGAAGTCCGCGGCGCCCACGGTCGCAGAAAGAAAAAGCGGCAACGAGCGCGTAAACTCTCCGAGGTCCGCGCGGAGGTCCGGGGTCGGCGGCACGCAAGGAGTGACCCTGGGTTACAAGAGTGGCCTCTGGTGCGCGGCCTTTGGGGGGGGCGCGCCAAACACAAGCGCGCAAGACCCTCCTCCTCCTCCTCCTCCCTCCTCCTCCTCCTCCTCCTCCTCCTCCTCCTCCTCCTCCTCCTCCTCTCCTCTCCTCCTCCTCCCTCCTCCTCCTCCTCCTCCTCCTCCCTCCTCCTCCTCCCTCCACCTCCTCCTCACTCGGCGCCAGGTGGCGGCGCCTCTGGCGACGCCCCGCTCCGCTCGCCGAGGAGGGGGGGATTCAGCGCCGATCCAAGAAATCCGCGCGGAGGTCCGAAAACATGTGCTGCTGCCGCTGTTCCTCCTGCGAATGTTGGCGTACTCGGTCTCCCTGTGGGGCTTGCAAAAGGTGGCGTCCCGCAGAGCGAGCCTCTCGAAGATGAGGTGCAGGTCCTGCAGGGAGAGTGAAGCGGCACGGACAAAATTGCCACCAGAGGCGCCGCCAGGGAGGCTCAGTACCGATCCAACCAAAATCGCGCGGGTTTGTTCTTCGAGGTCCTCCGTGCCGTCCCCGTGGTCGCCGCTCATGTCTCGGGGAGACGCAGGACTCGGGCTCGGGGGTTCGGATTGGCCTGACAGGGCCGTCAGGAAAATGACGAGACCCAGTCTAAAGCTTGACGCGAGCTCCCACTGGACCGTCCAGATCCAGGACGGGCTCGTCAAAAAGCACCAGCAACCCGAGTTCCTGCGAGCTCGAGTCTTACATGTCCCCGAATGTCGATGGGGAACAGCAACCACTCGAGCTTATGCAGCACCGCGTCGGCCAGGGACCGCAGCTGCTCGTCACCGTCGCCCTGGAGCTGCTCGAGGAAGAAGCGCTTCGCCTCCGCGGGGCGCCGCCAGGACCCGCTGCCCGCGTCCGCCGACGCGCCTTCGGCATGACGACGAGACGACGACGAGGAGGCCAAAACAAGACGCTGCAGTGCGCGCAGGGGCGCGGCCCTCTTCAGAGCGCGACGGGGGGCCCGTTGCCCCTCAAATGTGGATGAAGAAGGAGTTCTGGAATGAGGCCTTGCCTCAGAAAACTTGTCCGCCTGGTCGAACGTGGGAAACCTCCTCCAGACACGGAACGCCTTCGGCATGAGCGAAACCCAGACCCCCTCGCATGTTTATTAGTGTGCTGTTGTTGCTCATTTGCTTACTTATTTTCAAGGAGAGACCCCCCCAAAAAAAACGACTGACAATTTGTCATATTTCGGGCTCTGGAAGCCCTCGCGGGGCCCCAGAACCGTGAGAGAACGGCTTGCGATGAAAGACGCGCCCAGGCAAAAGGGTCGAAGCTCATTGGGACCCCTCGCGTCATGAAAAGAACAACGGAAGGCATTTTGACATCTTCGGCCTCTGAGGGCACTCGCCGGGCCCCAGGACGGTCCGAAAACGAATCGAGGCAAAACGCCGGCCCTGGGGAAAGGGTCGGGACCTCACGGGAACCGCGTATGTTGAAAAGCCAGGGCGAACGGCTGCGCACATAATTAGCCCCGTGGCCCTACTCTGGAACCCTGTAGACGCCGCCACGCTGGTCCCAGGCAGGCTGTGCTGCCTGGCGGAAGGGGAAGAGGAGGGGAGAAGCAGGCAGAGGACGACGAACGAACGCGCGTCCGTGACTCGACGACTCGGGGATGGACATACCCCCCCTTAGCAAAACGTGGTTTAGTGAAAACGACCTCGGGCCCAAACCTGGCGGGCGCAAGCCTGGAAAATGACGGCCACGGCGCCCTCTCGAGAACCGAAAACGGACAAGTCACTAATCGACTTGTCAGGGTGGGAGTTCTGTCCGCCCCTGAACGATCTTGAAAAAGTCCCGGCGTCGCGTGTCCGGAAGGACGGGCCCCGACGCCCCGCCTGGGCCCCGTGGGGGCCTGCCTCCCGTCGCGGACGCCCTCTCGCGCCGCGTGAAGAACGGCCCCCCAGACAGCTCTGGCGGCGCGCACGGGGGGGCAGGGGAAGGAGGAGGAGGAGGAGGAGGAGGAGGAGGAGGAGGACGAGGAGGACGAGGAGGAGGAGGAGGAGCAGGAGGAGGAGGAGGAGGAGGACGAGGAGGAGGAGGAGCAGGAGGAGGAGAAGGAGGAGAAGGAGGAGGAGGAGTAGGAGGAGGATGAGGGAGGAGGAGGAGGAGGAGGAGGAGGAGAAGGGGGAAGGGGGGTCGAGCCGGGCGTTTTCGCGATTCCGTCTGGCCAAACCGAAGTAGGCAAAAAGCCTCCTCGAGCCCAGCCCCTCGAAACAGGGAATGCTCTCCTTCCTACTGACTGGAACTGGTGCTGGGCCACCTCTTTGGACGCCCGCACTGGGTACGGAAAAAACTGGTACAACGCCCAACAGCACATGTTGTCCCAAACCAGCAGCGGCCGCTACTGGGCAGGCGGCCTTCTGTCTCA
The DNA here is from genome assembly GCA_963575745.1 of Prorocentrum cordatum. Taxonomy (NCBI): domain Eukaryota; class Dinophyceae; order Prorocentrales; family Prorocentraceae; genus Prorocentrum; species Prorocentrum cordatum. The sequence goes on along the minus strand of CAUYUJ010020797.1, from coordinate 126,840 downwards.
AATGGACACGGACCGCGACACCGATAGCGAGCTCTGTTCAAAATGAACAAGAACCGCTGTCGGTATGTATACCCATTCTTTCCGTAGTGAACGTTTTCTGATTCAGCGTTTCGACATTGGGCGGAAGGGGGGGAGGGGGGGGGGTCTGGCTCCGACCTCTGCTTAGTGCGACTGTTTGGAGCCGTGCGACCTTCTGGGGGAGACTCCACCTGCTCGAAACAGGCGCCAAAAACAGCCAAGATCTACTCCACGGGAGGGGGGGGGGGAGAGGGAGGGGGAGTGCGCGGGCCCGCGCCGATCGGCAAAACAGCGCTTAAGAAAACGATCACACTTCGATCGTCCCGAACCTCAGGCCCACCCCACCCCCCAAGCGGGCCCCAGGGCCCCCCTCTCTCGGCCTCTCTCGCGCCGCCGAGCCCATTTGGGGGGGATCCGCGCCTGGCGGCAGCACGGCGGCGAAGTAGGAGGCCCGGTCGCAGTAGGTGGGCACCAGCGCCGCGCACGGCACCTCCTCCGGAGGAACAGACCCAGCCCCCCACCCTCGAGCCACGAAAACATTACAACGGGAGGCTTTTCTCGCTATGTTTGGCCCCCAGGGGCCCTCACCTGGCCTCGGGAGCGTCAAAGAACGAGTCGGGATGAGGGCTGGTCCCCGGGAATGGGTCTGGACCTCTGGGGGTCGCGTCATGATTTTGTCACGACGCGACCCCCAGAGGTCGGGACCCCTTCCCCGGGACCGGTTGCTCATCCCGAGTCGCTTCGGTGACGGCCCCGAGGCCCTGGGAAGGGCCCCAAAGAGGCCGAAAAAAGCGAGAGAAAAACCTCCCGTCGCGACTTTTCCCACGACGCGAGGGGGTCTGGGAGTACAGCAGCGTAAACCTGCGGAGGTCCGCGCGGATCTCTTCGATCGGCGCTGGGGCCCCCTGGCGGCTCCACCCCGGGCGCCGCCCCGGGCGCGCCCTCCCCCCGCGGCAGGGAGGGCCCCCCCGCGCCGAGGCGGGAAAAAAACCGCGCGCAGCTCCGAGCGGTTATGCTTTTATGTCGCTGCAGGGCTGGACCTAAACGGTGTTTGTTCGTTTTCGTTTTGTTTTCGTTGTCCCTCGCTGTGTCTCCCATCTGCCGTTTTTACGCAAAACGAAGTCGAAACGAAAACGGCCCACGAAATCGCCCAAAACACCGCTCGGGTTCAGCCCTGTTCTGCTTTCTGTCGTTGCAGGGCTGAACATACACGGTGTCTTACGTGTTCGTTTTGTTTTCGTTTTTGTCATTGTTTGTGCCCCGATCCTCGCCGTCCGCCAGCGGCGCGCCCTGCGGCCTCTCGGGGTGGTCGGCGCAAGTGTGCAAAGACTTTGCTTGTCGCAGCGGCGAGAAGACTGGCCGCGTTCTGTATGTGTATATATATATATATATATATATGTAACGAACGCATAAACAAGTATTATATATATATGTGTATACGTGTGTGTGTATATATATGTATATATAGGGCAGGCGTGGGGTGCACGTGGCCGAGAGGATTGGCACGGCGGGCGGCGGGAGGGAGGCGAGCGCGCGGGCGAGGGGAAGAGCACGCTCAGAACAGCGCTGGAGGAAGAGAAAGCGGCATAGACATAAACTTTTGGCGCTCCGCGCGAACTTCTTGAATCTGCGGAAGACCCCCCTCCCTGGCGCGCGGAGCGCGCCAAGGGCGGCGCCGGAGGCGCAGCCAGGGGGGGCTTGGCGCGGATCCAAGAAATCCGCGCGGAGCGCCACACGTTTATGTTTATGCCAGCTTCTCTTCCTCGAAATGTGCAAAAACAGTCTGGGTCATGAACGCATGGCGGGCTCCAGGAACCCCGAGCCCAAACACGCTGACATTGCTAAGCGGGGATTTATTTTATCCATACCCACCGCCTGGGAGCCGATGTCCTGGTGCCCACGCGGACAGTGGATATGGATGTATTTTGGCCCCTGGGGGCCCGAATAGATCCATAGCCACCGCCCGCCGAAGTCCCCGAATATTGCTCCTCCAGGCGGTGGTCATGTGTAAATTCTCGCCTCGGAGACAGCTCTTGAGGGGCGTATCTTTCGCTTCCAGCGGCCTCCGCTGGCCTGCCGCAGGTGGAGCCGGCCCCGTCCTTTTACGTTCGCTGTCCTTTTCCGCCGCCTTCCGCCGAGGAAGAGATACCAACTCCTTCGACCCTCGAAGGCGAGGCCCTTTCTAAAATGTATCATATGGCGGATTCCGGAAACCCTGAACCCAAATTAGCCTGGCGAAGGACCCAACCATATGCAGCTGCGAGTACCGCACGGATATGAGACGAAGGAGGGGGCACGCAAACTAGGCCCCTCTTCTCATAGGCACCGCGCCACTGCATGGACGAGGCACAGGGCAGCGCGGGCAGGAGGTGGCGGGCGGAGGAGGAGAGCTCACTGGGGCGAGTCAACATATCAGCATCATCATCGCATCATGAGACCTGTTACTGGGCACGCAGGAAGAAGTGACGGAGACACCGTGTAGATGTCGAAGGCAGGTCAGCAGCGGCAGAAACAAGACGGGGAAGCGCGCGGTCAAGAAGCGATGGGAAGCAGGAGGAGCGAGAGACGAGGGGAGACGTTTTTGCCTCCAGACCGACAGCGAGCCGCGCAGAATGCAGCGCGCAGGCGGCGCCGCGCGAAAGTGCCTGGGAAGTCCTCGCCGACGCGGTCTGGTCATCCCGAGGGAATCCCATCGACGCGCGGGGGTTGTCCACTGCGACTCTGAGTCAACGGATAGCGCCCCCGTACTGCGTGGCGAGGCGTGCGAAAATGGCGCGATCTGGGTGAAATCCCCCGACAGGCGCCGGTCATCCTCTGGCGAGAAATCCCGACGACGAGCTGGGGTCATCCAAGCGTCAGCGACAACCAGCGCGCGCCGCTGGCTCGTGCGGGGCCGCTCCCCAGGTCAGGCCTCGCGGATGAACTCGCTGAAGCCCAGCTCTCTGGCGTGGGCCGTCGCCTCCCTCCTGCACCGCTTCGTGCGCGCAGCAAACTGCCCCAGCTGCTTCCGCAAGCCCTCCGGCGGCCCTGCCAGGAAGAACTCGATGAGCGGCGCCCGCATGAGCAGGAGATCCTCGTGGCGCGTGGCGCGCGAGAGCAGCGCGTAGAGCTCCAGCCACCAGTCGTCGTCCTCCTTCTTGCCGTTCCCGACCTCGTGGCGGCCGCAGTCCAGGATCACGCCTGGGCGGCGTCGGTCGAGGGAGCGGCGCGCAAGACAGCCGACGGCCCAGGGCGAGAGTCCACGGGACCGAGAAGGTCCGGCTGCGGACCGCTCGCGTTCGAAGGGTTCGGCCGTAGACTGCCCGGTGGCGCCGTTCCCCCGCCCCGCCGCCTTCCCGCATGGTGCGCCCCTGGCACGCCACCGTGGTGATGACCCTGCCGTGTGAAAACGGGAAGCCCGTCCGGGTGACCTTGGAGGTGCGGAAGGTGAACGGCTCCGACGTGCGGGGCTCGATGAACACCAGCGGGCCCGTGAGGTCCCCCGTGAGGCTGTCGTCGTGGCGGGCGGCATGCGAGGTCTGCCACTGGGGCCTTCGGTGGAGCTCCCTATGGGGCCACGAAACGTGTGAGGGGTGTGCCGAAATGGGGTGGCGGCGGCATGCGAACGCAGCCATTTGGGCCTTCGGTGGAGCTCCCTGTGGGGCCACGCAACGTGTGAGGGGTGTGCCAAAATGGGGTGGCGGCGGCATGCGAACGCAGCCATTTGGGTCTTAGATGGAGCTCCCTATGGGGCCACGGAACGTGTGAGGGGTGTGCCGAAATGGGGTGGCGGCGGCATGCGAACGCAGCCATTTGGGCCTTCGGTGGAGCTTCCTGCGGGGCCACGCAACGTGTGAGGGGTGTGCCAAAATGGGGTGGCGGCGGCATGCGAACGCAGCCATTTGGGCCTTAGATGGAGCTCCCTATGGGGCCACGAAACGTGTGAGGGGTGTACCAAAATTGGGCGGCGGCGGCATGCGGACGCACATTTGGGCCTTCGGTGGAGTTCCCCATGGGGCCACGAAACGTGTAAGGGGTGCCAAATATGGGGTGGGCGGCATGCGGACGCAGCCCCTTAGATGGAGCTCCCTATGGGGCCACGAAACGTGTGAGGGGTGGTGGCGGCGGCATGCGGACGCAGCCATTTGGGCCTTTTCGGTGGAGCTCCCCATGGGGCCACGAAACGTGTAAGGGGTGTGCCAAAAATGGGTGGCGGCGGCATGCGGACGCAGCCATTTGGGCCTTCGGTGGAGCTCCCTATGGGGCCACGAAACGTGTGAGGGGTGTGCCAAAATTGGGTGGCGGCGGCATGCGGACGCAGCCATTTGGGCCTTCGGTGGAGCTCCCTATGGGGCCACGAAACGTGTGAGGGGTGTGCCAAAATTGGGTGGCGGCGGCATGCGGGCGCAGCCATTTGGGCCTTCGGTGGAGCTCCCTATGGGGCCACGAAACGTGTGAGGGGTGTGCCAAAATTGGGTGGCGGCGGCATGCGGACGCAGCCATTTGGGCCTTCGGTGGAGCTCCCTATGGGGCCACGAAACGTGTGAGGGGTGTGCCGATGATGATGATGATGATGATGATGATGATGATGATGATGATGATGATGATGATGATGATGATGATGATGATGATGATGATGATGATGATGATGGTGATGATGATGATGATGGTGATGATGATGGTGATGATGATGAGGATGATGATGATGATGATGATGATGGTGGTGATGATGATGACCGACAACCACGATGTGGATGATGATGATGACGATGCTCATGATGATGAGCATGATGAGGATGGTGATGATAATGGTAGGAGGGGGGAGGGGGCAGCGGGAGGAGGAACGCGGGGCACCGTCTCTTCAAAACGAAGACCCAACACCACAGGATGGTTGGGAAAAACGTTTTCATCTCTTGGAGGCACATCTTCTACTTCGGCCGGCTTCCGCCAGCTTCCGACGGCGGAGGCGGCCTCGTTTTATTTCCGCCGCCCGTCCGCCGCCTTCCGCCGCGGAAGAGATGACGACTTCTTCGACCCTCGAAGTCGAGGCCCTTTCTCCCAGACGGTGGGTGGCGGGCCGGGAGTCCCGCGCGGACCGCCTGCACCAGATGCCAACTCGACCATCGAAGGCGAGGCCCCTTTTTACAATGCATCATAAGAGCCCAAAACTCCTAACCACCATGTCGTGATCCCGAAAGGCGAATAGCGGGGCGGGAGCTCCGCGCGGACAGCCTGCACAAACACCCAACCACCATTTGCGAAGTGGTGGCGGTTGGGCCGGTCGGTAGTTTCTAAAAGGGGGGCCAGCCAAAGAGGGGGGTTAGCGAATCCGCTCCCCGAGGCTGGTTTTCCCAGCGCCTCCTTGCGCCAGAGGCGCCCGTATATCGAGGAAGGCGGCCGAAACCCGCTGAATTCCGCAGTTTCCGTGTGCCCTCCCCGCTTGTCCGACCCGAGCCTTGCCCGCCTTGCAGGGAGAGGCTGGCAGAACGACGGCCAAGACATCCAACGCGCTCGTGAACAAAATGAGGGCGACAAGTTGCCGCAGTTTTCAACATGTGGGGGCCCTCGCAGGGCCTTGGGACCGTAACTAACCAGGTGAACAAACAAATCCCTGGGGAAACGGTAATCTTTCTAATCTGTCTTATGAAAGAATGAATCTCGTATATCTCTAAACATACCTATATTTATTATATAAGCAAATACCTTTCCTTCTTGTGAGACAGAAAATCCTGCACATCTAAATATATATATATATATATATATATATATATATACAAACACATAAACAGATAAAACATAGAAGCAGGATATGCATCGTACAAAGAACTGGGGACGGTGCGGCGACCGCGCCCTCCGAGGTCCCCAGGGGCCCCTGGAGGGCCCCCGAGGCCCCGCGTCGCAAGGCCCCGACCGGCCCCCCATGCCTCGGCCCTCGAGCCCGAAGGCATGGTGCGAGGAGGGTCAAGAAGCAAGGGGCGCGCATCACGGACTGAGGCTTAAGTCGGGCCTGACCCTCTATCAAACAGTACTCTGGGGACGATCTTGCTACTATGTGTTGACTAGTTTCGAGCATCGTTTGACTTTCCGTTTATTCCCAACCCTCCTTGGTTGGGCATTCGCTTTGAATAGAGCACTGCGGTCTCCAGTCCTCCTCCTCCTCCTCCTCCTCCTCCTCCTCCTCCTCCTCCTCCTCCTCCTCCTCCTCCTCCTCCTCCTCCTCCTGCCGCCTCCCGTCTCCCGTTTCCGTCTTGTCTCGTCTTGCCTTGCGTGAACCTGGCCATGCCAGGGGGGCTGCGATCTGTGACACTGTCGCCACTTTCGAGGGCTGCTGGTGGGTCCCGCGGAGTGAGGCACCGCGGGGATCTGAGCGGGACCTCGCCGTCCCTGGGGGGCTGCGATCTGCGACACTGTCGCCACTTTCGAGGGCTGCTGGTGGGTCCTGCGGAGTGAAGCACCGCGGGGATCTGAGCGGGACCTCGCCGTCACTGTGGGGCTGCGATTTGCGACACTGTCACCAATTTCGAGGGCTGCTGGTAGGTCCTGCGGAATGAGGCACCGCGGGGATCTGAGCGGGACCTCGCCGTCCGTGGGGAGCTGCGATCTGCGACATTGTCACCACTTTCGAGGCTGCTGGTGGGTCCTGCGGGTGGGCACCTCGGGGATCTGAGCGGGACCTCGCCGTCCCTGGGGGCTGCGATCGCGACACTGTCGCCACTTTCGAGGGCGCTGGTGAGCACCGCGGATCTGAGCGGGACCTCGCCGTCCCTGGGGAGCTGCGAGCTGCGACACTGTCGCCACTTTCGAGGGCTGCTGGTGGGTGCTGCGGAGTGCCGCGCCGCGGGGATCTGAGCGGGACCTCGCCGTCCCTGGGGGGCTGCGATCTGCGACATTGTCACCACTTTCGAGGGCTGCTGGCGGGTCCTGCGGAGTGAGGCACCGCGGGGATCTGAGCGGGACCTCGCCGTCCCTGGGGGGCTGCGATCTGCGGCACTGTCGCCACTTTCGAGGGCTGCTGGTGGGTCCTGCGGAGTGAGGCACCGCGGGGATCTGAGCGGGACCTCGCCGTCCCTGGGGAGCTGCGATCTGCGACACTGTCGCCAATTTCGAGGGCTGCTGGTGGGTCCTGCGGAGTGAAGCACCGCGGGGATCTGAGCGGGACCGTCCGTGGGGGGCTGCGATCTGCGACACTGTCGCCACTTTCGAGGGCTGCTGGCGGGTCCTGCGGAGTGAAGCACCGCGGGGATCTGAGCGGGACCTCGCCGTCCCTGGGGGGCTGCGATCTGCGGCACTGTCGCCACTTTCGAGGGCTGCTGGTGGGTGCTGCGGAGTGAGGCACCGCGGGGATCTGAGCGGGACCTCACCGTCCCTGGGGGGCTGCGATCTGCGACACTGTCGCCAATTTCGAGGGCTGCTGGTGGGTCCTGCGGAATGAGGCACCACGGAGATCTGAGCGGGACCTCGCCGTCCCTGGGAGGGGCTCTGGAGAGCTGCTGCGGGATACGTTAGGCGCAACGGGCGCATGGCACAGCCAACGGGGGCGATTTGCGAAACAGACCATCTGCGGGGCGATTGTCCCGCGGGGACTCAAGAGCTGCTGTGGGATACGTTGGGTGCAACGGGCGCATGGCACAGCCAACGGGAGTGATTTGTTATTACGTAGCCCTTCGATCTTGATCGGGGGCCTGCGAGCCTTCCGATTGCTGCTCGCAATATCACATGCGCCCATGTTACAGTATCGCCCCCCTTGTCCCTTGTAGCAATCCTGATGTACTTATGCCCCGCATTGCGCAAGGGTTGGGTACGTCGCCAGGGTAATTTGTCCTCCAAAATCCGCCTGTAGGGGGACGTGCCCGACCTAAATTGAGGCACGTGCGCTGACGAAGGGGGAGGGGGGGCCAGGGGGACCGTGCGGAGAGAAGAAGAGGGGGTCCATGACACCCAGGGAGGCATCCTGACCCCGGCCATGATGTCCACACACCCCTGGTCCTGACCCCCACGTGGGTTCCGGGTCACAGCGGGGGCCTCCAGGGGGGAGAAGGTCATCCTGGATTCTGGTGCAGGCGATCATCTTTAAGCCGTCCAGGGCCTGGGAGGGGAACGAACGAACGAGCCACCAGCGCGGACAAGTGTCCGTAGAAGAAGGACAAACGCCATAAACATAAACTTTTGGCGCTCCGCGCGGATTTCTTTGCCCTGCGCTGGACCCTCCTCCCCTCCTCCCTAGCGCGCGGAGCGCGCCAGGGGCGGCGCCGGAGGCGCCGCTAGGGGGTCCCCAGCGCAAATCCGAGAAGACTGGGCGGAGCGCCAAAAGTTTAGGTTTGTGGCGATTGCTCTTCCTCGAGCTCAGGCCTCGTGAGACCAGGGGGACACAGACACCAGACGTCATGATTTTTTCAGGACGCGACTCCCAGAGGTCGTGACCCATTCCCCGGGACGGGTTTTTCATCCCGAGTCGTTTTTTTACGGTCCCGAGGCCCAGAATGGGCTCCCAGAGGCCGAGACTAGCGACAAACCTTCCGTCGTGATTTTTTCATGGCCCAAGGGGGTTTGGGGAGGGGAGGGGGGAAAGGGGGGCAGGCGGAGGGGGAGGTAGGGCCAGTGCGCCCCGTTCCGGGAGGGTCGCCCACAGCTGCCCCTGGCCCAGAATCCCAGGCCCGTTGCGCCGCCGTGGAGTCCCACGGGACTCTCCAGGGCCTCGCCAGGGGGACTGTGGAGGGAAAGCGCACAAGAGTCACAAAAGGTTCGAAAGGAGTCAAACAGAAATCAAAAAATCGTCCCCCTTCTATTTTTGGACTGCTCAAAAATTAATCAGAAAATCGTCCCCTAGACTTGTTTGGGGCTATTTTTGAATACTCCTCCTGTCGTGGGACATGCCCGACGGAAAGCTGGGGCCACCTGCCCAGGCCTCCTGCGTCACGACGTTCCCCACGACGTGGGCCCCACGGACCTCCCGACCCCTTTTCCCCGGGGGGCCAAGGTCGCCATCCTGAACCGCTTGATGATGGCCCTGGGGCCCGAATACGGGGAGTGAAAACGACCACAGCCACTGCTTTTCTTTTGTTGCCGCCTTCCAGCCCGCAGAAACAAAGCAGTGGTTGTGGTCATTTTCGTTGAGCTTGGCACCAGGGAAACGACCACAACCACTGCTTCTTTTTCGGCCGGCTGGAAGGCGGCGCAAACAAGAAGCAGTGACTGTGGTCATTTTCCCGTCCCGCACCGAAGCTGGCCCCCAAGTGCCAAAATTGGCGCGACAAGCTTGCCGATGCGACGTCCTCGCGACGCCGGAGGTCTGGGTTGGGCCAGGGTCTCCTCCAGCAGAGCCTGGCCCTTGTTGCCCTCCCCCTTACGAAACAACGCCATGGGGGGACCGGCTCAGGGAGGGGGACATCGACCTGGAATCGGCGATACATCGCCGATACATCGCTAAATCCGCACGCTGCTGGACGGTGGCGCTATCGGACCCCTACCGGCAATCAATGGGCGATTGGGGGGTCGATGCATCCCCCCTTTTAGCCTATCCCCCTAACCCATACCCCCGACGTCATGATTTTTTCATGACGCGGCCCCCAGAGGTCCGGACCCATTCCCTTGGACCAGTTTCTCATCCTGGGCCGTTTTTTGACGGTCCCATGGCCCAGAATGGGCCCCCAAAGGCCGAACATAGCGAAAAATCTCCCGTCGTGTGGGGGTCTGGGAACCTTGCCCCCTGGTTTTCGGGTCCTGACTCGGCTCTATGGCGGCTGCTCGGGAGGATCAAAGGGCACCCCTGGGAGCGCCCTCGAAGCGAGGCGCAACTGCTGGACGGCACCCCTGAGGCCGGAAGGCCAACGAGAGGCGCCGAGGCGCCGAGATCGGCTCCTCCTCCTCCTCCTCCTCCTCCTCCTCCTCCTCCTCTCCTCCTCCTCCTCCTCCTCCTCCTCCTCCTCCTCCTCCTCCTCCTCCTCCTCCTCCTCCTCCTCCTCCTCCTCCTCCGCCTCCGCCTCCTCCTCCTCCATCCTCTCCCAAAAGTTGCCCCTGACATGGGGGTCCCAAGACCGTGCGGTGACGGACCGTGCGGTGAGCTCGCAATCCCCGAAAACACCTCACCGCACGGTCCGCCGCCCCACTGCTCTGGGACCCCGGAGGCCCCGTTCGCCCGAGGCGTCCTCGGAGGACCACCCGAGTCCCAAATCCGAGTCACCGCACGGCGTGGTCACCACTGGCGCAGCGACGAACGGCATAGGCAGAAACTTTCGAAGCTCCGCGCGGAGTTCTTGGATCTGCGTTGGGCCCCACTGGCGGCGCCTCCGGCGCCGACCCTGGCCCGCTCCAAGCAAGGAGGGGGTCCGGCGCCGATCCGAGAACCCTGCGCGGAGCTCCCCGAAATTGTGTCTATGCCATCTGCCTCCCTCGATCGGCACACCGTTTGGGGGCCCCCAGCTGGCCCCCCGCCTCGAGGCGAGCCAGGACTCGAGACCCGAGGGCAGGAGCATGGCGTCCAGGTCTGCAGCCAGCGCCTAGCGTTAGGTCGGGCGTGTCCTCCTACAGGGGGATGTGGGGTGATAAGAATAAATAAATACTCGAAGATGCTCAAATACTCAAAATATCGTCCCCCGACTGCATCTTTATCAGTTTTGAACATTCCTCCTGTAGGGAGGGACAAGCCCGACGTAAGCCTACCGCGGGCGGGGAAGCAACACAGGCACACGGCCCGGGCCTCTCGCGGTCCGGGCCTCCTCGGCCGCGGCGCCCGTGGGTGCAGGGGCGCTCGGCGCGGATGCCCCGCGCGGAGCGCAACTGAAACCTGTTACTGGCGGATCCCGGAAACCCTGAAGCCAAAAATGTTGCCATCTCTCGGGGGCGCATGTTCTACCTCTTCCGGCTTCCGCCGACCTTCCGCCGACCTTCCGCAGGCGGAGCCGCCTTCGGTTTACTTCCCAGGCCGTCCGCTGGCCTTCCGCCGCCTTCCGCCGAAGCAGAGGTCCGCCACCGTGCCTCTGGCGCGAGGCGGAGTGCCCCAAGGCTCATGCAGCACTGGGAGGTAGACGCTGTTCCGCTGATGCAGCAGAATCTTTAAAAGGCACGGACCAATCGTTTCCCAGGCGGCCTTTCCAGGCAAGGCCCCGTGAGTTCTCAGGGGGGTCCTGCGCCTTCTGTGGACGCTGTGCCCTTTCCACGCGAACTCCCGAACCCTTCACGAGTCCAAGAGAACCCCGAGTCGCCGAACAATCGCTCCAAGACGCCCAGGATGGTCTCAAGATAACCCAGGAGGCCTCCAAGACGCAACAAGAGGCCTTCAAGAGGCCTCCCAAGAGGGTCTCAAGAGGGAAAAATCATGTGCCCAGTAGGCCCCCAGGAGGCCCAAGAGGCCCAGAAGAGGCCCCAAAACACCCCCAAGGGGCTTCAAAACTGCCTCCAAGCGGCCCCTTTTATATCCACAACCCGGGCAGGTGGCGGGATGGGCCGAAAGTTCCCAGATAGCAAGTCCTTCGATCCTCGACGGCGAGGCCACTTCTGGACAGCCTGTCCATGGGGTCGCGCCCCGGTGCCCGTGGAGCAAGAGAAAAAACCCAAGCATGCACTCTCGGAGGTCCGCGCGGACTGCTTGGGCCTGCGCTGGACCCCTCCCCCCTCCCCGGCGCGCGGAGCGCGCGCGCAAGGGGGCGGCGCCGGAGGCGCCACCAGGAGGCTCCGGCGCCGGCCCGAAGTCCCAGCGGAGCCCCGAAAGTCTGCGCGTCTGTGCCGGTGTGTGTGTGTGTGTGTGTGTGTGTGTGTGTGTGTGTGTGTGTGTGTGTGTGTGTGTGTGTGTGTGTGTGTGTGTGTGTGTGTGTGTGTGTGGGGGTGTGTGTGTGTGTGTGTGTGTGTGTGTGTGTGTGTGTGTGTGTGTGTGTGTGTGTGTGTGTGTGTGTGTGTGTGTGTGTGTGTGTGTGTGTGTGTGTGTGTGTGTGTGTGTGTGTGTGTGTGTGTGTGTGTGTGTGTGTGTGTGTGTGTGTGGTGTGTGTGTGTGTGTGTGTGTGTGTGTGTGTGTGTGTGTGTGTGTGTGTGTGTGTGTGTGTGTGTGTGTGTGTGTGTGTGTGTGTGTGTGTGTGTGTGTGTGTGTGTTTTTGCTGGGCCTCCATAAGAGATCTCGGGAGCCCCAGTGAGTGCCCAGGGTAGGGCCTCGGGCGGCGAAGACGCATGAACGACCACGCTCCCGTGGCAACCATCCCAACCGATGGAGGCCGACGGCGGAGAGCAAGGCACAGCGCGCGAGAAGTTGGGCCAACAACAGTGGTCTGCGTCCGTGCCGGTGTCTGTCTTTCGATCTGCGCAGGCAGGGCCGCGCCTGCGTGTCCGCACCGCGAGGGCATCGATGTGGATACGGCGAGGGCATTGGAGAAGCAGCCATTGAAGAAGGAGTGCAGGGTCTGGCAGCCAGTGGACCTCCAATCGAGGCTGGGCCATGGATGCCACCACCGCCCGCATCAGATCAGGAATCCCGCAGGGCCGAAAAGCCTCCTAGACACAATCCTCACGAACGCTCCAACCGCATTGGGGAACCCCCCCAAAAAAATACCCATACCGCCACTCCCTGGACCTCTCCTGGGGTGCGTTCTGACCAGAACTTCGAAGCAAATCCAGCGGTAGCGACGAGGGCCTCCCAGAAGGCCCACGAAGGCGACAACGAGGCAAGGGTAGCGGTAGCAGCACCCTTTCCTGCTCTGACATCTGTGTTGATCACGCGTGGGGCCTGGCAGGCAGCGCTGCCCCCACGCCCGGCAGCCACGTCGCGGACAGCGGCGAGCAGCAGGGTGCACGTCGTATTCCGCTGCTGGCCGTCTACGACCAGCAGCCGGCCGTCCCCGCCGCTGCCAAACGTGCAGGTGATGCGGCCCAGCGAATGCCGGTCCTACGGGCCGATCGGCTACACTAGAGGCTTCCCAAATGGGGTCGGAGTAGATGGGGTCGGAGGATCGCTCCGCATCGTCGATGCATCCCCATGTGTCGGCGACGTCGGCCATGCACCGGCGCCGTCAGCGTGGTGAAAATCGGAATCCACATCGAGCCGCATCGCGGATGCATCGGCGATGCGGCGCGATCCTCCAACCCCATCTGATCGGACCCTATCTGGGACGCCTAGATGCACGCAAGAGCGACCGTTCCCAGATCCCCTGGAAAAATCACGACGGACGCTTTTGGACGTTTTCGGCCTCTGGGGCCGTCAGTGAACAACTTGGGACGAAAACCTGGGCCTGGGGAATGGGCCGAGACCTCCTGGGATGCACGTTATGTCGGGAGCCGACCTCTATACACCGACGCTTTTACTGGCCCTGCACGGGAATTTGTACAGGAACGCGGATCCTGGTGTATACGGGATCCTGGTGTATACATTTTTCGATGTTTCCCTTGGAGAACGGAGGAAAAGTATACACCACACCACCCCGACGTTGTCCCCGACCCTCAAAAAATCGTGGAATTGAAAAAACAACCCGCCACTGGTTATGTATATGTTCTAGTTTCCGATGATGAACAAGAAGACAAAAAACATGACGTCCGGGGGTCTGGGGTGCGACCGTCATGTAGGAAAGTGGCCGCCAGTGCGCCGCTTCCGGGTGGCAGTACCAGGGCGACCCCTGTGGGCCCGCACCCACGGTCAGTGCGGCGGCTGGTCACGCTTACGTAGCAACGGAGAGCCCGGCGACCGCGGCCCGGGAGCGCAGAGCTCCCGAGCTCTCGGGGAATGGCGTCAGCGGCGGCATGCGGGGGAGATGGGGGGGGCGCACAACTGAACGCCCACCCCCAGCAGTGCCCCAAAGCACCACCGCAGCGCTCCCGCGCACCTTAGCTAGACGAGCGCGTCCCGCTACTCGCAGAGTAGCTCCTCGCACATGGCCTGCCCCCGCCGCGGGGGAGCTACGACCCACCACATCGAGGCAAGCAGGTGCGCCTTCGGACGTTGCGCGAGCGTGCACTCTGCGAGCAGTGGAAGGCGCTCGGTGGTAAGCCTTGCAGCCAGGCTCGGACGGAACGCCTGTGCGCACGGCAGCGTGCCCACGTGCAGAACGCGCGACAGGTGGCCACCGGGCGGCGAGGCGAGGGCAGACGCGCGCTGCCGGTCCACTGGCCGCCACGCGGGCGCCCCGGTGTGCACGGCAGCATGCCAGACACCAGCAGCACCGCGCGGGCGCGAGAGCAGAGCCACCTGCACGTGCCGACCTCAGCAGCCCGCGACCACAGAGGAGCCACGGACGTGCGCACCAGATGCCCGAGCCGCTGGGCGCCACCAGAGCGTGAAAGGCGCCGCCATATGCCTCCCGGCTAAGCAGGCTTCCCGTGAGCACGGCAGCAGCCTGCGGGCACCACAACGTGCCAATGAGCACCACGATGCGCTGGCAACGACGAGGTGACAAGGAAAGCCAGACCTGGCCAGGACCGCAATAGGCTGCGAGCTCCACACGTGTGCGCAAGAGCATGCGGAGTCCTGCAAGTGCTAAAACAGCTGGCCAAAAAGGAAGGAAAGGAGGAGAAGGAGGAGGAGAAAGAAGGAGAGGCAAAAGGATGAATACGAGGAGCACGAGAAGGCGGAGAAGAGAAGAAAAGGAAGGGCGAGGACAACGGGTTCGACGAGGACCACGACGACGAGGACCGCGACGAGGGCGACGGCAAGGCCGGTGACGACGACGAGGATGACGACGAGGACCACGAGGACGACGACGAGGGCGCAACAAGGACGACGAGGACAACGACAGGGCAACGAGGACGAGCAGAATGAGTAGGAGGAGGAGGACGAAAAAGAGGAGGCTGCGCAGGAGGAGGAGGAGGAGGAAGACAAGCTAGGTGCGGTCGTGTCATATCTGCCGTCCTATCCCTCCCTCCCATCCCTTACCATGGCGTAGATCTCCACTCTATTCGCACAGTCGGATGTCGAGCAGGGCAATGATTCCGAGAGGGTGCGCGATGCTTCGTAAGGCACGGCACAGTAGGGCGCAGAAGAGCATGGAAGAGCGTAGTACGTCATAGCATGGCGTGGCGTGGCGTAGTGAAGAATTGCATCACAAAACATTGCAATGCAAATAATGGCATCGCACAGCGGCACAGAACAGAACATGGCATAGCATGGCGTTGAAGAAGATCAAAGCGTAGCATGCCACAGCATGGCGTGGCACTGCCTAGTCAAGCACTGCATATCCTACCATTGCAGCTGAAGGCATGGCATGCAAAGCGGAACACCACATAGCATTGTATTGCATGCCGTGACATGGCACTGGAAATAACGACGCCAGCGCTGCAGCGGGAGCACGATTCGGAACGAGCGGAAGCGCGGAAATGAGGCCAACGCTACAGCGGGAGCACGATTCGGAGCGAGCGGAAGCGCGGAAATGAGGCCATCGCTACAGCGGGAGCACGATTCGGAACGAGCGGAAGCCCGAAAATGAGGCCAGCGCTGCAGCGGGAGCAACGTTTAACCAAAATGGGTTTTAACAAAAAAACGGGAATCCTGTGTGTAAGAAAATACTCGGAGGCGGGACGAATATCTTCTGGACCTCATCAGGAGAGAGAGGAGAGCAGCATTCATGTTGTGCAACTGTGGAGGAGCAGGACGAGCAGGAGGAGGAGGAGGAAGAGGAGGAGGAGGAAGAGGAGGAAGAGGAAGAGGAGGAGGAGGAGGAGGAGAAGGAGGAGGAGGCGGAGGCGGAGGAGGAGGAGAGGAGAAGGGAGAGGTGCGGGCTCTGGCCGCCGCCGCAGGCGCCCCCCGCAGCCGGCGGCAGCGCGGCCGACGCCCAGCGCGGCCGACGCCGAAAGCGCCGCAAGGGAGGCCTGCGACCGCCACGGCGTGCTCGCGGGCACCGCAGTGCGCTCGCGACCGCCTGACGGCGAGGGAAACCGCAACCTGCCGGCGCCACATGTATAGAGGAAAGAGAGCTATGCACACACACACACACACCGATTCTGGCCAGGCCCATGCTGAGCCCAGGATCGGGGAACACGCCCTTTACCCTGGCCAGGAAGGTACATGCACCGATCCTGGGTCAAGGATGGGCCCTGCCGAGATCGGTGCGTGCGTAAAGTTCTCTTCGCCCGAACATCGCGCGCGAGCTCCGCGCACGCGTGCACAACAGCAGCACGCTGGACCCCGCGAGCGCCGCAATGCAGCCTGCGAGCGCCGCCGGATCTGCGGGCACGGGCAACGAGCCCCTGAGCACACCGGCAGCCTGTGAACGCCAGGGTAGCCATTGGAAAGCCCAGGGTTCGCTAGGGACTGGCTTCCCTCCACAACGACGACAACCCTCCCAAAACCCTCCCCAGACCCTCCGAGAAGCCTCCGGTGACCCTTTCCGGAGGCTTCTCGGAGCCTTTTGGAGGAGGGCCCTGGCGGCTTTGAAAGGAAACCAGCCCCTAGCGAACCCTGAACTTACTAAAAGTAGCCTGCGAGCGCCACAGTACCCAGCCCGCGGGCACCGCGCTGGCCAGCCGCCCGCGAGCGCCGCGGTGGCCCTGCGAGCGCCGCGCAGGCGCCAATCACGACACCACCTGGCTGTGAGGCGAGGCTGTGGGGCACGCGCGCGCGCTGCGGCAGGCAGGGCCGAGGGGCGCACTGCGGGAGGGGGAGGAGAAGCAGGAGTTGGAAGAGGAGGAGGAGGAGGAGGAGGGGGAGAAGGAGGAGGAGGAGGAGGAGGAGCAGGGTCGCGCTACGTCATGGGGGGATGGTGCCTGACGATAGTGGGGGAGGTGCGAGGCGGGGATCTGTCCATATCCACCGCCTCCCGAGGTTCGCGAAGATGGGTTTGCCAGGCTGCAGATATGGATGAGCCCGCGTCTCGGAGGAAGGGGAAGGAGCGGGGCACAACGCGCGTGATGGCCAGGGATTACAAACAAAAACAAGCAGCGAAACACGTCCCGGCTACCGTCGACCGTCCCGTCCCATGTACACATTATAGGTGCCGCCGATGCGACACAGGCGAGTGCAAGCCCTCTGGACCGAGAATTGAAGGAGGAGGATGGCAGAGAGGGGATCTGGCGAATCAGCTGCACGCACGTGCTTCTTCCCATCGCCTCCTGGCAAGACAAAAGTAGGATGATCGTAGATCCAGATAAGCAACAAAAACCAGGAACCTCTGAAGATCAGCGGGTCTGGGGAATGCATCGGGCGCTGCAGCCGTCGCAGAGCGATCTGGAACTCTCTCTGAAAGCGTTCCAGATTGCTCTGGGGCGAAATATCCTCATCCTAGGCCTGCCTGACTTGGCGCCAGGGGCGGCCGTGTCTCGAGGAAAGTGCCCGGCGGGGAGACAGAAACCAGCTGTGGCTGCGGTGAAGCACGATGGGGTCGGTGAAGGCTATATTCGGTGAGCTGCATAGGCATGCGAGCTTACTGCAGGTAGCCTTCGGCGCGCAGTGTCGCTTCGTAGCGGCCTGGGCAGTCGACGAGAACGTCTTTCGCCAGCGCTGCAGACGCACATGATCCTGAGAACCTTTCCCAGGGGTAGGGCTGGGATTAAGGGTGGGCCCTGGGTTTTCATGTCTATGTTCGCCCGTCCGTGCCACTGCCACAGGGAGGAGGAGGAGGAGGAGGAGAAAGAGGAGGAGGAGGAGAAGGAAGGAGGAGGAGGAGGAGGAGGAGGAGGAGGAGGAGGAGGAGGAGGAGGAGGAGGAGGAGGAGGAGGAGGAGGAGGAGGAGGGGGGGGTAGGGGGCAAGACTTGTCCGCCCCTCCCTGCCGCCTGCGTACGACGAAAGCACGGCGGCGGAAGCAGCCGTCGTCCAATAATTGCAGGGGGCGGCGGCTGCACGCCGCATGCATGCACGCGTGTGCCTGTTTGCCACAGCACTGGTGCGCAGCAGTGTGTCGTGTGCCCTTGCTGTGTTTAACGGGCGCAAGGCGGTATAGAATCAACTTGTTCGCTGTCGGGGGCGCCTGTCCCAGGGCGGCTGGAAAGTTTATGCGCTTACGGTGGAACCGTAGGGGTATAAACTTTCCAGCCGCCCAGGGGCAGGCGTCCCCGACGGCGGAAAAGTTGATCGTATGCCGTTCTTAGCTCGCTGTTGTGCTCGCATGCCGCTGCCCTCTTCACTCCAGTCCTGACGAGACCCAGGCAGGGGCAAGAAACGGTGGCGCGCGCACTGCTGAAAAAGCACGGGCCTGAGAGCGCCATACGAGTCAGGGGGCTGCGGCGAAGCAGATGTCGCACAAATACACACACAGTCCCAGCTCCCTCGGCTCCAGAAGCCCCGAACCCAGAAACGACGCCTGAAACTCTGAACTTCTGACGCCTCGCTTCTGCACCCGCCGCCCTCCGCAGGCCTTCCGCCGGCGGACCCGCCGCCGTCTCACTTCGGACGACGCGCACTCTACGCGTACTGCCCCCAGTGAGCATTCGGCGCAGGAGGTCCTCGCGTGGGGCTCCACACCACCGTGCGGACGGCGCTGGTACGAGCACCGTGCTAAACCAGAAGCCCGACGCAGACCAAAAACGGGCGGGTGGGCATCTTCGTGCCTCAGCCCCGCCCCCGAGCGCCCGTTTTACTTCCTTTTGTGATCACTACGCACTCTTGTCGCTGGAAGCTACGTGGTGGGCCCCATGGGACACTCTGAACAGTCGCCTCGGCGCGAAATCACGTCCTGCCGGGTCGGGGCCCCAAGAGGTACAGGTAAACGAGCGAAGCGACTCACGTTTTACGTCCGCCGGCTTCCGCTGGCCTTCCGCCCGCTTCCGCCGAAGGAACGACGAGCCAAGCGCAAGGCCCTGACCGGAGCGCCCCGTCCAGGGTCCTTGCGGCCCGAGGCGACCAGGCGCGCGTCGTCGAGCAGCGTCCTCCAGTTGTCGCCCGCCCAGCAGTAGCGCCGCTGGAAGATCGGTATCCTCAGCCCGCGGCTCAGCAGGTGGGCAACGTCCACCTTGCGCACGTCGTCGCCCCTCGCTGTACAGATGATGTTCTGGTTCGCCTGTGCCATCCGCTTCAGGAACTCGGGCGCCGGGCGGCTTGCGGAGTCCACCACCGCCATGGCTTTGAGATCTGCCTGGTGGGCTGAAAAATCCGGCTTCGAGGCGTCGCGCTTGCGGCTTGAGCCCGTGCTTTGGGCGAGGGTGGGGAAAAAAAAACATTCTGGTCTGGACCATGCGGGCGCATCTGATCTAACCAGGACCCACATACACCACGCAGCATGGCGTGCAGTGTTCGGGGAGGAGCAAACGGAGAAGGAGGAGGAAGGAGGAGGCACCTTTGGCAGAACGCACCAACACATCACACCGCTTACAACTTACGAGCAGCCTCGGTACGACGAGGCACACACGGACCCCGACTACATCACACAGGAACTCAAACCAACGAAGAGGACGCTGTGAGGCAGCCCCCCCCACCGCAACATGCCACCGACCGAGTTCGAGCTAGTCGCACCAACTCCAGCCAATCCAAAATGAACACCAACGATATAATCACGCGAACCCACAACCATCCTAAGCTGTCCCAACCACTCTGCAGTTCCACTCATACCATCGACGCACACGATCAGACCAACGATTGTACTGTGCACATGCCGCACCGTATGGGCGACACCTTCCCCTACACGAGATTAAAAATTCCCAGAATCTTGAAGACTGACATATGCAAGGACCACACACACGACCATGACATGCAGATCCCATTCAATTTCCACTGATGGATTATCCAGAAAAAAAAGGAAGAAGACAAGGAGGAGGAGGAGGAGGCGGAGGAGGAGGAGGAGGAGGAGGAAGGGAGGAGGAAAAAACTGAAGTCGTCGTAATCGTCGGCGTCTCTCTCGCCTTCGTCTTCAACATGGGTTCGCTGACACTCGGATATTGAAAAAGAGCCGTGTCTCAAAGCGAAATGTGCCCGCAACATGGGCTGCACATATGGGGGTATCCGCGTCGGGTATATGTTGCCATCGCACGAGTTGTCGACCCTACTGCTCGCGCAAGCAGCCCTCCCTCCCACCCGCAACATGATTTGCAAAACCCATGCGGCGACGATGGCGTTGAATGCTTGGCAGTGGCTGGCGCATCTCTGCGACCGCGCTGGCGCGCGCAAACTCGCGCGCACACGAGCCAGCTGGTTTGGCACAACCGATACAACCGCGATGGCGAGTACCGATGGCAACGTCCCAGCGCGTGTCAAAGGCCACGCTGACGCGCGAGGACTTCAATGCGGGTCGGTGGCGCGAGCGGGCGCGGCATCGTGATGGCGTCGACAACGGCGGCAACCATGATGATAGCAGCGATGGCGGTAGCGATGATGGCGATGACGGCGGCACGGCCAATGACGGCGCCGATACTGGTAACGCCAATGACGATGATGATGATGATGATGATGATGATGATGATGATGATGATGATGATGATGATGATGATGATGATGATGATGATGATGATGATGATGTTGCTGCTGCTGATGATGATGAGGATGATGGTGATGGTAATGGTGATGGTGATGCTGATGATTGGTGGTAATGTCAATGTGCCGATGATGAAAATGTTTGGCTGCTGATACGGGCATTTGTGGCTATTGCCGATGACGATGACGTGAAGCGGCGGAGCTGGTGAGGGCGATGGTGAAGAAGTGCGCGCGTGGAAATCCAAGAACCCCGACCAACTCGTTGTGTCATCACATAGGATTGTCCATGCGCGCTTGAAGAGCTCTACTTTGAAATGCTTCGAAAAATGAGTTGTGCTTGGCTGATTTCGACACGCTCGCGTGGCGGCCCGAACGTGTGGCCCGCATGGTATGCTTTGATACGGATTCGCGTGCTGGGCGCATGCTGGATCAACGCGGATGCGCCGCGTGGTGCGATGAGAATGCGGGCTTTGGGCGAGAGCGCTAAAATCATACGGATGCTCTGCGACTTCAGCAGATGCGCGCGGGCAGAAAGTGTTCAATATGTGCTGTGTAAAACTTGAGGATGTTCGATGTAGTTACGGCGCTTGCTGGCGAAATTGCTGAATCGGGTCCGATTTCGACGTGCGCACGCGCGTGGACGTTGTGTATCGTGTCCCAGGGACTCGTCGTAAAACACCTTCTTGCGATAAGCGAGTGCGCGCACACAGTATTGTTTGACAGGGATGAGGGGGGCGATGCTGGGCCTGCCTGGGATGATAAAAGTACGTACGGACAACGAACGACGAGCAACATCTGATTTAATTCACACTGCCCCAAGGGGTGTCGATAAGGTCTGGGGTCTGGGGGGTAGAGGGTGGTGGAGACGGTTCTCCTCCAAAAAGGTGACAATCTGCGTGGTGAATACTGTGGTGGAAGCTGTGGTGCAATCACATGGCGCCCACGAGGCGCCCACGTGCGGGAACCTGGCGAAACCCAGGCCCACCCGGTGCTGAAGGCGCTGGGAAGAGAGCCGGGGCGCCCAGGCACCCTTTGAAAGACATTTCGCGCGCGCGGCCAACGCACAGGGCGCCACATCCCGGAGACCCGCGCGGAATCGCCTCCAGCTGAGCGAAGCTGCCGCCACCCACGGCCCCGCGGGCGCCCCGTCGCACCGACACGCGCCACGGGATGCCCCACGCGCCACACGCCCGCCAGATGCCCGCCCACCTCCTCCTCCTCCTCCTCCTCCTCCTCCTCCTCCTCCTCCTCCTCCTCCTCCTCCCTCTCCTCCTCCTCCTCCTCCTCCTCTCCTCCTCCTCCTCTCCTCCTCTCCTCCCTCCTCCTCCTCCTCCTCCTCCTCCTCCTCCTCCTCCTCCTTCCTCCTTCCCTCCTCCTCCTCCTCCTCCTCCTGCCTCCTCCTCCCTCCTCCTCCTCCTCCTCCTCCTCCTCCTCCTCCTCCTCCTCCTCCTCCGTGCCCACCCGGCCAGCGCGCGGGACGCCCACGAGGTGCCCGCGAGCGGTGCCCGCGGCAGACCGCCCGGCCCACCCCGCCAGCGCGCCCGGGGCCCCGCGGCCGCGGCCAGGCACGCGGCGAAGCAGCGGGCGGGGCGCCCACAAGGCCCCCACGGCCAGGCGCGCGGGCGGCGCTCAAAAGCGGCACGTGGCCTCGCCTCGATCGGGGAAGCGTCGTGACCCAAGCGGCGCCCGAAGCTCTGCCCAGGGTGGGGCCGAGGCTTGCGCCCGAAGGTGTCCTACCGCGCCCGGGTGTGACCGAGACGTTTGGTTCGGAGCCGAGGCGATCTTCAACTTTTCGGTCAATGTTCGGCCACATGACATTTTCGGTCACAACTTCGGGGACGTTTTCGCTGACAGATTTGTTGTGGTCGCCTGCCTTTTCGGCTGATAGGGGCGGGGTGCCATGAAAAGCGGGTCTTACGCGCGATGGCACAGCGACCTTACGCGGTGGCTTACGCGGGCCACCAGCGCGGAACGATACTTTGGAGACGAGGGCGCTCACACGAGACCTTACGCGGGCAACTTACGCGCCAATGTCGGCGCAGACGACCCCATTTTCTTGCGTCGCCCGTTTGTCTAGACCCCAGCACACCCATCCAGCCACTCAATAACGAACGCTCCAAACCCCACCCAACCAAATCCGGCTCCGATGTCTTGCTTTAGGTCGGGCATGTCCCCCTACAGGCGGATTTCGAAGGAAGACTAAAACACACCCCAAGATGCTCAAACATAGGCGAAACTACTAAAAGAATCGTCCCCAGACTATGCTTTGGCTATTTTTGCATACTCTGCGAGGCGGGGCTTTATCCATATCCACCGCCTGGGAACCCACGTCCTGGTGCCCCAGCGGGCGGTGCATGTGGATACATTTCGGCCCCCGGGGGCCCGAACATGTCCATATCCACCGCCTGCCGAGGCTCGGAAAACTGACACTCCAGGCGGTGGTCGTGCATTAAATTCCCGCCTCGGATACTCCGCCTGTGAAGGGACACGCCCGACTGACGTCTTGCTCTCCTCCGCGCGCGGCCCCCAGGATCTGGAGTCCCGAAACGGTGCGGTGACAGACCGCGCGGTGACCACGGAACCCCCCGGAGCCCTCGCCGCACGGTCCGTCACCGCACGGTCTTGGGACCCCGGAGGCCCCTGCCGCCCGAGACATCTTCGGAGAACGACCCGAGTCCCAAAACCGTGCGGTGACCCCGAATCCCCACCGTTGAACAGGGGCCGACCGTCCAGGCATTCCTGTAGTCCTACCACGAAATGTTCTGAGAACCCAGAAATGTTCTTAGAGCAAAAACAATGTCCTTAGAACATGAACTTGATGTGATAAAACAAGACAGGCTCCGCCAGAAATGTTCTGAGAACATCTCGTGGAAACCACAAAAGGCTCTTAGAACGTTGCTTGGTAGGGCTATAGGCGAGCCAGGACGGTGTGTCCACCACCCCGCTGGGGGCCCCCATGGCCCCCGGGAGTGCCCACGGCCCCTCTCCCCCGGGCCCGAGTCGGCCCTCCCGCGCCGGCGTCCGAGAGCCCGCGGGGGCCCCCCCGCGGGGGGCCCCCCCGGAGGCCGAGCCTGGGCGAAAGAACCTCCTGCCTCTCGGGTCGGGCAGGTCCTCCTACGGCTATGTTGCTCCCATCGTGCTGGCACTGAGCATGTTCTTGGGGGGGAGGGCTCCAGGTGAAATCCAGATGGGCCTCCGCACCTCGAAGAGCAGTCCGTCTTGCGGTTCACCTTTTGCAAATTCCCTCGAAAATGCATAGAAACGGCATTTCAGATTTCACCCTTCGCCCTCCACCCAAAGAAAATGCTCGGTTAAAGGCCACATCCCAAAAATAATTTCGAGCGCCCGGAACAGTGTCGAAAGAGTGCCGAAACAGCGTCGAAACAGTGTCGGGGGAGTCTCCCAGGGTCCGAAACGTAAAAACCCTTGAGTTGTGGGATACTTTTCTGGTGCTCGAAATTCTTTCTGGTTGCCCAGGCTAAAATAGACTGGAACAGCATTATCCTACAGGCGGATGTTGGAGGAAAAAATACCCACAACAAATCCATCAATATTCAAACATCATCCATAATATCCAAAACATCATCCCCAGACTATGTTTACTATGCTTGAACATCCCTCCTCTAGGGAGAGGGGCACGCCCGACTTCATCCTGCCTGGATGTTTTCTTGTTTGTCGCGGCGCCAGCATCGAGGCCCTTTCTGGAGCGCCCCAGCTGGGTGAGGCGACCGGTTCTTGGCGGCGAGCGAGGGGGAAGGGAGAAGGCGACGGCCTCCTCAGAAGGCGGCGGCACTGCTCAGAAGCCCTGCTGCCTTCTGAGAGGTTTTCTGCGTCTTCGGGGAAGGCTCTGAAAACTTCTCACTGAGAAGGCCCGCCCCGTCTCATTTCCCCCCTTCGCTCGTCGTCGGAATTATCGCGTTGGGAGGAAGGGGTTTGGGAAGAGGAAAGGTATGAGCAATAGCATCCGGATGCCATGCACGATACCTTCGGCCGCCTGCGGGCAAGGATATCCTCACCTCTCTCAGCCCCTTCCCCCCAACCTGATAGTTCTTCCCGACTTAGATGGACCCCTGCTTCTGAGAAGGCGCCGGCCATCCATCCTCCCACCCCGATACATGTCTGCCTGACTGGGGACCCAGAGATCCGATGTCGTGATTTTTCAATACGGGGTCCCCGGAAGTCTCGACCCATTCCCCAGGACCGGTTCTTCATCCTGGGTCGTTTCTCGGCGGCCCCGGAGCCCGGCGAGGGACCCTGGAGGCCGAAAACAGCGGAAAACCTCCCGCCCTCACCTTCGTGCGACGCGAGCACGTCTGGGCACAACTGCCTTCCTGACTGGGGCGGAGGGCCTCGAGCTCCTCGATCACCCGGTCGCCCTTCCCGGAGATGATGCCGCAGAGCGGAGAGCCCGGCCCTCGCGCCGGCGGTGGGGCGGGGCCAGGGCGGCGACTGCGACGCCGACGGCTACGGCGGCCAGAGACGATGCCGCCGCCGGCGACGGCGACGGCGACGCCAACGACGCCGCCGCCGCCGGCGACGCCGCCGCCGGCGACGGCGGCGCCACCCGACGAGGGCGCCGCCGCCGACAGCGACGGCGCCGCCGACGACGGCGGCGCCACTCGACGAGGACGCCGCCGCCGCCGGCGACGCCACCCGACGCCGACGACGGCGGCGCCACCCGACGAGGACGCCAGCGGCGCCGACGGCGACGACGACGACGACGACGACGGTGGCGGCGGCGGCGGCGGCGGCCACGGCGGCGGCGGCGGCGGCGGCGGCGGCGGCGGCGACGGCGACGGCGACGGCGACGGCGACGTCACCCGACGATAACGCCGACAGCGACGACGGCGGCGTCGTCGTCGTTGTTTCGGATTTTTGAGGGCGATCGTCCCAGACCCCTCCGCGTCGCGAACAAATCGCGGCATCGGGTCTCTAGCCCTGTTCGGCCTCGGGGGACCCTCAGCAGGCCCCGGAGGTGCCGAAACACGACACAGGATAGAACGGTGGTCCCAGGGAAGATGGATCCAGACCTCGGGGGGGCCCACGGCGCGCGAAACTAACGACGCGGGAAGTCTGGGATCGCCTCTCGTTGCCGAGATTCTCGGAGGTGCCCTGCAGTCTTCGAGGGCGGTCGAAGGTTCTCGGGGGCGTACCTGAAACTTCGAGGGCCCCGCGCGCACCGGTTTCTTGGAGGAGGAGGAGGAGGAAGAGGAGGAGGAGGAGGAGGAGGAGGAGGAGAGGGGGAGGAGGAGGAGCAAGAGGAGAAGGAGGAGGAGGAGGAGGAGGAGGTCTTCGAAACTTCTCTCTGGAGGCCCTCGTCGCCAAGGCTGGGCGCGTGCCGCTTGTGGAGAGCTGGCCGGGATGGCCTCTGCGGGGGGCTCCAGGAGCCGACCTTTTGAGGGAGTCCCACCGGCCCTCTGGGCGTGAGGGGCTTCGCGCGTTGCCTCCTCCAACCCCCCATCTTCCCGTGCGGGAAGGTTTTAGCACTGTTCCTTGCTCATAGGCACCCCGTCCCTCACCAGGCCGTCGACAAACCAGGGGCACTGCCGACTCGCCCGCCCACCATCCCCGCCAAGAAACGATGCAGAGTGCACCTTGTACCAAAACCAAAATCATGCGCGGACGCCCCGCGATCTCTTTGCATTGGCTTTGGGCAGGAACGGTGGGGGGGTCGACAGGTGGCCTGCTGTGCCATGGCAACATCCCCCTACCATCCCTTGCAAAGAACAATACGACGTGCACGTTGCACCAAAATCTGAATCATGCGCGGACGCCCCGCGATCTGCGTGCATTGGCCTTTGGCACGGATGGTGGACGAGTCGACAAACTGCCTGCTTTGTGCAATGCCAACACACCCTCGCCACCCCTGACAAAAAAAAACAATACAAAGCACACTTTGGGGCATAAAATTGGGTGGAGCTCGCGTGCCCCGCCAGCATGTAATATAGTTGCTTGACAGGGACGGCGGGCGGGCCGGCATGTTACCGGCTGTGTGCAGCGCCAAAACACACTCACACACATACGCACACACACACGCCCATTACGTCTTGTAAATCAAAAATCAACAATGCACTTTGCACCAAAATCGGGATCACGCGCGGGCGCACCGCGATCACTTTGCATGCGTCCTTGCCAGGGACGGCGGAGGGGCCTCCACATTGCCTGCTGTGTGGAGTCCCACCATCCCTGTCAAAACACATGCAAAGCGATTGCGCGTGCACATACACACACACACACACACACGCACACACACGCACACACACACACACTCACACACACACACACACCGATATACATATATAGATATGGATGTATATATGTACACATACGTGTATACATATATACATATATACATATACAATGCTGGCACCCCCGCCCTCACTGCGCATTGGCTTTTGACAGGGATGCTGGGGGTAGACATATTGCCCAATGTGGTGCGCCTGGTGCGCCTGGCGCACCTGGCGTGTGCGACGCACCTCGCGAGCTCGCGCCTGCATTGGTTCCCGACAGCTGTCGCTGGCGACCCCTGCCTGTGCTGAGACTCCGGTGATACTTCTATAATGGGAGGGCGGGCGGGAGTGAGTGAGACAGCTTACGGCGTTCTCGCTGGGAACTTGATCACTGTTCCCTATTAAAAGACACCCCTTATCCCAGGCGACTGGCAGCCAACCAGGACCCATGCCGACCCCCCCACCATCCCTGACAAAAACTATGCAAAGCACAAATTGGGGCAAAATCTTGGGTCATGCTCATGGGCCCCGAGAGCACTTCATATTCTTGTTTAACAGGGACAGCGGGAATGCCCGCATATTGCCTGCTGCGCGCAAGGCCACTATCCCTGTCAACGGCGGGGGTGCTGGCATATTGCCTGCCGTCCCCGCCGCGATTGCGCATCAGTCTTCGACAAGGATGGTGGGGGCCGACATGTTTCCCGATGTGCACCGTCAAGTGCACGGGCGCACCTGGCACACTCTGCGCGTGCCCCGACTGTGGCGCACCTGGCGAGGCTGGAGCATGCGGCACACATGGCGCACGTGAAGCACGGTGGCGCATCTGGCGCACCCGGCGTGCCTGGCACGCTTGGGCCCATTTGTGCCTGGCGCACCTGGCGCGCCTAGAGCGCCCGGCACGCGTGTCGCATCTCGCCCACAGCCGCCCTCATGGGGTCTGGTTTGGTTCCCAGGAGCTGGCCATCCAAAGAGGACCTCTGAACATGCTGAGGCCCATGTGCTACTAAACTATGTTGGGAGGGAGGGTCGGAGTGAGCGAGACAACTTGCGGGCGAGGAGGGTGTCTTGATCCTTCCCCCTACGTACCCCCTCCCCCTGGGTCTAGAGGGGGGGGGCGCGACCCACTGGAGCGTCCAAGAAGGCCGACGTTGGCGAGAAGGCAAAAATACAAAAGTTCGTGGCCAAGTTTGACATCCAGGGGGGCAACGCAGATTAGGGGGCCCTCTTCTTTCATCGATGTCATCCAAGGTGGCCCCAAGCTGGCCCCAAGGCTCCCAAGAGTGCCCCAAGAGGGCCCCCAGAAGCGCCCGGGAGGCCCGAAGAGGCCTCCAAGAGGTTCCCAAGAGGCCCCCAAGAGACCACCAACTGGCGCCAAGAGGCTTCCCCTAGGCACCCAAGACGCTCCAGGGGGCCCCACGGACCGCCAAGAAGCCCCCAAGACGCCCCGAGAGTACTTCAAAAAGCTCTCATAAGACACCCAGCAGCATTCAAGAGGCCTCTGGCCTCTCTGCTGGCCGTGCTCCTCCTCCTCCTCCTCCTCCTTCTCCTCCTCCTCCTCCTCCTCCTCCTCCTCCTGCTCCTGCTCCTGCTCCTGCGCTCCTGCTCCTGCTACTGCTCCTCCTCCTCCTCCTCCTCCTCCTCCTCCTCCTCTTCCTGCTCGTCCTGCTCCTCGTCCTCCTCCTCCACCTTCTCCTCCTCCTCCTTCCTCCTCCACCTTCTCCTCCTCCTCCTTCCTCCTCCTCCTCCTCGCCTCTGCACCTCCTCGTCCTCCCCCTCGTCCTTCCTCGAGTGCTCTCAGGTCACAGGCGGTTGGGACGGGAAGGCGAACGGACGCGATGCACACTGGTCCCCGCTCGCCCCCAAGAGTTGTGGATGTCATGACAATGGACACTCGAACAATCCTATCATTGAGTTAAACATGTGTTTAAAATGCGTCAAACATGTTCTCAACATGTTTCAGACATGTTCTACATATTCAAAACATGTTTGATACATGTTTTAGACACCTGGAAAGTATTTGGCAGCATGCTTCCTCTCCATGAATCGATTTCCACAACCCAAGAGAGCGGCGGCGGCGGCGCGCGCAGCGCGTCGGGGGCGCGCTGCCGCAGTTCTTCGCGAAGGAGGGCAGCGTCTTGAGGTCCAAGAAGTTCATGGAGACTCCAAGGTTGTCCTCAGCAGCACCCCGAGGGCTTGTCCCGCGACCGCCGAGGGCCTCCAGATCGGCACGGAGGCGTCTTTCGGCGACGCGGGAGGGGACGGACGGTCATGAGCAGGGAACGAGGAGAGACTGGTCCAAGACCTAAGGGAAGTCGGCTGCCCCTCGAGGGGACTATCCCGACGCATGCGGCCCAGGGCACACGCATCCACCATTTGGCAGAACCCGAGGATCACAGGAGGCGCGCTCCGTCTCGAAGGGTCGCGCGACGAACGTTGCACCTCGACCTGGAGCAACATGTGGGCGATCTCGGAAACCCAGAACCCAAAAACGTCTTCATCTCTTGGGGCGCATTTTTTACTTGCGCCGGCGTCCGCCGAGCTTACGCCAGCTTCTGCCAGCGGAGGCGGCCTCGTCTCACTTCCGCGGGCCTTCCGCCGTCCTTCCGCCGCCTTCCGCCGCGGAAGAGATGGCAACTCCTCCTCCTCCTCCTCCTCCTCCTCCTCCTCCTCCTCCTCCTCCTCCTCCTCCTCCTCCTCCCTCCTCCTCCTCCTCCCTCCTCCTCTCTTCCTCCCCCCCTCCTCCCCCTCCTCCTCCTCCTCCTCCTCCTCCTCCTCCTCCTTCCCCTTCCTCCTCCTCCTCTCCTCCTCCTCCTCCTCCTCCTCCTACCTCCTCCTCCCCTACCTCCTCCTCCTCCCTCCTCCTCCTCCTCCTCCTCCTCCTCCTCCTCCTCCTCCTCCTCCTCTCCTCCTCCTCCTCCTCCTCCTCCTCCTCCTCCTCCTCCTCCTCCTCCTCCTCCTCCTCCTCCTCCTCCCTCCTCCTCTCCTCGGAGGCGAGGCCCTTTCTGGAGCGCCCCACGTGCTTGCGCTCGGGGCGACGTGCTCGACGCCGGCGCTGCTCGTCCGCAGGATCAAGCAGTGCGGGCAGCACCAGGTCCTGGGGCACCTCCCGGGCCCCAGGCCTGGCCAGGGCTGCCGCGGCGCCTGCCATCGCTCGGGCGGCCAT
The DNA here is from genome assembly GCA_963575745.1 of Prorocentrum cordatum. NCBI lineage: Eukaryota > Dinophyceae > Prorocentrales > Prorocentraceae > Prorocentrum > Prorocentrum cordatum. Next base: position 97,144 of record CAUYUJ010020797.1, on the reverse strand, counting down.
TCCCCGTACACTCGTCGATGTCGCGCACGCATTTTTGTTCGCAAGATGATCCAGGATGTTCGCGCGCGAATTTGTTCGCAAGATTTTTGTTCGCGCATTTGTTTCGCAAGATTTGTTCGTATTTTTTCGCAATATGATTTTCGACCAAGAATCCACGCGGCCGAGCGACGCCAAGCATCTCGATCGACCGATGTGTTGGTCAGCGCCCATGCGGTCAGGAACTTTTGCTTAGCGCGTCGCGGCGGCAGGCTGCTGAAGCGTGAGCCCTGCATTAATCGCAAAGAGATCAAAGAGATCGCGCGATTCCCGAGTAAGTCGTGAGAAAATCCAGAGCGAAAGCGCGATTCCTGAGTGTCGAGGGTGCGGCGTCTGACCAACTTCTGACGAGGTCCCACGCGAGAGCGCGATTCCTGTGTAAATTGTGAGAACGTCCCGCGCGAGAGCGCGATTTTGGAGTAAACTCCGAGGAAGTCTCTGGCGGGGGCCGTCGTTGTTGTAGTTATGTTGCGCAACAGCGCAGTTTGAGCACGAAGATTTTCCCTGATAAGAAAAGTGCGAGCCCCAGGAGCACTGGAATTGAAAGACGCGCAAGCTGCACCGAGGGGTGATTAGGATCGGGTCGGATCGACATCGAAGTCAAGATTCGGGCAAAGGACTAGGTCGGGCATGTCCCCTCCTACAGGCGGAGCTTTTGGACGGAACATGAAGAATACTCCAAAACATATTCTAAAATGGTCGAACAAATAACAGGAAAATCGTCCCCCTATTAATTTTTACCTACGTTTGACGTTTCCTCCTGTAGAGGGACAGGCCCGACCTGAAGCATAGGATCGGCTCGAACCTGGCCGCACGCGGCGCGCGGTGGCGGCAGAGGGGGGCCCGGGCCCCGAAGCGCGCGGGGGGAGGGAGGGGGAGCCGCCTCCGCCCGAGCCTCCTGGGGCGTTCCCGGGGCCGTCTTGAGCTGTCTTGGAAGCCTCCTGGGTCGTGCTGGGGGCGCCTTGGGCCTTCTGAGCGCTGTCTCGGGGCCTCTTGGGCCGTCTTGGGGCGATCTCTGGGGCCTCTTGGGCCGTCTTGGGGCGTCGGAAGGGCGATGAGGCGAAACCGCGAAAAACATTCAAACGCCCGCCCGGCGAGCCGCCGTCGAAGTGGCACGGCCGGGCATGGGCTTAGGTCGGGCATGCCCTCCTACAAGGGAGTTTGGACGAGAACTAAAAATATTCAACGGAAAACTCAAACATACAAATAACAAACAACAGCAGCAGCTACAACAACAATCACTTTAAGACTGTGTTCGCCCTTATCCGCTCGAGTGTCCAATAACGCATATTTCCCAAACCCTCGATACCCGCCCTCTTCGTCTTCGATCGATTCCCTTTTCGGGGGTATACCTTTCTTCCCTGCAGGCCCGGCCTCGGCAAGCGGCGGGGCGGCCGCGGACCGTCGGCCTGGCCAGCGGCAGCGCTGATCGGCGGGGCGGCCGCGGACCGTCGACCCGACCCCAAGAGGGACGGACAGGGGACGACGATGTCGACGACGACGGCGACGACGACGACGTCGACGATGACGGCGACGAGAGAAAGCGAGAGCGAAAGAGAACGACAGCAGGGCCACAAGGACACGAAGTAGGCCACGGAGGGAATGCGTACGGGGCCACGAAGAGCGCGAACGAGCGGGGGCCACGAAGGGCAGATAATGCGGGGCCACAGAAGGCAACGATGGGGCCACTGAGGGTAGCAACTGGGCCACGTAGGACATATGGATATGGGGCCACCACGGGCGCGAACGAGCGGGGGCCACGAAGGGCATACATATATGGGGCCACGAAGGGCAGCGAGGGGGCCACAAAGGGATGCAACGGGGCCACGAAGGGCAGCGAGGGGGCCACGAAGGGCGGCAACGGGGTCACGAAGGGCTGCGAGGAGGCCACGAGGGGCTGCAACGGGGCCACGAAGGGCAGCGAGGGGGCCACGAAGGGCTGCAACGTCACCACGAAACAAAAGGAGGGGGCCACGAAGGGCTGCAACGGGGCCACGAAGGGCAGCGAGATCCCGATTCCTATGTAATCTGTGAGGGAGTCCTAAGCGTGAGCGCGACTCCTGGGTGCCTGGGTGTCGGGAGCGCGGCGCTTGAGGAAATTGTATGAAATTCCAACGCAAGGGCGCGATTCTTCAGTAAATTGCAAGCAAGTCTCCAGCGAGAGCGGGGGGGGGGGGCGGGGGGCTCCATAGCGCCTGAAACAATATATTCTGAGGAAGTCCCAACGGGAAAAAAAACAAAAAAAAAAAAAAAAAAAATAAAAAAAAACATGAAAGGTATAGATAGGGTAGAAAAAAAAAAAATAAAATAAAGAAAAGGGGCGAAAAAAAAAAAAAAACTAAACACAAAAACGCCAAAAAAAGATAAAACAAAACAAAATAAAGAAAAAGAAAAGAAACAAGTCGCGAGTCCTGAATAAAACGCGAGGAAGTCTCGGGCGGAAGCGGGGATCCTGGCTAAATTTTGAGGAAGTCTCAGGCGGGAGCCGTTGTTGTCGTAAACCGAGGGCCAACGACACAGTTTGACCCTCAAGACTTTCCCTCATAAAAAACAAGGTGCGAGCCCCGGGAAGGGCACTTCAATCATAAAAAAAAATGCACCAGACGGGGGGTGTCAACAATAATTATTCTTCAGAAATGAGAGTTCAACAACAACAACAACAACAACAACAACAACAACAACAACAACAACAACAACCATTTTAAGGCTGTGCGCTCTTACTTGCCCGCGAGTCATTCAACCCGTATACCCTACACCCTCGATGCCCGCCTTCTTCGTCTTCGATCACACCCCTTTCGGGGGGATTATTTCTCTTTGCTGGGGCCGGCGGGCTTAGACGTACGGGCAAACCGGAACGGGCGGACAATCCTTCGGGGGCGTGCATCTCTCTGCCCGCCATTGGAATTGGCGCGGGCCCTGCAAGAGGAGGGGGGGAAGAACGAGGGAGAGTGGGAGGAAGGTGAGGGGGAAGGACGAAGGAAGAGGGAAGATACCACGTTGTGAAGGCGTCCTTGGCGCGCGCGTGGTTCCTGAGCGCCGAAACGCAATTCCAGAATTATTTGTGAGGACGTCGCACGCGAGAGCGCAGTCCTGAGTACATTGTGAGGAAATCTCGGGCGGGAGCGGGGGCCCTGACTAAGTTGCGAGGAAGTCTCAAGCGGGAGCGCCGTTCCTGAGCAAATTGCACGGAAGTCTTAGGCGGGAGCGGGGGTCCTCACTAAATTGCGAGGAAGTCTCAGGCGGGAGCGCCGTTCCTGAGTCAATTGCGCGGAAATGTCAGGCAGGAGCGGGGGTCCTGAATAAAATTCGAAAAAGTCCATGCGAGAAAAAGACAAAAAAGAAAAAAAAAAAAAAAAAAAAAAAAAAAAATGGAAATAAGAAAGGAAAAAAAAAAAAAAAAGAAAAAAGAAAAAAAAAAAGCGCCTCGCCTTTTCCCAACGTAACATTGCCGGAAGTACCAGACGGGAGCGGGGGTCTTGATTACATTGCGAGGAAGTCATAGACGGGAGCGCCTTTCCTGAGTAAATCGCGCGGAAGTCTCAGGCGGGAGCGGGGGTCCTGAGTAAAAATCGAGGAAGTCTCAGGCGGGAGCCGTTGTTGTTGTAGCCCGGGGGGCAGGGGCACAGTTTGAGCAGGAAGACTTTCCTTGAGAAAAACAAGGTGCGAGCCCCGGGGGTGGCACTTCAATCGAAAAAATCAATGTGCACCGGTGGGGGGGATCAACAATAATTATTCTTCAAGAATGAGAGTTCAACAACAACAACAACAACAACAACAACAACAACAACAACAACAACAACATAACAACAACAACAACAACAACAACAACAACAACAACAACAACAACAACAACAACAACAACAACAACAACAACATCAACAACAGTAACCCAACAGTAACAATCCTTTACCCGAAACGCTCCAGTGTTCTCACCAGTGCACCAGGTTTTCATGCTACGCCCCAATACCCCCACTTTGTGGGGGGGCATTGCAAGCTCTACCAAATATCCACACGACTCTTCGCCACCACCCACACCCAGCTTCCCGCCCTATGACGTTCGGACACTTCACTTCGTGGCCTGCGGACGACCGTGGCTACTACACTGGCGTGGAGTACACACCCACTGAAGTTGTTAAGCCTACGTTCGTACACCCACAGAAGTTGTTAAGCCTTGTTAACCCACAGAAGTTGTTAAGCCTTCCACAGAACATCTGTTGCATATGATGCATATGATACATGCGCGGTGCTAAAATTCTTAAGAAGCCCAATGGTTTTTGGAGATTTCGGCGTGCGCGCGCGAAGAAATAACGAATGTGTCCCGCATGGTATTATTTGACAGGGATGATGGCCCTGGCAGGTGCGCAACCGTTGTCGCAGAAGTTCGAAAAAGTTGCTCGCAAAAGCCCTTTTGACAGAAATGTTTAAAAAGTGTTGGTTTTCCTACGAATCCGCAAGAGCGCGCGGGATGAGATTTTGACATTTTTTTGTTGAAAAAACCATTGTTTTTTTGATGTTTTTATGTTAAAATCGCTCCGAACACTAAGCTTTTGGAAGGATTTCGTCTTGCGCGCGCGAATGTCCACTTTACCTTCTTTTTTGCAAGGGATTCTTGAAATTTGATTATATTAGAACAAGAAATGTCATTTTATAGTGTTTTTGCAAGGGAAAACGGATTACAACAAAACAACCGGATCTTGATGACATCGTATTACCTGAGGCTTCCTCACGAAAATGATGAAAATGTAGCTGCGGCCTAGGCGGCGCAGGGGGGCCGTGCACCAGGGGTCCCAACAATAATTATTCTTTAGAATTAATAATGTTCAACAACAACCACAACAACAACAACAACACTTAAACGCGGGCTGACGACTAGCCTCAGCTCCCTGCAAAACCGACGAGCGGCGAGGGGCCAGAAGGGGACCGAGAGGGACGAGGGGCAGAACCCAGGACCCAGAACGAAGCCGACCGAGGGGCCGACCGAGAGACAAGGACCGAAACCACGAAGGGCCACAGTCACAAAGCCAGCTGGCAAACTGGCGGCGGGGCCCGGGCATGGACTTAGGTCGGGCATGTCCTCCTATAGGGGGGTGTTGGACGAAAAATTCGCCGGCCCAACGGGCCAGAGGCGTGCTAAGATTTCCGGCAACTGTTTAACAATATTCTACTTCGCGCGGGCGTGGCGGCCCCTGGGGGTCCCCGGACGAAAAGTACCCCGGCCGATCCCCGGGCGATCCCCGGCCAGGTCCCCCAGAAAGCTCCAGGGTAGGGCAATGTTTCGACACCCCTCACGAGGATCGTGGCTTCCGAGGGGGGAGCCGCAATCGATCACCCCTCCTTTCGCCCCCGCGAGCACGGATATTTCGAGCCCTCGGTCCCGAGAGGCCCCCAGGAGCGCCCAAGAGGCCCCCGAAAGGCTCCCAAGAGGCCCCTAGAGGCCCCCAAGAGGCCCTAAGATGCCCCCACGAGGCCCTCAGGAGGCCCCCAAGCGGCCCCAAGAGGCCCCTAAATGCCCCCCCAAGCACGCAAGCAAGTGCCAGCGATGCTACAATATGGGCCAGCGGAGTGAGCGAAGCGATTGGATAATGAAAGATTCAAAAATACGGACACAAAAAAATGTAAAAATCGTCCCCAGACTGTTTCTGTTACTGTGTTTGAATACTCCTCCTGCAGAGGGGCGGGCCCGACTTGAGCATGGACTCTGGCGACGGGGCTCCCGCTGCCGCCAGCACCTCGCGAGAGCTGGGCCGCCTCGAAGGCGGGCCATGACCGCCACAACGCGGCGGCGAAGCCGAGCTCCGCCAAGCAGTAGAACACGAAACAACAGATTTCACCTAAGGAACGAAGGAACGAAGCCCCTTTTTTCTCAAGGGAGTAACGCATAAAGAACGATAACTAATCAATAACGTATACGGGACGATGAATAACGCATGTAAGCCTAAGGAACGACGGAGCCCCTTTTGAAAAGTTAGTGTTCCTTACTCAAGCCGCTCACTGTATGCGCTCGGGGCTCCGCGCGGACTTCTGGGATCGGCGGTGCCTGCCCCCCCACCGAAAGTTCCGAAAGTTGTTATGTTCATGACGTGTCCTCGTCTTCGACACGCGAGCCTCGCGCGTCCCCCCAGTGGGGAGAGGGCCCCCTCACGTGCCGCCGAAACACGGACACCGCCCAGGGGCCCCTGCCGGGCAGGTGCCCTCCCTCTCCCGGGGGGCTGGAGCCGCGCGTGCGGTGCCGCTCTCCAGAGCCCGCGCAAACGGGAAGGCAGGATCGATCAGCATCGACTCGGGGAGCCGGATCGGCTCCGCAATGTGCGCCGCATCGGGCCGCCCCAGTGCACGGAGTCGACGAAGAATCGGAGATCGGCTGCGCCAGGATGTCTGCAACAGCGCCACGCGAGCATCGGGCCGAGGCGGATCGTGGGACGAGATCGGGACCGAGTCAGATCGGCTGGCCGCAGCCGATACCGAGTCGTATCGATCCGATCGAGTTGGACCCTGGAGAGGTGCCACCTAGTTACCCCTCAGGGTCCAGCTCCCAGCGAGCGTTGCCCTTCGGGCGTGATAACCCCCTCACGAAATTCCAACACTCCCTCGCCCTCACCCCCCTGAGCGGCGCCGGGAGCGCTCGGCAGGGCTTCTTGGTCCTCCAGGTTTATGACGGCGTGTGGGCTTCCGCCTGGGCTCGCCGCTCAATGCCCTCCTCCATCCTCCTCCACCTACCCCCCCCTTTCCTCCTCCCCCTCCTCCCCTCCTCCTCCTCCTCCTCCTCCTCCTCCTCCTCCTCCTCCTCTACTCCCCACCTCCTCCTCTTCTTATGCTGTATTCCATGTATCATTCAGTTTCTTCTTCTCTTCTCATCTTCTTTTCTGTCGTCCTCCTCCTCCTCTTTCCTCCTCTCTCCTCCTCTTCCTCCTGCTCTCCTCATCACTCCTCCTCCTCCTCCCCTCCTCCTCCTCCTCCTCCTCTCCTCCTCCTCCTCCTCCTCCTCCTCCTCCTCCTCCTCCTCCTCCTCCTTCTCTTCCGATCTGCCGTCCCCAGCCCTTCCGCCTCCTCCATCCTCCTGCTCCTCCTGCTCCTCCTCCTCCTCCTCCTCCTCCTCCTCCTCCTCCTCCTCCTCCTTCTCCGCCCTCCTCGTCCTTCTCCTCCTCCTCCTCCCCCTCCTCCTGCTACTTCACCCCCTCCTCGTCCTCCTCGTCCTCCTCCTCCTCCTCCTCCTCCTCCTCCTTCTCCTCCGCGTCCTCCTCCTCCTCCTCCTCTTCACCCTCCTCGTCCTCCCTCCCTCCTCCTCCTCCTCCTCCTCCTCTCCTCCTCCTCCTCCTCCTCCTCCTCCTCCTCTCCTCCCCTCCTGCTCCTCCTCCTCCTCCGCCTCCTCCTCCTCCTCCTCCTCCTCCTCCCTCTAACAGCTGCGCCTCCTCCTCCTCCTCCTCTTCCTCCTCCTCCTCCTCCTCCTCCTCCTCCTCCTCCTCCTCATCATCATCATCATCAGAAGCATCAGAAGCATCATCATCATCATCATCAGCATCATCATCACCACCATCACCATCACCATTACCATCACCGTCCTCAGCGTCTCAATCATCAGCATCATTATCATCCTCATCATCATCATCAGCAGCATCATCATCGGCATCAGCATCATCACCATCATCATCAACAATATCAGCAGCATCATCATCAGCAGCATCATCACCATCAGCAGCAGCATCGTCATCACCTCCGTAATCATCACCATCATCAGCAGCAGCAGCATCATAATCATCATCCCATCATCATCAGCAGCAGCATCATCATCATCGTCACAGTCATCGTCATAGTCATCCTCAGAAGAAGCAGCATCAGCATCAGCAGCAGCAGCATCAGCATCAGCATCAATCCGCATCAGCATCAGCATCAGCATCGGCATCAGCATCATCATCACCACCATTCATCAACAGCGCCATCATCAATAGCAGTTGCATAATCATCGCCATCATCAGCATCATCAGCACAATCATCAGTATCACTGACGTCATCACCAGCATCATCATAATCATCAGCAGCAGCAGCATCATTGTAATCATCATCAACAGCAGCATCATCGCCAGCATCATCAGCATCATCATCATGGTCACCATCATCATCAGCATCACTATCAGCAGCAGTAGCATCATAATCAGCAGCATCCCCATAACCATCCTCCTCGTCTTGTCCATCATCATCATCAGCATCGTCGTCCTCGTCATCATCACCATCATCATCACCATCAGCATTATCATCGTCATCGTCAACATCACCAGCATCATCACTAGCAGCATCATCTCAAAAATCAGTATCATGATCATCATGATCACCAGAATCAGTATCAGCCTCATCATAGTCGTCATCATCGCCATCATCATCACCATCAGCATCATCAACACCATCAGCATCAGCATCATCATAAGTGTCGTCGCCTTCGTCATCACCACCATTGTCATCAGCATCATCATCATCATCATCAACATCATCATCATCATCAGCATCATCATCATCATCATCAGCATCAGCATCATCATCACCCTCCTCGCCAGCGTCCTCCTCCTCCTCCACATCCTCATCATCATCATCATCATCATCATCATCATCATCATCATCATCATCATCATCATCATCATCATCATCATTATCAACAGCGTCATCATCACCATCAGCAGCAGCATCACCATCGTCATCATCAGCAGCAGCAGCATCAGATACATCATGTTCGTAATCAGCATCGTCGTCATCGCCATCGTCATCGTCGTCGTCCTCATCAGAATCAGCATAATCATCATCAGAGTCGTCATCATCAGCAGCATCATCGACATCATCATCATCATCATCATCATCATCATCATCATCATCATCATCATCGTCATCATCATCATCATCATCAGCATCATCATCAGCATCGTTGTCGTCATTATAGTCATCGTCACCACCGCTTGAGACACTCGTACAACAAGAATCGTGCGAGCAATTTCGCGCGCCATTTCGTGTCGCATGTCGTGCCGTAGTTCTTGCAGCAAATCTTATACAAGTTCCTGTTCGTGCGGTATTAGCTCCGCGTTCGCGCAAAACCAAGTTCGTGCTCGTGCGAAGAAGATGTTGCTTTCGCGTAGAAGCTATGTCGTATTCTTGCAGCCGCGTGGTCGTGATCCTGCAAAGAGGAAGCACGATGGCCGACCACCAGGGAGGCAGTGGAAAGCAACGCGCGTCAGGTGGCCTCCTTGGCGCTCGCCAACGCCACCCGCGCAGTCAAAGTGACCCCCTGGCCGTTTGGAAAGAGTTTCGTTCACGCCCCGCTTTCGTTACCAAGGTTTGGACACCTATGATCCGTTTCGCGAAACGTCGTCTCGTTGGTGGACATCCCTGGCGGACCTGGGGGGGCTCTCCCGCAGACCTGGGGGGGGGGTTCGTCGGTCCCCACCTCCTGCCCCGCCCCCACCGCGACCGGCCACCAGAGGCAGTCGACGAGCCCTCGCCTGGGGCGGCACCGCCAGAACGCCCTCCCTGGATGCTCATATGCGACAGCCTCGTCCAGGCCCCTGAGGCCCCCGCCAGTGCCCGCCAGCGAAGTCGCGCCCTGTCGTTCGGCCGTCGCCAAACCTCGACCAACGACATCGCAGCTGCCTTGCACCATCCAGCGACCTGCGCTCGGCGGCATCCCCTCGCGGAAGGCTCGCAGAGCGCGACCGGCACGGCGAGCGGATCACAGGGACACCACCCCCTGCTTCGCGTTGCGGCCCAAGGGGCCAGAGGCGAAGTCGTCAGCGCACTGTGATTGCAAGAAGTGTAGATCCCCCCCTTTGGGGCGAAGAACATTTTACATCCTTGGGCGGCCCAAGATCGCCGTAGGCACGTGTCTCGGAATCGCGCGAATGATAGAAGCCAGCGAAACTGAAAGGACGCACCCATCCGTCCTCGAGTCCCGTATACACCACGCGCCACTTGTTCTCACCGTGGGTCCTGCCAAATACCAGCAAGGACGCGGCCTCGGAGTAACTGCCATTCTCTACCATGTGCTCCACCTGGCGGGCCACCCCTTCGGCAAGACCTTCGACGGCGCGCTCCATGTGACCCCACACGAGCTCGCGGCCGATTCCAATCGTTGCCCAACAGTCTCGCATTTCTTCGGGCACCATGTGTTCCATGCATGCCCCGCCGATTTGGGCGTCGGAATGCCAGGCCGTCGAGGCTCCGACTCGACGCTCTGGCATCGATCTGGCCGAGCAGCGCCGGCGAAATGCCCACTACCGCGGCTTCAGTCGGCGGCGAGCCTGGGTTGGAAGTGAGAAGGGGCGGGCCTTCTCAGAAGGCTCGAAAGTCCCCCAGCCTTCTGAAAAGTGTTCTCCGCCTTCACGGAAGACCAACAAAAAAGCTCAGAGGGCGCGAGCTTCTGAGAAGTCCCGCCGCCTTCAGGACAGGCTTTCTCCTTCTCGCTTCCCCCCCCCCCGCTCGCCGCCGACTCGGCCGCGGAGATCCACGCACTGCAGCAGGACGCCCTTGTACCTCTCGGCCTCCTGGGGCGACGACCCCGCTCGATCGCAGACAAAATTCTCTGCAGGATTGCATCTGGTTCAGGCCAAAACATACTTCTCCGAGGTGCTTCTGACCCTGCCCGATTGGGTGACAAAAAGGAGCGGGTCTTACGCGAGACGACACAGCGACCTTACGCCGCAGCTTACGCGGGCCGCCAGCGCGGCACGCTACGCTGAAAGCGAGGGCGCTTACGCGCGACCTTAAGCGGGCAGCTTCCGCGCCAGTGTCGGCGCAGACGACCCCGTTTTCTTGCGTCGCTCGATTGGTGCTGCGCCTGCTGGAGCGTTCCTCCGAGAGCCCCCCTCGGCCTCGCGACGTGCTCCGCTTCGATCTCGCTGGCCGGCGGGTGCCCTTTCACGGGTCGTAGCGCGGAGCTCGGCCGGGTGTCGGTATGGGCAGCACTCCCTCCGAAGCGCGTCCTCTGCCCAGCCAGGGGCCGCCCTGGCCGCCTCGGGTCATACCGAGACAATCCTCCATCCCCCCGCGGAACTTGAAGCAAGTTTTGCCCCCCCCCCCCTCCCCTCCATGGCCCCAAAAGTTCAATGTTCAATGGCGCGCACGGCGCGGTCTGCGAACGCCGACGATAAACACATGAAAGCACTTGTCAGGGCATCAACGTTGAAATTTCGGGGCCTGCGGGCGCCGATACTGCGCGGACGAATCCTTTTGTTCGGCTTCGCGGATGGATGTGGCTGAGGATGCAAAACCTCCCGCTTCCTCCGTCGCGTGAGGGACCCCCGTAGTAGGCCAAGGGAGTCGACCGATCTTCCCGCCCTCGGGCCCCACGGCACCGACGGGCTTCGCATCCGAGATGCCCTCGGGAGCTGCTGTCGCCGCGTCGATGCCATCCGCGCCCCGCGTACGGTTCTCCTCGGGCGGCTCCAGAACTGGCTCCAAGCGGGACTTTCCGATCGGCCCGACGCGGCCCACCCCCCGCCCACCCCCAGCGTTAGGTCGGGCGTGTCCCCCTACAGACGGGTTTTGGACGAAAAATGAAAATCGTCCAAAAATATTCGAAAATGGTCAAAAAATGATCAAACAATCGTCCCCAGACTGTTTCTTCAACTATTTTTGAATATTCCTCCTGTAGACGGACGCGCCCGAACCCCAGCGTCTCGCCGAAGAGTCCCCTGGCCTGCCGAGCGTCCTCCTGTCGGCCTGTGCGATTGATTGCATCCGAGGCAGCGGCTAAGCACGCAGGCCCGCGTGCCGCACGCGCAGACGCCTTCGTGCCCCCGATCGGATTAGGTCGGGCGTGCCCCCCTACAGGCAGAGTTTGGAACAATTCAAAAATACATACCCACCAAAATATTCAAAACTATTCAAAAATAGTCACCAAACAAACCGTCACCACACTATATGTTTGACTAGTTGTGTATGTTCCTCCTGTAGAGGGACAGGCCCGACTTAACGATAGGGTTTCTTCGGGAGGTCGAGAGCCTGGCCCCAATTGACCTCCTTCAACTCTGCGCGAGTGACTGTTCCTTCCCGCTCGAGGAACTCGATCGCGCCGCCTCGCAGGGAGCTCTCTGGGGTGACGGCGTCGCACATGGTGACACCTACCGCCGGGACGTCCAGCTCGGCGTCTCCGGCACGAGGCATCGCGGGACACGGCCTCTCGCGCAAGTCCACGACCATCTCTGCTCCTCCTCCTCTTCCTCCTCCTCCTCCTCCTCCTCCTCCTCCTCTCTCCTCCTCCTCCTCCTCCTCCTCCTCCTCCTCCTCCTGCTCCTCCTCCTCCTCCTCTCTCCTCCTCCTCCTCCTCCTCCTCCTCCTCCTCCTCCTCCTCCTCCTCCTCTCCTCCTGCTCCTCCTCCTCCTCCTCCAGGAGCAGGACGGACGTTTGCTGCTTCTCGCTTTGGGAGGCCTCCTGTTGGCCCTCGTCGCCACGACGACCGTCTCGAGATCCCCGTCGGACCGCTCAGGGCAGGTCTGGCAAGGCGTCTGTTCTGAAGGCAGTGGAAGGATGGGGAGGGGGAGGAGGGGGAGGAGGAGGAGGAGGAGGAGGAGGAGGAGGAGGAGGAGGAGGAGGAGGAGGAGGAGGACGGCGACGATGATGATGAGAAACAACGAGGGGGGAGTAGAGGAGGTCAAGGAGGAGGCACCTCGAGAATGCAGTAGAAGATGGACGAGGTACAGACACGATGGGCCAAGTTTTCAATGCTCGCTCGAAGCAGAAAAGAGGAGGCCTTACTGCTAGAGGACTGGCTGCGACGAATCACCCGTCGTGGCCTTCTGCCACGCTGACAGGACGGGCACCCCGAAAACAGGTGCCACACGTCCACACCTGCCATTAAAACGAGGGTGGGATAAAGATGAGGAAGAATTGGATCACCTGAAGTGGGGACGAGGGGGACGGTGAAAATGAAAAGAAGGGCGAGAACTATTCCGTGCAGCTGCCGCCGTTTCCCCCAGAGCGCGGCTGCAGCTGGCTCATTGGGCACCTGCGCACCATCTTGCTTCTGAACGATGACTCCGGGACGGCGCAACAGAAGGGAAAGAAGCCGACCTCAGTCGAACATCTGGCGCGCGCGCGCGCCTGGCCTGGAGGGCCCTCGGCCCTCTGTAACCTGGCCAGGCCCTCGGGGCAGCAACGCCGCTTGTGCGTCACCCCGCCTGTGCACGAGGGCTCCGCGACGGCGCCATGAAGGCAAGGCAGGAAAGTATCCACATCCACCGCCCGGGAGCCGAGGTCCTGGGGGGGCCGGGAGGTGGCGGGAGATGCGGCTTTACGTGTGCCCCGGGCGCCCGAGCGTGTCCATGCCCGCCTCCTCTGCCGCTGTCCATGGAAATCGGTATTCCCGGGCGTTGGATCTGGATAAATCCGAGCCTCGGGACAAAAAAAGGTGCACCGCAGACACGCGACGCATGCGCCACGGTCTAAAAACGCCGTGGACAATGCCCGCCGCCGCGCCACTGCCCACGAGCATCGCGAGCTCACGGAGGCGGGGCGATGGGAAGGAGGAGGAGGAGGAGGAGGAGGAGGAAGAGGAGGAGAGGAAGGAGGAGGAGGAGGTGGGGGAGGAGGAGGAGAAGGAGGAGGAGGAGGAAGGAGGAGGAGGAGGAGGAGAGAGGAGGAAGGAGGAGGAGGGAGGAGGAGGAGGAGGAGGAGGAGGAGGAGGAGGAGGAGGAATGAGGAGGAGGAGGAGGGGGGAGGAGGAGGAGGAGGAGGAGGAGGAGGAGGAGGAGGAGGAGGAGGCGGGGGGAGAGGAGGGGAGGAGATGAGGAGGAGGAGGAGGAGGAGGAGGAGGCGGAGGAGCAGGAGGAGGAGGAGGAGGAGGAGCAGGAAGAGGAGGAGGAGCAGGAGGAGGAGGAGGAGGAGGAGAAGGGGCCAGGGCGCTGTGCTGGGATCCAGCCCCTGGAGGAACTAAAGATGGCATGTACAGAAATTTTGACGGTCCGCGCGGATGGCTCGGATCTGCGCTGAACCCCCCCTCCCTGGCGCGCGGAGCGCGCTAGCGGCGGCGCAGGAGGCGCCGCCAAGGAGGCCCAGCACCGACCCAAGAAACCTAGGCGGAGCTCCGAAAGTTCATGGTTATGCTCAAGTCGGACATGTCCCTCTACAGGACGAGCCTTCAAAAATAATCCAAAAATAAGATGGGGACGATTCTTCGACTATTTTTGACCATTGGGGAATATGTGTTGCCAACGTTTAAGTTTTCGTCCAAAATCCCCCTGTGGGAGGACATGCCCGACCTAAGGTTATGCCGTTTCTTGTTCCCCGAGCCCCAGACAAAAAGAGAAAACGGACCCGCGGCCTCAGCAGGGTTGCCAGGGGAAGGGCGCGCATGCAGGGGGGGGCGAGGGGAGGGGGGGCTTCTGAGAAGGCCCCGGGGGAGGGGTCCTGAGAGGGCCGGCCCACTGGAAGAATACGAGAGCCAACCTTCCTGGGGGGGGGCTCCACCATTTGGCGGCGCGCACAGGGGGAGCCCGGGGAGAGGGGAAGGCTTCTCAGAAGGAGGCTGCTCCTCAAAAAGGCGCGGGCCTCACATCAACAGACGCGGCCCGCGCGCTATCTAAGAAGCAGCCTCCTTCAGAGAAGCCTTCCCCCCTCCCCCTACCCCCTTGTGCGCGTGGCAGACCCATGCTCGGATCGGACAACGGGGTGGGTGGGGGGGAATTTATCAAAGGTGTTTTTCGCGAATAAGCCGACGTATCTGGTTTGTTTCCCTCTCACGGCGCCGGAGGCGCCAATGCCTGGCGGTGGCGCCGAAACCAGCCGCACGCAGCATATTTCGCGCCCCCCCCCTTTCCATATCCCTCCTGGTCGTCCGCCCCGACATTCTTGGAAAAACAAAACAGACTGTATGAATAGGAACATTTGCAGGTCGCCACCCTGTCTCAAGACGAACAAAACAGCTGCACGAGCGTGGACTTCCTTGGGTGCGCGCGCATCTTTTGGGCCGGGCCAGCGTTGGGCATCCCTCCGCGCACCCCTCCCCTGGCGCACGGATTACGCCAGGAGCTGCGCCAGAGGCGCCGCCCAGGGGCGGGGAAGGGGGTTCAACGCGAACCCAAAGAGGAGGAGGAGGAGGAGGAGGAGGAGGAGGAGGCGGAGGAGGAGGAGGAGGAGAGGAGGAGTGGGAGGAGGAGGGAGGAGGGGGAGGAGGAGTAGGAGGAGGGAGGAGGAGGAGGAGGAGTGAGGAGGAGGAGGAGGAGGAGGGGAGGAGGAGGAGGAGAAGGAGGAGGAAGAGGAGGGGGAGGGAGGAGGAGGAGGAGGAGGAGAGAGGAGGAGGAGGAGGAGGAGGAGGAGGAGGAGGCGGAGGAGAGGAGGAGGAGGAGGGAGGAGGAGGCGGAGGAGGAGGAGGAGGAGGAGCAGAGAAGTACCCCCGCTGCTGGCCTCCACCGCCAGCACTGGGCAGCCGGTGGGGCAGGCCGAACCCGTGCGGGGACCCCGGAAAGCTTGGGCTGGAAGCGCACGCGGCTGCCTTCGCACGCAGGAGCAGGAAGATGCGGAGGCCGCCCACTGGATGGGGGCCCCAAGAATATACACACCACCACCACGTCGCTTCCTCCTCCCTCCTCTTTCCAGCGAGAGGGAGGTGGGGAGGAAGGTGGTGGTGTACATTTCTTGGCCCCCCCCGGGATGCACGTGGGGGGGGATCGCCGCGCGTGCTCTCCTGCGAGGGCCGAGCGCTGGAGCGGCGTGCGGCCCGGCCTGCACTCGGCCAGCCGGGGTGCTGACTCTTGCCGGCGCGTGGCTCCCGGAGGCTTGGACAGCTTCCCCCGGTCCGCATCGAGCCGCAACGCCGATGCATCGGCGATGCGGCGCCATCCTCCGACCCCGTCCGCTCCGACCCCATGTTGGAGGCCCAGAGAAGTCGACCAGGGGAAGCGACGCCACACCAGCAGCGGCCCACACGGAACGCCGGAGGCCAGGCTTATGCGGCCCAGACGCGCCGGGGGCCGGGGCACGACGCCCAGGCGGCGGATGCAGATCTGCGGCACGCTCTCAACGCGATCAGCAGACATGCACGCGTGCTAAAAAAAATCAGGACGGGAAGTTTTTCTTGGCCGTTTTGGTCCACTGGGGGCCCTTACAGGGACCTGGGACCGTCTCGGGACGGAAAACCGGGTCGGGACGTCGGGGACCCAATACCAAAAAATCCAGATCTCACACGTCTGGGTCGTCACTCTGGGGGCTGAAAGTACAATACCGCTGCTCCCAAGACCGCTCGTGAGATGCGTTCTGACCAAGATCTCGAGGCAAATCCGGCCGTGGCGACGAGGGCCACCCAGGAAAGCCAAAACGACACAAACCCAGAGATCCGGATGCAATGCTTTTTGTTTCGCTACGTGGTCCCCGGAAATCCTGGCCCTTTCCCTGGGCCCGATTTTTCGTCCTGGATCGTTTCCACAAAACGATGGTTGCACTTACGGGTTCTTACTTGTTTCCTATGGAACTGGGCCTGCGCGCCAGTCTGGCCGCCCCGTCGCCGCACCGTCGCCGCCCGTCGTCTGGGCCTGCGCGTCGCTCTGGCGGCTATGTGGCCGCCCTCGCCTCCAAGTACGTCGCCGCCTCGTCGACGCCTCGTCGTCTGGGCCTGCGCGTCGGGTCCGCCGCCTTGTGGTTGCTGTCGCCGCCCCGTCGCCGCCTAATAAAAGTCCCTTTCTTAACAGGAACTCGGGTCTACCAGCCCCCCCCGGACCTATCCGTCCCCCCAGGGGAATGCGCAATCTACATATGAAGTTTTCTGTTGTCCCTTCGCACTATACTGGAATTCGTAACATCCCAGCCAAGCCAATTCCCCCCATCTTCAAATAATACAATGCGCGCACACTCGCTTATCAAAGATTACGCTACCGAGGAACCCCACATACTTAATTTAAATAGTATGTGTTTGCTGAAGTTTTTAATCTATGCGCAATTCTGCGTTCTGAGCCCTCGTCGCACAAGTTCCCCTATGTGTCCTCAAACGCCATATTGCTTGAACATCCTCCCTCTTCCTAGCCTTCTATCCTCCATCGAGGACAGATTCGAGCCAGCCAGCGGCCGCGGTGAGGGACCACCCCCTGCGCACCCCGTCTGGCGTCGAGAAAGCGCCACGCTTGCTATGCCCTGGACGACCGTCGTTCATAGCGGCCGCGGTGAGGGACCACCCCCTGCGCACCCTCTATGGTGTCGAGAAAATGCCACGCCTGCTATGCCCTGGACGACCGTCGTGTATAGCGGCCGCGCTGAGGGACCACCCCCTGCGCACTCCCTATGGTGTCGAGAAAATGCCACGCCTGCTATGCCCTGGACGACCGTCGTGTATAGCGGTCGCGCTGAGGGACCACATCCTGCGCACCCCCTTATGGTGTCGAGAAAATGCCACGCCTGCTATGACCTGGACGACCGTCGTGTATAGCGGCCGCGCTGTGAGGGGGACCACCCCTGCGCACCCCTATGGTGTCGAGAAAAATGCCACGCGGCTATGCCCTGGACGACCGTCCGTTATAGCGGCCGCCCGTGAGCGGACCACCCACGGCACCCCATTATGCTCGCCGAGAGAAAAGCCCACGCCTGTGGCTATACCCTGGACGACCGTCTGTGCATAGCGGCCGCGGTGAGGGATCACCCCCTGCGCACCCCCAATGGTGTCGAGAAAATGCCGCGCCTGCTATGCCCTGGACGACCGTCGTGCATAGCGGCCGCGGTGAGGGACCACCCACTACGCACCCCCCTATGGTGTCGAGAAAATGCCACGCCTGCTATGCCCTGGACGACCGTCGTGCATAGCGGCCGCCGCTGCGGACCACCCCTGCGCACCCCTATTGTGTCCCCCCGAGAATATGCCACGACTGCTGTGCCCTGGACGGACCGTCGCGTTCTAGCGGCCGCGCTGAGGGACCACCCCCTGCGCCCCCTAGGGTGTCGAGGGAAATGCACGCTGCTATGCCCTGGACGACCGTCGTGTATATCGCGCCCCGCGCCTGAGGACCACCCCCTGCGAATCCCCGATGGTTGTCGATGAACATGCCAACGCATGCTATGCCCTGGACGGGACCGTGTGTATATCGGCCTCGCGCGCTGAGGGACCCCCCCCTGCGCACCCCCATGCGGTGTCGAGGAAATGCCACGCCTGCTATGCCCTGGACGAACGTCGCGTATAGCGGCCGCGCTGAGGGACCACCCCCTGCGCACCCCCTATGGCGTCGAGAAAATGCCACGCCTGCCATGCACCTGACGACCGTCGTTTATAGCGGCCGCGCTGAGGGACCACCCCTGCGCACCCCCATGCGGTGTCGAGGAAATGCCACGCCTGCTATGCCCTGGACGAACGTCGCGTATAGCGGCCGCGCTGAGGGACCACCCCCTGCGCACCCCCTATGGCGTCGAGAAAATGCCACGCCTGCCATGCACCTGACGACCGTCGTTTATAGCGCAGCGAGAAAATGCCACGCCTGCTATGCCCTGGACGACCGTCGTGCATAGCGGCCGCGCTGAGGGACCACCCCCTGCGCACCCCCTATGGTGTCGAGAAAATGCCACGCCTGCTATGCCCTGGACGACCGTCGTGTATAGCGGCCGCGCTGAGGGACCACCCCCTGCGCACCCCCTACCTGCTATGCCCTGGACGACCGTCGTGTATAGCGGCCGCGCTGAGGGACCACCCCCTGCGCACCCCCTACGGTGTCGAGAAAATGCCACGCCTGCTATGCCCTGGACGACCGTCGAGTATAGCGGCCGCGCTGAGGGACCACCCCCTGCGCACCCCCTATGGTGTCGAGAAAATGCAACGCCTGCTATGCCCTGGACGGCCGTCGTGTATACCGACCGCGCTGAGGGACCACCCCTTGCGCACCCCCTTATGGTGTCGAGAAGATGCCACGCCTGCGATGCCCTGCTGTGCTGAGCTGAGCTGTGCTGTGCTGTGCCGTGCTGAGCTGAGCTGAGCTGAGCTGAGCTGAGCTGTGCTGAGCTATGCTGAGCAGTGTCGTGCTGTGCTGTGCTGTGCTGCGCTGTGTGAGAAGGGGAAGAGGGAGGTGAGGTGAGGGAGCGCGGGTGCGACGAGGCATGGAAGAAAACCAAAACCCCACTAAGCATGTGGGAAATAATCAAAATTCAGAACCACTTTGCCAAAAAAGCGAAGCAACGTCGGCACGCCCGCGTCGTCGCGCGCGAATGCCGAACTCCTGCAAAAAAATGCATAAGAATATCAAATTCGAATGCCCCGAAACCATATGATTGTTTACGTGGTTTTGCAACGTGGTTTTGTAAGAAACACCCACGCACGGTCGTGCGAATTCGTCCGAAAACCATACGTTGTGCAGCATCTTCGTAAAATGCGGCCTAACGGAGCGCTCGCGCGCGCGCGTCGAAATCATCCGAAAGCCTTTGCGCGCGTGCTGGGGGAGAACGACTTCCAAAATACCGTGAGGCCACTCGCGCGGGTCGGCCGCGCGCGCATGTCAAAGTCCTTCCGGCACCTTCATCACCGACATGTGCACACCATCATCGTCATCGCCGCGATCAGCATCGGTGCCGTCATTGGCCTTGCAATCGTCAGTGTCACCATCGCGACCAGCATCGTTACTATCATCATCGCGTGCGCCGTCGTAGGCGTCGCCATGGTACCGCGCCCGCCCGCGCTACCGACTCGCACTGAAGTGGCCGCGCGTCATCGCGGCCTGCAAGACGCGCTGGGCGGGCCCCATTGGTCAGCGCCACAGCGGCCGCGTCGGTGGCGCCAGACCAGCCGGCCGCTCCGAGCGCGAGCCTGCGCGCGCCAGCGCAGCCGCAGCGATGCGCCAGCCAGCGCCAACCAGTTATCGCAATCACCGCCGCGTGGACTTTGCAAACCAAGTTGTGGGACACGATTCTGCCCCATCGCCCATCCTAAGTATCACTTCCAATCATCCCAGCTGAACCGACACCCCAACCTTCATCCTCTGGAAAAGAAAATAAAGAAACAAAAAAAGGATGCGCGCACACTCGGTTATAAAAACTCGTGAGTTGTCACAAATCCCCTGGGCCAAAAAAGACAACAACAACAACAACAACAACAACAACAACAAAAAACGAAATGCACGCGAACGCGTTGTCGCGCGCGCACGCGGAAATCCTTCAAAAGCCCGAGGCGTCGCAAGGATTTCAGATACGAGTGCCACCGGGAACCTGATAGATCTTCAACAATGTATGTATGTATATATATTACATACATACATACAAACATATATAAGCATAGAAAGACAACAACAAACGAATTCAGTTATTAACAAAACTCTGCGCTCGCGCCCTGTCAGATCCATAAGGAACCCATAGGCTTCAACATGCTCATCAAAAGGCTACCAAACGTGCCTCTCGCGCGCGCATGTCGAAATCGCTCGAACGCCCTTGCGCGCGCGCAGTTGCAAGAACCCCTTTTTTCCGAAAGCTAGAGGGGGGGAAGCGCGCGCGTCGTCGCGCGCGCATTCGGAAATCCGTCAAAAACCTTCGGCCCAGATAGAATTCTAAGATCGAGTGCCCCGAAAACTTTTAACATAAACTATATATACACATTCATACATACATACATACTAAAACCGACGTGCGACATCAGTTCTCATAGATGCCCGCAAACGCGCCCCTGCAAATTCGCAAGACTGCCACAAGGTGTTCAACATGGGCCTCTCGCGCCGCATGTCGAAATTATTCGACTGCCCTTGCAAGCGTGCTGGGGGCGGGGGCCACTGTCGCGCGTCGGCCGCGCGCGCGCGTCGAACCCCTTCCAAAACGTTTCCATCACTGACGCGAGGACGCCGTCATTGTCGTCGGCGCGATCAGAATTGGCGCCGTCAGTGGCCTCGCCGTCGTGGCTGTCACCATCGCAACCAGCATCGCTACTACCAGCATCGCGTCTACCGCTGTCGACGTTGCCATGGTGCCGCGACCGCCCAAGTCGTCGACCCGCACTGAAGCGACCGCTGGGAAGTGCCCAGCGGCCAGCGCCACCGCGGCCGCATCGGTCGCGCCAGACAAGCCGGCCGCTTCGCGCGAGAGCGCGCGCGGGCCAGCGCGGCCGCGGGGACGCACTGGCCCACGCCAAGCACCCATCGCAATTATAGCCACGTGGGTTTTGCAAGCCAAGTCGCGGGCGGGCGGGCGGGGCGGTTGCGCGAGCAGTGGAGTACAGAAACTACTTGCACCAAATATATTCGTATTTCTAATAGAGAATTAAGACCCTCTACCCTCCCGAGGCTGGACTTACCCCCCCTGGGGCAATGCGATGTACACATGTATCCGCTTTATCGCGCATGACCATTCCAACCCGCCCTGCATCGACCCCCCCCCGCCACTTCCCATGCAAAATACACTGTGCGCGCGCGTTTATCACAAATCATCAGTTGTCAAAAACCCCTTGCAAAGAAATGGCACAAAGTCCACGCGCGGGCGTCGTCCCGCGCGCAATCCAAATTCTCGCACTAAAAGAAAGAACTCTTGTTTCGCGGGTTTCGCGCGGATTCCAAAATCTAAGGCACCGAAAAAACACGGGGCGCAGCACATGATTTTGCAACACGGATTTCAAAAAGTCGGCGTGCTAAGTTGTTCCCTACCTAGGCTCTGCCTAGAAGGGTTCTTACTCTCTGGGCTTACAGGGGCCGGGCAGTGGAAAGCGCCCCGGGCGGTTCCCCCAGCATCCGCCCCGCTGTTCCCCCAGCTACGTCCCCTTAGCTAGCGTCGCTTATCTCATCTTAGCTTTGCCTATTTCATATCAGCTTAGCTTTGCTTCATCTTAGCTCAGGTTTATCTTAGCTTAGCTTACCTTCATATTAGCCTCGCTGAGCTTTAGCATAGCAGAGCACAGGATAGCATAGCATAGCGTGGCATATCACAGCGCCGCACAGCATATCATAGCACAGCATCGCATAGCATAGCATAGCGCAACATAGCATAGTATAGCATAGCATAGCATAGCGCAGCGCAGCATAGCATAGCATAGCATAGCATAGCAACTAATGCTGCTTTCCTAGGGGCTCCAACTTCTAGGTAGGGTCGCACTGGGGTAATTCTATAGCATTATCAAATTCGACCACGCGTGCACCTCGCGCGCGCGCGCGTCGACATCAATCGAACGCCCTTGCGCGCGCGCAGGGTGGGGGGGGGGGCGGGCGCGACCCCTGCCAGATAATGCCATGCGGCCCACTCGCGCGCGTCGGCCGCGCGCGTCGAAATCCTGTCGCAACCTTGACAACCGACGCGTGGACACCATCGTCGTCATTGGCGCGATCAGCGTCAGTGCTGTCATTGGCCTTGCCGTCGGCAGCGTCATCAAAGCAACGAGCATCGCTGCCATCATCATCGCGCGCCGTTGTCGGCGTCGCCATGATACAGCGCCAGCGCGAGTCACCGATTCGCACTGAAGTGCCCGCGCATCAGCACGGCGCGCAAGACGCGCTAGGACGCGCCCAACGGTCAGCGCAAGCGCGGCTACGCCGACAACGGTAGATAGGACGATGATAGTAGCGACGCCGGCGGCGTCGATGACGACGACGACGGCAAGGCCAACCACAGCGCCGATGCCGACCCCGCCGACGACGACGATGGCGCCCATGCGTCGGCGATGACGGCTGCAAGCAGGCTGCGACACGCGCGCGCGGCCGACGCGCGCGGGCTGACGCGCGCGAACCGCCCTCGCGGTTTTATTCGACCGGGATCGCGCCCCCCCCCCCCCCCCCCCCCCCGCGCCTCCACGCGACCGCGAAGGCGCCCGGATGATTTCGACACGCGCGCGCAAGAGACCCGTTTCGTCGCATTTGCTCAAAACTTTGGGAACACAACGTTGCCATGCGAATTCACGACAGCGCGCGCACTTGTTTCAAAGACGCGCTGCGAAACCATGTTGGCTCTGACTGGGAAAAAACGTGTTCGGAACACTCGATCTTAGAATTTTGACGAAACAAAAATTCTCGCAGGATGTATGCATTCGCGCGCGACGACGCACGCGCGCGATTTTCTTCGCAGCGGTTGTAATATCTGGGCAAACTGATGCATGTTATTAGAGGAGCACGAGCGCAAAATATCATTTGTCAGGGACGAGGGGGGGGGGTCGAGCCCTGCTCGGCCGGGATGTCAT
Source organism: Prorocentrum cordatum (assembly GCA_963575745.1). NCBI lineage: Eukaryota > Dinophyceae > Prorocentrales > Prorocentraceae > Prorocentrum > Prorocentrum cordatum. The sequence goes on along the minus strand of CAUYUJ010020797.1, from coordinate 74,034 downwards.
GATTTCAGACGGAAAATGAACAACGGGTTAGAACCACAAATAAATCGCAAATCCACAGGGGTGACGGATCACCCTGGGGGGAGATCAAAGCTGCCTTCTTTACCAGAGAATGTACGCGGTGCAACTTATTTCTGTTAGCAACGGGTCGCTGACTCCACTGCGCCCGCCATCGGCCCACCCACACACCCGGAGCTTGGCTTACACAGCCAAGTTGCAGGTGGGCGGGCGGGCGGGGTGACTGCACGAGCACTGGAGTTGGCAACTTCACGTTGGATGGGGCGAGATTGCACCACGTACATTGCCCCACCTAGATTATCCTTCCTGAAAAATGTAATTCGACCCCCACCACCACCCCGGGATAAAAACTTACCCCTGGGGTATTGCAATTTACCTGGGATTCTGCCACGTTGCTCATTTCCCATGTGACTTCATACCATCCCAGCTAGTCCCGGTACCGGTGCCCCCCTCATCCCTGTCGAATAGTACAATGCGATGCACATGCATCCTTCTGAGATGAGCTGAACGCACGAATCCAATTAGAATAAAACCACGCGGGCCACTCGCGCGCGCGCAAAACGAAACCCTTCCAACACCTTTGTTTTTTCTCCCCCAGCGATTCCAGCGTGAAAACATAAAACGAAAAATGCATTTCAACCGAAAGTTCAACATGTCATCCTGGGCGCTCTCGCGGACTCCTGGGAAACCCTACGCTGCTTCAACATTCCTGCCAACGGAGGCCTTCGCGCGCGCGGGTGAAATTTATTACAATGCCCTCGCGCGCTGGCTAGAGGCATGACACCGCCGCCGTCATCGGCGCGATCAGCATCGGCGCCGTCGTTGGCCTCGCCGACGTCATCGTCGGCGTCGCCACCAGCATCGCCACCATCATCGTCGCGTCTGCCAATGTCGGCGTCGCCACGGCACGGCGCCCGCTCGAGGCGCCGACTCGCATTGACGCGCCCGAGCGCCAGCGCGGCGCGCAAGACGCGCTTGGAGGGCACCAGCGGCCAGCGCCAACGCGGCCGCGTCGGTCGCGCTGGACCAGCTGGTCGTCACCCTCTGCAAAACATGTGCGCGCACACTCGTTTATCAAAATCATCCATTCAAAAGTCCCTTGCTAAAGAAAACGGGACGAAGCGCACGCGCGCGCGTCGTCGCGCGCGCACGCGGGAGCCTTCCCAAAACATTAGGTTTCGCACGGGGGCCAAAATCGAACGCCTCGAAATCAAAATACTGGGTTTCGCAACAAGAATTTCCAAAAACTATGCAAAAAAAAACTGCGCCGGCACTGTTGCGGACTCTCAAGAAAGCCGCTTGGTTTTTCAACATGCTCATCAAATCCACCAAACGTGACTCTCGCGCGCGCATGTCGAAATTGCTCGAGCGCCCACGCGCGCACGCTGTCACAAGAAACCCTTGCAAAACAAATACAAAACAACCCCCAAACACAACATGTTTTAAACAAAACAAGCAACAACAAAAAAAAAGGCGAAAAGCACGCGCGCACGGCGTCGCGCGCGCATGCGGAAGTCATTCAAAAGCTCAAAAGCAATGTTTCGCAAGGATGTCAGAACCTAGTGTCCCGAACAACATATAAAATCACTGGGCGTTGCAACGTCAGTTGTCAAAAAAGCCTGCGCTCGCGACCCTGCGAATTCTATATATACGTTAATGATCATAAAAAAATGGGTTTTTCAATCTGCTCGCCAAGTTCTGCCAAACGAGATCATTCGAATGCCCTTGCGCGCGTGCTGACGGGCACGAGCCGTCTCAAATAGCACAACGCGGGCCACTCTCGCGCTTGGGCCGCGCGCGCATGTCGAATTCCTTCCGAAGCCTTCATCACCGACGCGAGGCCGCTGTCATCGTCGCCGGCGTGATACGCATCGGCAACGTCACTGGCCTTGCCATCGTCGTTGTCACCATCGTCGCCAGCATCGCTACTACTATCATCGCGTCTACCGTTGTCGACGTTGCCATGGCACCGCGCCCGCCCAAAACGCCGACTCGCACTAAAGTGTCAGCTGGGAACTGCCCAGATGTCAAAGCCACCGCGGCCGCGTCGGTCGCGCCAAACTACCTGGCCGCTTCGCGCGCGAGTATGCGCCGGCTAGCGCGGCCGCAGAGGTGCACCAGCCAACGCCAAGCACTCATCGTAGTCGTCGGCGCATGGGCTTTGCAAACGACGCTGCGGGCGGGTGGGTGGGATGGTTGCGCAATCAGTAAAGGTTGACAACTCACTGCGAGCAGATTGCACCACAACGATTCGCTTTCTGAAAAGAAATTAAGATCTACCACCACCACCACCCGGATGTTCGGTTCCCCCTCGGGGGAATACAATTTACCTGCGAGCCTGCCCCGTCGTTCACGAATTTCTGCCTCCATACCATCCCAGCTAAAACCGTATTGCTCCTCCCCCACCCCATCCGCACTCCCAGCCCCCTTTACCCATATAAATTAATGTGATGTTCGCATCCCCGCTTCTGTCGCAAAATTATGTTCCAAACATCCGCTACGAAAGAAAGTGCGAAGTCCACACGCGCCCGTCGTTCGCGCGCGCATGCCGACACATTTCGGAAAAATCCGGTTACGTACGAATTTCAAGGTCGAGGTTCTCGAAAGTATAAAAAGCCATGGCTTCGCAACATGATTCTTCAAAACGACAAATATGCGCGCACTTGCGGATTCTTACGGAAACGACGTGCGTGTTTCAACCTGTCCATCAAAATCGGCCAAGCGGGCCGTTCGCGCACGCATGCCGAAATTATCCGAACGCGTTTGCGTGCATGCTGGGGGAGGGCACGATCCTTGTCAAATAACACCACGCGGGCCACTCGCGTTTGTCGGCCGCGCGCGCATGTCGAAAATCCCCCAGAACCTTCATCGCAGTCACGTGGACATCACCATCGTCATCGGAGTGATCAACATCGGCCATTGACCTCGCCACCGTCATCGTCCTCATCGCGAACAGCATCGTTACTATCATCATCGTGTCTACCGTTGTCGACGTCGGCATGATATCGCGCCCGCCCGAACCACCGACTCATACTGAAACGCCCGCGCGCCAGCGCTGCCTGCGAGACGCGATGGAAGTACCAAGCGGTCAGCGCCACCGCGGCCGCGTCGGTCGCACCAGACTACCTGGCCGCTCTGCGCGCGAGCCTGCGGGTACAAGCGCGGCTGCAGCGATGCGCCAGTCAGCGCCAAGTAATCATCGCAGTCGCCGGCGCATGGATTTTGCAATCCAGGTTGCGGGTGGGTGGGTGGGATGATTGCGCGAGCAAAGGAGTTGACAACTCACTGCGAACACAAAAATGCACCATTTGCATCACATAGCTTGCACTTCACAGCTTGCACCACATAAACTGCTAGAAAACACTGTTTAGGGCCCACGCTAACAGTTACAGCCCTGGGGCCTGGTTATAGGGGCCCCAAGAGCCAGAAAAACGCGCGAGCACGTCTGGGAGGGTAGCGAGGACGCTGTTTTTCCCAACCATATTGTGGTGCTGGGTCTCCGTCTTGAAGAGACGGTCTCCGCGTCCCTCCTCATCTCCTCTCCCACTCCTCCTGCTCCTCCTTCTCCTCCTCCTCCTCCTCCTCCTCCTCCTCCTCTTCCTCCTCCTCCTCCTCCTCCTCCTGCTCCCGTCACCCCCCTTCTTTTTGGCACACCCCTCACACGCTTCGTGTCCCCGTAAGAGGGCCCCATCGTAGGCCCAAATGCCAGCGCCCGCATGCGCCCACCGCGCCCATTTTGTTTTTGGCACTCCCCTCACACGTTCTGTCGCTCCACTGGAGGCTCCACCGAAGGCCCACATGCCAGTGCTCACATGCGCTCACCGCGTCCAGTTTGGCATACCCCTCACACGTTTCGTGGCCCCCTAGGGAGCTCTACCGAAGGGCCACATGCCAGCGCTCGCATGCGCCCACCGCGCCCATCTGGGCACAGCCCTCATACGCTTCGTGGCCCCGTAAGGAGTTCCACCGAAGGCCCACATGCCAGCGCTCGCATGCGCCCACCGCACCAATTCTGGCGCAGCCCTCACACGTGGCGTGGCCCAGTAGGGAGCCCCACCGAAGGCCCACATGCCAGTGCTCGCATGCGCCCACCGCGCCCGTCTTGGCACAGCCCTCGTACGCTTCGTGGCCCCGTGAGGAGCTCCACCGAAGGCCCACATGCCGCCCACATGCCAGCGCTCGCATGCGCCCACCGCACCCATTGTGGCGCAGCCCTCACACGTGGCATGGCCCAGTAGGGAGCCCCACCGAAGGCCCACATGCCAGTGCTCGCATGCGCCCATCGCGCCCATTGTGGCACACCAATCACACGCTTCGTGGCCCCATAGGGAGCTCTACCGAAGGCCCACATGCCAGTGCTCGCATGCGCCCACCGTGCCCATGTTCGCACACGCACACACGCACACACGCACACACACACACACACACACACACACACACACACACACACACACACACAACACACACGCTGCGGTACACTGAATGTGGTGCATGCAACGACGGTGCCCACAACTGCATATGGTCGGGTCCTTCGCCAAGCTAATTTTTCGGTTCGGTCGTCCTTGGAGGCTCGAGCCGAGCTCACTGCTGCCAGGCAGGTGCCACATCTCAGGGATGCTACAGCCGAGATGGGGAAGAGGAGGAGGAGGAGGATGAAGAGGAAGAGATGCAGAGGAGGAGGACGAGGAGGAGGAGGAGGACGAGGAGGAGGAGGAGGAGGACCTCTTGATCCTCCCCCTGGCCAGAGGTCACAGCGGCGACGACGCCCCCGCCGCGGCCCACCCGCAGGGCAGGCAGCCTGGCCGGCCCGCCGGCCTCGCCGGCAGCAGCGGCGCCCGCTGCGGCCGGGCCTCGCCGCGCTCCAGCGCCTCGGCATCGGCCGCGGCCGCGGCCGCGGCCGCCTCCTCGGCGGCCCGGGCGCCCTCGGCGCCCGCGCCGTCGCCGCGGCCGCCGCCGCCGCCGCCGCGCTCGGAGCCGGGCGCCGCCTCCGCCCGCGGCGTCTCGGGGGCCAGGAAGGGCCACGCCTGCCAGGAGCCCAAGCAGTAGGTCGGGCGTGTTCCTTTGACGTGCGGGTTTGGGGCGAGAAGAATCTTCCCCATAGCCTTGTTTAGCTGTTGTTGCATATTCCTCCTGTGGAGGGACAGGCCCGACTGAACCCAAGCAAGTGCTCGCGCCCCGGCAAGCCGGTCCCAGGGAAAGGGTCGGGCCTTCCGGGGACCCCGCACTACTGGGAGGAGGAGGAAGTGGAGCAGGAGGAGAAAAAGGAGGAGGAATAGGAGGAGGAGGAAGAAGAGGAGGAAGAGGAGAAGGAGGAGGACGAGGAGCAGAAGCAGGAGCAGGAAAGGCTTCTGAAAAAAAAATCGGGGCCTCGCGGGGTGTTGGCGTGCCCCTCGCCAGGCGCCGCGGCTGGCCAGAGGGCCACGCCGGGCGCCGGCGCGGGGTGGCACCGCACGCCCGCCCTGGCCGAGGCTGGGAAGGGCCTCCGTGCACCCGTCCTGGGGCCCACGGCGTGCCTGGCCAGGCCGGGCGGCAGCGTTAGGGCGGGCGTACAATAGACGACAGCAAATAGACAATAGACGACAAATAGAAGATAGACGACAAATAGAAGATAGACGACAAATATCCCCCTGCAGGGGGATTTCGACGACAAATAGAAGATAGTCAAAAAACGATTCGAAAAGAATCCAGAATCGCCGGAAAATCGTCCCCGGACTATTTTTGAGTATCTCTGAGTTGTCCTCCTGTGGAGGGACGACACGCCCGACTGAAACGGTAGTGTGGGAGGGTGCCCTCTGCGGAGCACCTCGGGCGCCTGCCACCTGCTGGTCGGCCACGTGGTCAGCATCCTCGCCAGCGGGCGGAGCCACTGCAGCGGCTGTGCAAGGAATATGAAGGAGGCACCGACGGCGACCACCATGGCGAGATGGCCTAACTTTGTGGATGCCATGACAATGGACACCCTGACAATACGATCATTGAATTAAAGATGTATCTGAATTGTTTGAAACATGTTCTGAAAATGATTGAACCATGTTGTTTTACATGTTTGATGCGTGGTTTAAACATAGACAGCTGGAAATTAGTTGGCAACATGCTTCCTCTCCATTGATCGTCATCCACAAGCCTATTTTTCTCGCGATCTCGAAGTGCAAGAGGGCCAGCAGCACCCGGAGCATCAAGTACACCAGCACGAGGCTCGTGAACATCGGGGCCTTCCAGGTGAGGACGTCGCTCACCCATCGCAGCATCGGGATGATCGACGACCGTTTGCAGGAGTCGATCTTCCAGCCCAGCTTCCGGATATCCTGCTTGACCTTACTGGAGAGGAGGACCCTGGGGATTGTCGGGATGACCGTGCGAGTGTGGACCTCGTCCTCGTACAGGGTCTCCGTGTGGAGCTGCTCCTCCTCGTCGCCGACCTCATCGTAGTGGACGACGACCTGCCTGCGTCCCGTGCCCTCGTCCAGCGGGAGCACCTGGTCCACTGTCGCACGCCGCCTCTCGCGAATCCTCACACGGCTGCCCTCCCGTACCCTGCCCTCCTCCCTGTCCTTGCCGCTGAAGGTGACCCACTCCTTGGCCCTCAGCGCGCCCACGACGTCCTCGAGCGTCGCGGAGGGCAGGCCCTTCCTGAAGCCCCTGATCACGAAATCGCGGAGCTCTCGCTCCAGCTCGATCTGGCCGCCTCGGTGCTTCACCGCGCGGACCAGGAACGCCTCCATCTGCAGCACGCTGCGCCACTTGGCCACCGCACGGAAGCCCTCGCTGTTCAGCGGGGCGTTCAGTCCGAAAGTCGTCATCTCCCGCCTCTGGCCCTCGAAACCGTTCAGCACCAGGAGTGCTGCGAGGACCGCGTGGAGGCATGCGGACAGCAGGTCCTCTCTCTGGCAGCAGGCCACGACGCAGGCGCTGATGATCCCAGAGAGCAGCCTGCTCTGCCAGCTCAGCACGTACCACGCGTAGCTGGCGAAGCAGAAGAGGAAGTCGTCCAGGACAGCATATTTGATGTCCATTGCATCGTCAAAGGCCTCCTGGACGTCGAGCTCCGGGAGCGCCTCCTCCCGAATCACGGGATTGAAGGTCAGCGCCTGGGGCTGAATGGCGTGCGCGAACAGGTCGTCGTAGCGGTCCCCCCCGACCCTCGCCAGCTTCATCCTCACGAGCAGCTCGCCCGCGTTGAATTGGCTGTCGAGCGCCGCCGAGGGGTCGGCGTCGCCCCGCCCCGTGGCCCTGCCCCTGAGCCTCTGGAGCGGCCGGGCGCTCCTCTGCAGCACCGAGCCGCGGCGACCGATCCTCGCCGAGAACTGCTCCAGGGCCTGGGGGTCCACGGTGCCCCTGCCCTGGACCCCCGACGAGCTCCTGGCCATCTCCCTGTGGAAGCCGTCGTCGCGGCGCGCGCGGTGCTGCTCGTAGCGCGCCACGCTGGTGCCCTGCAGGTTGTTGGGGAACCGCAGCTCCAGCCACCCGGAGATCTCCCTGTCGAAGGGCAGGTCGCCCACGCAGACCTCCACGAACCCCAGGGAGTGCGAGTGCCTGTCGGCGACAGTCAACCCCTGGTTCCCTTTCAGCATGTCGCCAGCCTCCACGTCCTCCACGTCCTGGTCGTACAGCTGGAAGCGTACCATCGACCTTCCTGCTGTAACGTCCACCTCACAGGTGGAGTTCCACTCTGGATCCCGCGAGTTCCCCGCGTGCGCAGTCTCGAACTGTCTCGTGTCGTCCAGGTACACCCGCACAAAAGGATGGGGCGTGTGCCTGACCCGATCGATCACGGTCTCCTCGCTGGGGATAATGTCCCTCGCTCTGACGATGGTGAGCTCCAGCCGCGCGGACGGCCCCAGGCAAAGAGCGGCACTCTCAGGCTCGGTGATGCACATCCGCCTGTTCTCGTGAAACGGTAGCTTTTCGTCGAGCTCGTCCAGCAGCGACAGCGCCTCGGGGCTGGTGGCGGACTGCCTCCTCACCAGCGGCAGCTGCGACTTGAGACTGCTGTAGCCTGCGTGCAGGGTGTCCTTAGAGGATCCAAAGAATTGCAGATATGTATATATATATGTATATATGTGTGTACATATGCATACATACAACAAAACCTACATACATACATACATACATACATACATACATACATACATACATACGTACATACATACATACATACATACATGCATACATACATACATACATACATACATACATACCTACCTACCTACTTACCTACCTACCTACCTACCTACCTACCTACCTACCTACCTACCTACAAACATACATACATACATACATACATACATACATACATACATACATACATACATACATACATACATACATACATACATACATACATACATACATACATACATACATACACATATATACTATATATACTATATACGTTTGGAGGTCCGTGCGGCGCGGGATCCTTGCATCGGCGCTGGAGCCCCCTCCTTGGCGCGCGGAGCGCGCCAGCGGCGGTGCCAGAGGCGCCACCAGGGATGCCCAGCGCCGATGCAAGAAATCCGCACGGACCTCCGAAATCTTATGTTTATGTAACTGGATATGATCGATGTCCTGCAGCCTTTCTGGGCCATGCGAGTGCAGCAGGTGCGGTAGGTGCGGCATCTGGGGGCGCGGCATGCGCTGCACACGAGCGAAGTGAGGTACTGGAGTACGCGCCCAGCGGTGCGGACAAACACCTGCGCTGGCGACCAGTTCAGCTGATGCGCCAGAGGGAGTTTGAGCCGAAACGGCCGCGGCCGCGGAAGAGGAGGGTGACGAGGATGGGAAAACGGAGGGGAACTTCATCCTACATTCATCGCCTCAGCAGCAAATTTGTCGCCGTCGTCGTCGTCGCCGCAGGAATCGACCGTGACTCCCTTCGGAATGCTGACACGGCCGCTCTCATCCAAGCGGCTAGTTAACGGCAGCTCAAGCCGAACTCGCTATCGATAGCCACCTGGAAGTCCCCTTCGACACGTTCGACCGAGGTGGCCCAGTTGAGTGTGGTTGACTGTATCGTAAGTGTGCCGGGTTTTCCTTGGCACTCCTTGTCCATCTATATTCTAGCGCGCTAGAGGGGGAGGGAAAGAGAGAAAGAGAGAGAGAGAGAGATAGAACCGAAAGAGAGAGAGAGAGAGAGAGAGTAAGAGAGAGAGCAAGAGAGACAGAGACAGAGAGAGAGAAAGAGTAGGAAAAGGATAATGGTGATAAGCCGGGAGAGGAGGAACCGGGGGAGCAGCGAGGGATGGGGGCAGGGAGCGGGAAGCGGGAGGGGGGAGAAGGTGGAGCGGGGCTGGACCTCCTGAGAGCTTACGATTCGGCGGTGAACAAACCTCCCTTTAGTAAACCTCCCCTTAGTGAAAACGGCCGGGGACCGAAACCGACGGACCTGGACCCGCAAAAATGACGGCCGCGACCCCCTCCCGCGAACCGAAAACGGCCAATTCCTTAATCGACGTGCCAGGGTAGGAGGTCTCTCAACCTCCGAACGATGAGGGATCACTCGCGACAGGCACGCGCACGCGCACGCACGCGCGCTCGCTCGCACGGGCTCGCGCCGTGGCGCGCCCAGGGGGTGCCACGAGCGCCCCTGGCAGGGACGGCCAGGCCGGTGGCGCCTGGGATGTAGAGCAGATCTCCGGCCCGCAGCTCCGTCTCGTAGACGGGCTCGTCCGCCACCTCTGGGTACCTGCGCGCCGAGGCGCCCGGCGCCCCGCCCCCTGGGGGTGCGGAACGATGCGGCCGCCGCGGCTCCCGCGAGCTCTCCCGGGGCGCGTTCTGGCCAGGGTTCCGAGGCGAGGCCGGCGGTGGCGCCGAGGGCCTCCCGCGGAGGCCCAAGAGGCGAAGGCGAGGGAAGCGTAGCGGCATGGGTACCTCGTCCCCTGCCCTCACAGCGCATGCACTGCGTCGATCCTCGTGCGAATCGGCACCACACCATGCATCAGCGTGCCGAGGAAGGCGCCCGGCCGCGGGGCCAGAGCCAGGTGCGCGCCGCAGGCTTCGTATCCTCCTCCTCCTCCTCCTCCTCCTCCTCCTCCTCCTCCTCCTCCTCCTCCTCCTCCTCCTCCTCTTCTTATACTGTTGTTATCAGTGTCATTACAAGTATTGGTAATGTTATCATTAATAGTATGCTTCGTCTTAGTAATACTAGTAGTAGCAGTCGCATTCGTATAATTATTATTATGCGTGATCTTCTTAGTATCCCTGCTTACTCACATTGGTAATATTAATACGCTGCTCTAGTTATCAGTACCATTAGCATTACGATTCGTAGTATTCTCCATATTAGTAATATTATTGCTCGTAAAAAACTCCCACGACTATTTACTCGAACTATGAAGTTTAGTATCATTAATGGTTACACGTGTATGTATCATACTACTGTTCTTGGTATTCGTATGACTATTCGAACTGTGACGCTTGTTCGTCGTATTGCTATGTTTATGTGTGTTCGTCTGCTTCCTCTTATTACTCCTCCTCCTTATCCTCCTTATCCTCTCATCATCCTCATACTCATCATCATCCTCATCCTCATCCTCATCCTCATTATCATTATCATCATCATCATCATCATCATCATCATCATCATCATCAGCAGCATCATCATCATCAGCAGCATCATCATCATCCGCATCCTCATCATCCGCATCCTCATCATCATCATCATCATCATCATCATCATCATCATCATCATCCTCATCCTCATCCTCATCCTCATCCTCATCCTCCTCATCATCATCCTCCTCCTTCGTCTCCCCCTCCCCTCCACCTCCTCCTCCTCCTCCTCCTTCTTCTCCTCCTCCCTCTCCCGCCCCCCGTTTCCACGTAAATGCAATTCACCCTGTGTCTTTGACTCGATGGGTCCCTCAGGGACCAGCCGCCCCGGCAGGCTGCGCAGTCCGCCAGCACCCTCCTCCCCTCTCCCTAGCGGCGCCACCCACGCCTGCGCAGATTCGGCGCCCACGGGTCGAAGTCGAAGTGGAAATTATTGTCGTTCTCCGCCCGGCCATATCTGGCGAGCGCCACGCGCCACCGCTGTCCTCGTCGTCGCCGCCGTCGTTGTCGTCGCCGTCGCCGCCGTCGTCGGCGGCGGCTCTTCTTGGTGGTTTCGTCCTTTGGAGGCCCGTTACGGGCCCCAGGACCAGCAAAACCTACCCAGGAAGAAGAACGAGCCCTGGGAATGGAGTCAGGAAGCTTCGCCTCCTCCTCCTCCTCCTCCTCCATCTCGTCCTCCTCCTGTTCCTGCCTCCTCCTCTCCTCCTCCTCATCCTCCCTGTTATTTTTCTTCTTCTTCTCCCCCTCCTCCTCCTCCTCATAATCATCATGAGAGTCAGACTCACCACCAACAACAACAACAACAACAGCATCATCATCATCATCACCATCATCATCATCATCATCATCATCAGCAGCAGCATCATGATCATTATCATCACCGTCGTCGTCGTCATCCTTGTCCTCATCCTCGTCCTCACAAGCTTCATTAACATCCTCATCCTGTCCCTCTCCTCAAACACAGACTCCGCGTCTTGTTCCTCCTAGTTCCCATCCGCAGCAGCAGCGTCTTGCCCCTCATGCACCTATGCAGCATCAGCATCCTTCTCTTGCCAAGCTTCTTCACGTTTCTCCTCGCCATCATGCTCGCCACTATTCAAATCGACCTCGTCCTCAGTATCCTCCTCTTCCCCAGCCTCCGCATCACCTACACCATCCTCACCTGCTGGATTGCGAAAGACGAGCCCAGCAAAGAAGGGTAGTGGGCGACCCCATGTGCGTACCCAAACTCCAACGTCCTCCCACTGTGTGCCCTTACTTTTCGTCTTTTTCTTCCACTTCTATTACTACTACTACTACTACTACTACTACTACTACTACTACTACTACTACTACTACTACTACTACTACTACTACTACTACGACTACTACTACTACTACTACTACTACTACTACTACTACTACTACTACTACTACTACTACTACTACTACTACTACTACTACTACTACTTACTCTACTCCTACTACTCCTACTCCTACTCCTCCTCCTCCTCCTCCTCCTCCTCCTCCTCCTCCTCCTCCTACTACTACTACTACTACTACTACTACTACTACTACTACTACTACTACTACTACTACTACTACTACTACTACTACTACTACTACTACTACTACTACTACTACTACTACTACTACGACTACTACTACTACTACTACTACTACTACTACTACTTACTACTACACTACTACTACTACTACTACGACTACTACTACTACTACTACTACTACTACTACTACTACTACTACTACTACTACTACTACTACTACTACTACTACTACTACTACTACTACTACTACTACTACTACTACTACTACTACTACTACTACTACTACTACTACTACTACTACTACTACTACTACTACTACTACTACTACTACTACTACTACTACTACTACTACTACTACTACTACTACTAGAATAATACAATTAAAGTTGATAAGACTGCGTGTACGAATAGTAAAAGCAAGAATAACAATCATTGGAATACGAATAATAATAATACGAATAATACAGATACTAATAAGAAGAAGCACAAACATAATCAGAATCAAAATGATGATACTAACCATACATCCCGTAGCCCTGTGAATGACTCCTCCCTGCCGCACATCCAGACATGCCCGCAAAGCGGGCCGGGCGTTGCGCCTGCCACTTCCTCACCACCGATGCCCCTGAAGCACCAACTTTGCAACGGCTACAAAAATGTAGCACAAACGGCCCGAGCGCCGCGCACACCCGTCTTACAAAGTAGGAGCGGTTACGAGGTTGGAGCACACGTGGTTTTCGAAACGGGGTTCTCGCCCCAGCGCCGCGCAAGCTCGCCTGGAAAAGTGAGAGGATGGAGCACAGGTGGTCTTCAAGATGGCGCTCTCGCCCCGGCACCGCGCACGCCTGTAGCGTACTGATACGGAGCTCACCACGTAGACTGAAAACGTAGGTCTGACGCGATAAGTTCGCCACAACGTGGGGCCAATATGTTGAGCCAACACGCAACGTGTTGACACGGACGTCTTGAACACGGGACGTGCAGCGTTTGAAAACGGACGTACCGAGGCAACACAGCCGGACCCAGGCCAGAAGAACATCCTCCAAAAACATGGTACCCTCCGCCGGCCAAAACACAGAAAACATCCTAGGGTACCCTCCCCCTCCCCAGGATGCACGCGAGCATCCAACAGACACGAAGAACACCAGTCTGGGTGCTTCTTAATAAGCGAGGGGGGAGACCCCCCCGACGGGGGTCAACCTCGCCTCGTCGTCGCGCCGCGACGGGGGTCGGAGCGCCTTTGGCGCGCGGTGGGGCTGTTGGCGGGGGTGGCGCCCCCCCGACGCTTCTTAAGAAACTCCGAATGGGGCACCCTCTCCGAACCGACCTCGACCATATACCTCGGTCCGACTGTAACAGCTACCAGGGTGGACGGTGGCTCCATTTCAGACATGGGGCTCTCGCTAGGATTAGGTCGGGCATGTTCTCCTACAGGCAGATTAGAAGCGGAAATATTCCAAAATTAACCTGACGAAGGACCCAACCATATGCAGTTGCGAAAAACGGCATTGTGGGCACCGGAGTCGTTAAGCTCCCTATGGGGCCACGAAACGTGTGAGTGGTGCGCCGAAATCGGTGGCGCGGACGCATGTGGACACCGCCACTGGAGCCTTCGGTGGAGCTCCATATGGGGCCACGAAACGTTGTCCTGGGTGCGGGAGACGCATGCGAACTGCGCCATTGGAGCCTTCGCTGGAGCTCCTTATGGGGCCACGAAACGCTTTCATGTGTGGCGGAAACGCACGCGCACTGCGCAACTGACGCCTTCGGTGGAGCTCCCTATGGGGCCACGAAACGCTGTCCTGGGCGGGGGAGACGCATGCGAACGGCGCCACTGGGACCCTCGGTGGAGTTCCCTATGGGGCCACGAAACGTTGTCCTGGGTGGCGGTGACGCATGCGAACGGTGTCATTCGAGCCTT
>CAUYUJ010020797.1:45000-55000 GCA_963575745.1 Prorocentrum cordatum | reverse complement strand
GAGGATGCCCCTGATGATGGAGGTGAGCACCAGGCCGTTCCCATGGACGAGTCCGACTTTCTGGAGGCTGACTTCCAGGAGCCCCTCAAGCGAGCCATGGACGGCGAGGGGGACACGTCTGCAGCTGTGGCCAAGCTGCTCGCCGAGCACACGGCCAAGAAGGCGCGGCGAGGGTGACGGCCGAGTGCGGGTTGATGCTGACCCAGTGGCGCCCAGTGCTCCCGAGCCAGCGGCGAGGGCGAGCCTCGGCATGGCCGACCTCGACGCTTTCGCAAGGGGCAACATGATCGACTTCGACTGGGAGCAGGCGACGGGATTCGCAGTCCCAGTGTTGAGGGACGACCTCGTCTTCGACACGGAGCTGTTCCGCCAGTTCGACGGGGCCGGTCTGGACCCACGGCAGTGGCCCCGCCTGGGCCACGAAGCTTCGGACAGAGACGGACGGTCTCGCGAAGCTGCCCCCCCTCGGGTCGAGGACCCTCGAAGAGGGTCAGGGCCAGGGACATCGCCTTCTGGGTCGACCTCGACCCCGACGGCATCACTTTCTCTTATGTCGCGCGAGGTGGGACCCCTCGGTCGCAACGGGGCTGGGGGCCTTCCCCGCGAGTCCACATCTCGTACGGGTACCACCTCGGGGTCGGCGGCTCCCTCGTCTTCGGGCACCGCGTCGGGAGGAAGTACCAGGACGGCTGGAGGTGCACCTGTTGTGCGGAAAGGCCCGCGCCACCTCTCCTCCCCACCTGTTCATGGGCATGGTGAGTTGCAGGCTTGCGTCGCATCTGGAAGTGATGGGCCTTGTGTTCTCGGTGGAGGCCTGGGCGATTTCATGGAAGGATGCGGCGGTCTGCCTCCACCTGCGGCAGGGGCAGCTGAGTGTCAAGCTAGCCCTGACGGTGCCCAAGGAGACTCGCCCTCTGAGCGGAAAGGGCTACACCATCTCTCGCCCCCACCTGGCGACGGACGCGGAAAGGGAAAACTATGTCAGGACGGCGTGGCTCGTGGAGTCGGCCACTCGGTCACGATCGTCAGCGATCTGATCATTTTTGGTGTGAATGCGAACACGTGGGACTCGTTCACAAATGTGATTGACTGGTGTAGGGACCAAGAAGCGAACCTCTTCGGCGTGGAGTCGGCTTCAGGCGAACCAGTCAAGCCGCATGTGATCTGCGTACAAGAGACTCGGCTGAAGGAGAAGGGTAAGTTGGACTCCGCCTATGGCTGGGGTGATCGCCGCTCCTTCGCGTTTTCTCTAGGACCAGCAGCGTCCACTGGGCCAGGTCCGACGCAGTCCTCGGCAGGAGTAGGCTTGGCAGTGGCCAGCTCTCTGGCGTCTTCTAGTGTGCCATGGCCACCCGAGTTGGAATCTTTCAAGTCGCGAGTGGCAAGCAGGCACATTAACGTAGGACTCCCAGGCGGGTTGATGGTTTTCTCGGTCTACCTCTACACCAGCATTGGAGTCGCAGGGGACAATGTTGAGTTATTGAACACTCTCGGAGAGTACATCAAGTCCCTCACCTGCCTCTGGATTGTGCAAGGGGACTGGAACCTCACTCCTGAAGAGCTCGGAGCATCGGAATGGGTGTCCAAGGTTGGGGGATGCATGTTTACGACGGGCCACGCTACGCGTCGAGCAGGGCCCGCTCCAGTAACCAGTGCAGGGCCAGAGGAGGAGGTCGACAGGAAGGATGAGCGGGAGATCGATTTCTTCGTGGGGTCCAAGTGTTTAGGGCACTGCGTCAAGGAGGTCCTGGCGTTCCCTGCAGCCCCCTCGTGGCCTCATATGCCTGTGGGTATCGTTGTCAAGAACCTGGCCCCGTCGACGGTCGTCCCGAAGCAGGTTAGATATACGCAGTTCCCCCTGGACAAGCTCGTGGGTCCTCGGAGGCCCCCTACGGAAGGCACGTGGTCTTGGGAAGTTGGAGGAGGCTCGCACTGTTTGGGGTCCATGGTCAGGGAATGGTTCACCCAGGCTGAGGGCTGGCTCATGCAGTTCCACGACCTCGACAGTGCTAGCGTTGCCAGGACGTGTGGAAGAGCTGGGAGCCCTAAGGTCATAAAGATTCCCCTCGAGACGGTTTGGGACCGAGAGTCTAGGAGGAGATATTCAAAGCGGACCACCAGTTGGATGTCCTTCGAGGCGTTGGCTCGTCGTGCAGCTGCAGTTGGTCAAGATATGCTAGGAGCCAGAGCTCGCGGTCTTTTTCACGAATGGTGTGCCGCCCTGTTCGGGATGATCTCGGCGCTGGGGGCGCCAGACGAAGGCACGAATGCCCGCTTTTTGATCAGCCTTGTTGAAGGGATATCCATGGGGCTCAGAGAGGAGTTAGAAGGGCTGTTCGGGCAGTTACGAGAGTATGTAGAAGGCCTGCGCAAGTCGGACGCCAAGGAGTCCCTATCGGAGTGGAAGGAGTGGGCTAAGTCGTCAGTGCAGCGGGGAGGGAAGGCAGCACATGCTTATTCCAGGGCCTCTCGCGCAGACAGGACGGTCCCGTTCAGTGTCGTTGACGACCACGGCCGCTTACCAGTCAACGGTGAGCTTGCGCTCCTCCAGCTTCTAGATCAGTGGCTTCCCCTTTGGCACAAAGAAGGCAGGCTCAGCAAAAATCACCCAGCTCATTGGGATGTGTTGGGACAAGAATTGCCACCTATCTCTTTGGAGCAGTTGAGGCGTGTGTGTAACTCGTATGGGGAAGGGGCTGGTCTTGGGTGGGACTCCTTCCATCCCCGCCAGATCTTGCTTCTTCCAGAGGAGTATCAATTGCGTGTTATCGACATCCTTCGCTCGTTCGAGGATCGACCTTGTGTGATTGCAGAGTTTTTGACGAATATCATCTTCCTTGACAAGCCAGATGGTGGAGTACGCCCGATAGGATTATTGTGCATGTTCACCAAGATTTGGTCGAAGTGCCGTCAAAACATCTGCCGTACCTGGGAACAGGCCCACGAGCAGGCCTTCTTCTGGGGCGTCGGGGCCACGTCTACCTGCGAGAGAGCAGGATGGGTCCACAACATGCTGGCACACTTCGGGGAAGTCCTGGGGACCTCGGCGGCGACGGTGCTTCTGGACCTTAAGAAGTTCTATGAGCACATCGACCATATGGACTTGTATCGCGCGGCGTGCCAGCATGGCTTCAATTTGAAGCTCCTGCGAGGGCTGTGCGTGATTTATGCAGGGGATAGGATGCTGCACTATGGAGGGGCGGTATCTAGGAAGGTGCAAGGTAATGGGGCAGTGATTGCAGGGTGCTCAGCAGCTACCACGCTTACGAAGTTGCTTTTGTTATCGCCGCTCGCGGCCGCGCAGTCTGGCCGGCCACAGTTGCGCATCAGAAACGTGATAGACGACATCGCGCTGCAGATTGTTGGTCCGCAGCAGCTCATTGCACCGCAGCTCGCCGCAGGTGTGCAGTCCCTGTTGTCCAGTTTCTCGGAGCTCGAGCTCCCCGTCTCGGAAAAGTCGAAGTACATGACTAGCGACTCGGATTTGAATGAGGCCTTGCAGCCCCTGTGGGACCTCCCGAAGGAAAGCAAGGTGGATCATGCAAGGAACCTCGGCACCGACGCGGTGATGGGGTCCCTACGGAGGGTTCAGATCACTCGGGACAGGTGGGACAAGGCCAGAGGGAGGACGATTAAGATTAAGAAGCTCAGGGAGGCGGGGGCCAACACGGGGTTCATTCAACGTGGAGGCCCTACAGCGTCGGCTCTATGGGGGTCCAGCATCATGGGGATTCCTTCGACCCAACTGCATCGTCTTCGATTGGGAGCTGCTGGAAGTCTCGGGAAGGTCCCCAAGGGCTCCACGGTCGGGCTCCGTCTCTTGAGCTATGCTGAAGGGGTCCGAGTGGACCCGCTGCTGTTGAACATCGGGATGGTTGTGTTCCAATGGGCGGCGGCGGTCTGGGAGTCGGTTCCGAAGCTTCCTGTCCTGGAACGGTGTCTTGAAGGAGCCCTGGGCCGTCTCGAAGGAGTCCAATCACCTTGGAGGCAAGCAGCAGCCCCAGCTGAAGTAGCCGTGCTCAGTCTTCGCAGAATAGGCTGGAGTTTGCGGTCAGGTGCGTGCATGGTCACGGATCGGCAGGAAGCACTAGACCTTCGAGTTTTACCTCCAGCGCTCGTTCAGGAGCTAGCAGTTGCAGGCGCCAGGCGAGCTTCTGATCGGCAAGCTCTTTTTTGTCGTGAGCCCAAAGCCAGGTGGAATATGCCGATATTTTGGGCAGGACTCGAGGGGCTCCTGCATCGGACCAAGGGATCCTGGACGAAGAGGTTTCAGAGGACGTTGAGATCCTTGGTTTCTGGAGGACACTGGCCACAAAGTCGGCTCCACCACCATGGACTTGTCGGCTCAGCGAGGTGTTGTGTATGTGGTGATCCTGAAGGGTCCTTGTGGCACAGGGCATACGATTGCCCGAAGCATGCAGGGCTCAGGCGTGAATGGGTTGACGACTTCCACAGGACGAGGGCTCGCAGGGTCCGCGAATGGGGGTACGACGAGGGGGAACGGTTTGCGAGAGGCCTGTTCCCGTCGCCAGAGTTGGTCTTCCCCGTCTTGACCGAGGCCCAAGAGACCATCTTGTGGCACAACAGACCTGAGTCAGGGCTCCTGAGTGGCACGCTGTTCTTAGACGGTTCGGCCTTATGGGCCTCGGCTCCGTTTTTGGCCCGAGCGGGCTGGGCCATCGTGCAGGTAGATAGGTTTGGAAATGTAGCTTCGGCGGCCTACGGGCCCGTCCCATGCAGTGTGTGCCCTAAGCAGAGTTCTAGAGACGCGGAGGATTACGCCGTCTCGATGCTGCGCGTTTGTGCTATGGCGCCCTTCGATGTCTTCATCGACTGTGCAGGCACTGTTGGGACTCTCCGTGGCGGCGCGGGCGCTGGATCCCAAAGCAGTTGTGGTCGGGCCCAGCTCTGGAGTCCGTTCTGGGGAGCGTTCTCAGAAGGGGACTTCCAAGTTTTTAAAACCAAGGCCCACTGCACCAGAGCCCAGGTAGATGCTGGTGTTACCACTGAGTGGGAGTACAGAGGGAACGCCCACGCCGACAGGTTTGCGAAGCTTGGTGCTGTGGAGCACGGCGTGGGTGAGGAGCAGTTTCAGTTGTGGCAAGGCTTTAAGTTTTTAGCCCAAGAATCCGCCCGATGGGCGGCTTGTGTGCACGTTGAGTCCAATGGCCAGGACCACGAAGATTTGATGGAAGCGTACTGGAGGTCTCGGGGCTCTACTGCCGAGGAAGACCCAGAGACCCCAGAGGACCCCGAGCCTGTGCCCCAGGCGTGCAGCAGTGGGGGGGAGGTGGGGTCGTCGTACGGGGTGGGCGACGGGTGGGAAGAGTATGCAGACGCCAGTTTTTGGTGGCAAGGCCACAACCTGCTGGAGGCAGATGTGCTCAGTCGCACCGCCCACGTCTCCTCTGTCGTCTTCTGCTGCCGCTGTGGCACCGTATCCTCGGACGGCAAGCTAACTGCGGGTCTCATGGGGTGGTGCCCCGAGAAGGCCAAAGCTGGAGGTGTGGACCAGCTGCGAAGGATCAAGAAAGGAGAATTCCCCTCTTACCGTGCCAATGTGCGCTCGTTGAAGGTCGGGAGGCCGCACGGAGTGCTGCCAGCGACCCGCTCGAGCCTAGCCGAGGCCGAGCTGAGCCTGCCCCCAGAGCCACAGCCCGCGGCCCCAAGCGTCGGGGCTAGTGGCGGATGGGGGCGGGCTGATCATGGGGGGCGGGCCGAGGTTCTGAGGGCGTTTGGGCTGTGGGAGGGGGAGCTCGAACTGGTCCGCGACCTCGGCCGCTCGGCCCTGCAGCGGAGCGCGGACAGCCCTGAGGAGGGCGACTCCGACGCCGAGCCATTCTGAATTGGGGCTTGACCCCGCGTTTAGCGCAAACCCATACCATCAGCAGCAGCAGCGTCGTCGTCGTCGTCATCACCATCATCATCATCATCATCAGCAGCAGCATCATCATCATCATCATGACCATCAGTATCATCATCGTCGTCATCATCATCAGCACCATCCTTACTATTATCATAATCATTGTAACCATCATCACCACCGACAGCATCATGATCGTCATGACCATCATCATCACAATCATCATCAGCAGCAGCATCATGGCCATCATCACATCATCAGCATCATCATCAGCAGTATCATCACCATCGCCGTCAATAGGCAGCGGCGTCGCAATCGCCACCGTCGTCGTGATGACACGCCCGAGTGTGTTTACGCATGTAAGTCTGCTCCTGCTCGTCCTCTCCTCATTCCCCTTCCCCTTCCGCGCACATCCCCTTCCCCCTCCCCCTCCTCCTCGTCCTCCTCCTCCTCCTCTTGCGCTCCACGGCAGCACCACAATTACCCTCGGGGGGGTGCTATGGGCCAATCGGCCATTCGCGCTCCGTCCCCTGACCCCCGACGTCATGATTGCTTCATGACGCGACCCCCAGAGGTCGAGACCCATTCCCCAGGACCAGTTTTCCATCCCGAGCCGTGTTTTGAAGGTGCCGGGGCCCGGTAAGGGCCCCCAGGGGCCGCAAGTGGCGAAAAACCTCCCGTCGTGTTTTTGTTCACGACTCGAGGGGGTCTGGGTCTGTCTTGTGCTCAACGTTCGCTCTGGCCCGCCCGTGCGTCGACGTGGGCCGAACTGTGGCCCGCGTGGGCCACGACGGGTCCGACGGGCCTGCCGCCTGCCGCTTCAGCATGCCCCTTGCAGTCGCCAGCAGCACCATCCCCGCCAACCTCGAAGTCGTAGCCAGGCTCACCCCCCACTGGAGGACACAGCTGCCAAGGCATCGCTCGCTCGCTCGCTCGCTCGCTCGTCCTCCTCCTCCTCCTCCTCCTCCTCCTCCTCCTCCTCCTCCTCCTCCTCCTCCTCCTCCTCCTCGCCCCGCCCGCCCGCCCGCCGCCCGCCCGCCGCCCGCCCGCCCGCCCGCCCGCCCGCCCGCCCGCCCCGCCGCCCGCCCGCCCGCCCCCGCCCCCTCCCCTCCTCCCCCTCCTCCTCGCCCGCCCGCCCGCCCGCCGCCCGCCCGCCGCCCGCCCGCCGCCCGCCGCCCCGCCCGCCCGCCCGCCCCTCCGCCCCCCCCCGCTCCCCCACCTCCTCCCCCTTTCCCCGACCTGGCCCCCCTCCTCCTCGCGCGGAGCTCATGTCCTCCAGACGCAGGGGAACCCGTCCAAGCAGGAGGAGGAGGAGGAGGAGGAGCGAGCGAGCAGCGAGAAGCGAGAAGAGAGGAGGAGGAGGAGGAGGAGGAGGAGGAGGAGGAGGAGGAGGCGGAGGAGGGCGAGGAGGAGGAGGAGGAGGAGGACGAGGAGGAGCAGGAGGAGGCGGAACGAGAAGGAACGAGGAGGTGGAGGAGGAGCGAGGAGGAGGAGCGAGGAGATGGAGGAGGAGGAGGAGGAGCGAGCGAGAAGCAAGAAGCGAGAAGAAAGCGACGCGAAAAACGACTAGGCCGGCCGTTCCCGGGAGGGGCGGGAAGGCCAATCTCGAGCTCCCCCATCGGCGGTCACTCGCGCGGGCGACCGACACGCGAGCTCACCGCGCTCCCGAGTGCCGACCGCTTCGACAGCGACGTACGGTGGAGGCCAGTCCACAAGAAACCTCCCACAGGAAGCCCAACCCTGAGACCCCAGGACGTCCATCGATGTTTGGTGTGGGAACGTTACGCTCTCCTCGGCAAAACCATCGAGACCCACGAAACCCAGGGCACCCTAGAGGCAAGCAGGGTGCTTCTTGGCAAGGGCCCCACTGTAAGCATGAGCTTTCAAAGGTCCGCGCAGACGCTGGACTTGGCGCTAGACCCCCCTCTGGCGCGCGGAGCACTCTAGGGGGCCCCAGCGCCGACCAAAGAAATCCGCGCGGGCCTCTGAAAGGTTGTGCGTGTGCAGTTTTTGTTGACACCTCGATTTGTGCTGCTGCAGACGAAAGCGCGATCACCTGCCAATCATGGAAAAAAATCACATTGGATACTGGTTCTGGGGACCTTCCTGGAGCCACTCGCTCCACTCATGCGTCGATGCTGCGTCGAACGTCCGTCGACTTTGGTCGAACTAGGGTAAAGCTTGAGTCGGGCCGAACTGGAGCCGAACAAGACTCGCACTAGATTCGAACAGATCGTTCAGGTGGCCCCAATGAAGGTCCCCAAAAAGAACAGCTAAAACACACGCTCACGATGTCAAAAAGCTGGCCAAAGGCATCGGCCAAGTGAGGGGCAACGATAGGGGGGGACTGCCAGGAGGGGGAACATCGAATTGGAATCGGCGATGCACCGCCGATGAATCGGCGATAGGTCCCTCATGGTGAATCCGCACGTTCCTGGGCAGGCTGGGGCTACTATATCGGGCCCACTATCGGCGACCAGTGGGCGATTGGGGGTCGATGCATCCCCCCATACGGGTATGCCCCCCTATCGTTGCCCCTGACAAAGCAGCTCGCGGGGGCACCCAGCGCCGGTGAAAAAATCGCGCCGTCGACGCCGCGGGCTGGTCGTGCGCGCTCCTTCCGACGGCAGGCGCTGCCCTCACGGCTGGCGCGGCGGGCCGTCCTCTAGACGGCCTCTGCCGGCACAGCGCACTGAGGGGGAACGATAGCGTCAACCCGTATCGCAAGGACGCACATATGCGGACGCACTGGCCTTGGAAGGCCGCGTCGCCACTCTGCTGGCGGGGCGCGGCCTGCGAAAGCAGCCGAGGATGGGCCGAAGGGGAGCGATGCAACGGTAACCTTGGCAAGTTTTATGTTGCTCCCATCGTACTCGGGGACCACATCCCAGAAATGATTTGAAGCACCCAGAAAAGTATCGAAACAGTGTCGAACGAGGATCGCCTCCCAGTGCCCATCGCGAGAAAGCCCTCAAGTCTTGGTACTTTCTGGCGGTAACGAGTTCTTTCTGGTGATCAAAGCTAAAGTAGGTCGGAACAGCATGAGGCAAGATACTCATCCTGACTATGCTTAAGTCGGGCGTGTCCTCCCTACAGGGGGATTTTCGACAAAAAACGCGAAACAAAAAAACAAAAAAAAAAAAAAAAAAAAAAAAAAATGCTCCAAAATGGTTTTAAAAAAATCCCAAAAATAGTCCCCCGACGATTTTTTGACTATTTTTGGATATTCCCCCTGTAGAGGGACAGGCCCGGCTTAAGACTATGCGGGTCGACTGCGGGGGGGGCGGGACGGGTTCGGGGCGGAAAGCTCGGCGGTGCATCGCCGACAGGTCAGCCACAGGCCACCGATTATGACGCCGCCCGTGCCTGAGCGGCGTGGGCCATCGGGCCCCTATTGTTAAGTCGGGCGTGTCCCCCTACAGGAGGATTTTGGGCGAAAAATGGAAATACCCCAAAAAATGCCTACAAAAAGTTAAAAAATAGACAAAAAAACATCCCCTGACTAATTTTTGACTAGTTTTGAATTTTCCCCCTGTAGAGGGAAACGCCCGACTTAACCCTATCGGAGGCGAATGAGTGACGGGAGGTCGATGAAGCCCCCCTGAGCCCAATCCCCCTAGCGCTGCCCCTGCGGTCCGGACTCTTCGGTGGGTTAGGTTGAGGTCGGGCATGTTCTCCTGCAGGCGGGTTCTGGGCGAAGGGTGACAAAGAGCCCAAGCGAAAAGTCAACGATAGCAAAAGAAGAGTCGCAAAAATCGTCCCCCGCCTATGTTTAGACTATTTTTGAATATTCCTCCTGTAGAGGGACACGCCCGACGTAAGGCTGCTCCAAATCCCTCATTAATCGTCCCACGGGTCTGGTTTTTTAAGGCGCATTTTTTGCAACTGGGGGGGATCCGGTTTAGTAGGGCGCTTTCTTTGGATTGGAGCTTCTGGGGCCCGGTTTCTCAAGGCGCCCCGTAGAAGAGGGGGGTCCGCATATTAGGTTTGCATGTGGAGGGGGGGGTCCAGTTCTTTAGGGGGGGGTCTATTAATAAGGGATTTGGAGTAGCTTTAAGTCAGGCGTGTCCCTCTACAGGGGGATCTCCGACGACCAAGGAAAAATACCCCAGAAATAATCGAAAAATGTTCCAAAAA
>CAUYUJ010020797.1:0-37500 GCA_963575745.1 Prorocentrum cordatum | reverse complement strand
CGCTCGGCCGAGGAGGGAGGGGGACGGAAGGGGAGGGGGGAGGGGGGGGGGAGAGCGAAGTGGGATGGGGGAGGAGGAGGAGGAGGAGGAGGAGGAGGAGGAGGAGGAGGAGGAGGAGGAGGAGGAGGAGGACGAGCGAGGACGAGGACGAGGACGACGACGACGACGACAACGACAACGACGACGACGACGACGACGAGCAGGAGGGGAAGGGGGAGGAGGAGGGGTCCTGTCACGCTGCATTTTGTCTGGGGCGCTGCGGAAGGGACTGCGTGCAGCAGCAAGCGGCTCCCGCACTCGCTCTGCAGGCCGCCCCTCTCTGGCTCAGAAAGCACGACGGACGCTGGAAGAGCAAGAACCTGCATGAACATGCTGTTGTCGCAGCGGCGAGAGCCAACCCTAGCCGGGCTCCAATGCAGACGTGGGATGCGCGTGGCCGAATGGAGCACGGCGCGCAGCGGGGGGAGGAGGAGGAGGAGGAGGAGGAGGAGGAGGAGGAGGAGGAGGAGGAGGAGGAGCCACGGGCTGAGGATAGCGGGGCCAGCCGTCGTCGTCGTCGGCCCGCCCCTTGCCCCTCGTGGCCGCGCGCCGCGGCGGTTGCGATCGGCAGCCGCTGCAGCCGCACGCCCGCGGGCGCCGCCGAGTTGCCGCCCCTCGGACCGCCACATCCGAGGAGGCGCCGAGCGCGGACGCCGAGGCCCCCCGCCAGGCCGCGCAGGAGACGGCCGCAACGCCGCGCACGGCTGGCGAGCCCGCCTGGCACCGCCGCGCCAGGCAGCAGCGCGCGGAGGCCAGGGTGCTGCCGAGGCTCTGCACGGCGGCGCAGACGCTGGGCCAGCACCACGCCGCGCAGCCCTGGCCCGTCGGAGCACAACCGTGGCCGTGGAGGTCTCAGACACGCGGGAGGTCGAAGACCAACCACAACTGCTACCAGAAGAGCAACAACGGCCACCAGAAGAACAACAACGACCAGGACGACAACAACGACCACCAGAACCACGACGGCTACAACCACCAGAACGACTACAACCACAAGAAGGACAACAACAGATGGAGGCGAAGTGCATCAAGGAATGCATCGAGACAAAGAAGAAGCCGAGGTCCCAAAGAATACAAACAAGAGGACAACTTCAAGAACTACATGTCCTACTTGACGAAGAGGCAGATTGCAATCGTCGAGCCCATCACCCCGGCGCTGATCCAGGTGGCGAAGGAACACGAGAGCTTCTCGCACCCCCCCATAGAGGACGACATCAAGAGGGTGTGGTTCACGACAAAGGTCAACAGGCTCGGGAGGCTAGCAGACCAGGTGATGGGAGCTCAGCAGGCTCAGGTAGACGCGACAAAGCTCTACAAAGAGATCGCCATCACCAAGGCCACCATCGCTATGCTGACCGAGCCTGTACAGCGGATCAACGGCTACAGGCACGAGATCGATCAGAGGATCAAGCGCAAGAACGAGATCAGCCAGCAGATGAAGGACCTCGGGAAAGAGAGCGACCAGATCGACCAGAACATCGAAGCCCTGAAGGCCCTGATCAGCGAGGCAAAGCAAATGAGGACAACGACGGAAATAACGGACGACTCCAGCTGTGATGGCGACGCAGAAGAAGAAATGACCCCGAAGGGCGCGAGAGGTCGAACGCCACATCCCAAGAAGGGTACCAAAAAAGATAGACCGAACGACTGCAACGGCGAACAGTACCACGACAAGGACGACATAAAGAAGCTCATCCGCGACATCCGCAAAAGAATCGACATGCAGGACCAGCAGAAGGAGAAGGCGATGGAGCACGCGCAGAGCAGGAAGAACGCCGAGCAGCGGGATGAGATCAGGATCATGAACGAGAAGATGGAATACATGAAGAGCAAGCTCGAGCACCACGAGCAGGAGGCAGCGGAAATGGCACTCAGGACAACAAAGAACGCCCTCAAACGACAGGAAGGGTCGTACCAAAAAGAGGCGGAAAGCTACAAAGCACGAGTGCGAGCTGAACTCCGTGAAGCAGTAGCAAACAAGAATGAGGGAGAACAACACCAAGCTCAGCGACACTTCGAGATGCAGCAAAGCAAGTACCACGAAGCTAAGGCCCGTGAACAAATAGAAGGACTACATCAAGAAAGGCATCAACTGCATCTCAGACTATGCGAACTGCATCAATACCAAAGCGCCGAACTCCAGGCTGAAGGGCAGAAGATGTACGAAGCGAAGGTGCAGCACGACGAGCATAGGAAGGAGATGATGAATCGCCAAGAGCAGCAAGTTCAAAACAAAGCTGAAAAAAACTCCAGGCCATGTACGCTCAGAGCCGAAACGAGATGGAGCAGCAGCACTACCAGACCACGAAGTACCTGAGGGCCGAAATGCAACAACAAGAGCAAGCACACGCCCAAGAAAGAATACTCGAAGCTTATGGCAAAATGCAAGCGCAGTTCACGGAGGCGCAGAAGCAGCAGCTCCAGACGTACGAGGGGTGGCAGCACCAAGAGGCGCGGAACAATGAGATGCACATGCACCAGCAGAAGATCGCGTACGAAGAACACCAAACCAAAGCTCATCTCAAAATGGAAGAAGAACGAGCGTGGCATCTACGACGTCAACAACAACTGGAAGAAGCTATTGCGACTGCTGAAAAGAACCACGAGGACATATATCGCCAGGCGGTCATGGATATACTACTTGAGTTCGGCGAGGCTGAGGACGACCGACGACGAGAGCAATACATCGCAGAAGAGATCGAGAAGGAAGCTCAATGCGAGACGACGCAGTGCCTACAAGCTGTGTTACCAGGACCCCTCGACGAGATGCTCCCAGACCTCGAGCCCTACGCCATGCAGCTGGCCATCATGGAGCAAAATGCGCACTCAGCGCGTGGGACGCAAGTGACCACCGACAGCGAGCCCAGCCTAACTGAGCTGGGATTTGAATCGGTGCAACATGAATCCACACCGACACCACTGCCACCAATGCCCAACCCGACGACGGCACAACCCAGGCGCTACGCCCAGGCATGAACACAGCTGCCGACAACACCCCCACGACGACCGATCAGAAGACCCAGGACAGCTACGAGACCGACGGCAGCATAGCACCGACGCCAATTGCCGATGACGGATACGATGGAAGACTAACCCCCATCCCCGACATTCACGAAGACCCCGACTTAACCGACCCCCGCACCCACAACCCAAACCAACTGGTCGACTTGACGCCCATTCCAAGTGAGCAACCAACGCCAATTGGATACCGACCACGAGCTCAGGTAACGACTCCAGCATCAGCTAACAACATATTTCCAGACGCCCGACCACTCTCCGCCCCACCTGAAGCCAGACATCACGAGCTTGCATCAGGAGGGTCCCAACCCACCTCCGCCATACTCATCGACTTGAGCAACGACGGCGAAGACGCATCACCTCGAACACCGACACGATTACCCACCCCTTCAGCAATCACCCCGACACAGCCGCACCAACCAGTACTTCCATCCCCCACGATTCCACATAGGCACACCTGAGCGAAGCAAGTCGGCACCCACACCAAGGACGAGATCCGCACTAAAGAGAAGCGACCGAACAGAACTGCCAGCCAGGAAGGTCCGCATACACGACATTGGTGACTGATTCTTAGACCCAACAGACCGAATTCCCGTGCGAGCCAACGACGACGAGGGCTCGGATGGTGCCGCCAGCTCAAAAAAACTGAGTAGGACCGACCCCGCTGAGGAACTACTGGCTCAGCGGGATAGTCCAATACCAGTGCACCGAGCACCTGGTCGGCTCCAAACGACCATACGACTGACCACGGCGGAGACGCCAACCAACGCTAGCAGCTACCGTCAACACCACGAAGCAACCAGCCTTCCGACCACTGCGGTGGCGGCGACTTGCTACGCGGCACGACAGCTCATCCCATTAGGGGGGACCACAACACTAGTACGTACCATGCCAGCGACAGCTTTGGGGACTGCTGACGCGCATGACGACAACCACATTTACCTGCATGCAGCAACCTTTACAAATACAAAAGCCCATAACAACAAACACATTGCAACGCCGACCGACGCGGGGTTTAGCGACTGTAATATTGCGCCCGTACAGCGGGGAATGTACTTCAACGGTGAGCGCAGCAGGGCTACAAACACGGTTGGACTGGAGAGACTCCCTTCAGCCGACCTTTTGGACACCGTGCGTTGTGCAGGGGGTCCGACAACACGCAGTAATCGACGAGTCCGCTTTCAGACCCCGACGCCACCCAGGGTCAGGCCAGGAGAGGCAAAGGCGAACACACCGCCAAGGCCAAACCGACCCCAGCCCGACTTGGCACCAGAGGCGAACAGCCATTTTGGCTTTGAGGAGACATCCTTGCACGAGGAACGAATTCACCCTCACTCCGACAAGCGGAGCGACCAGTATCTCAGCGGCGCGCCACCAGGCATGATCGACGGCATCGAGGAGACATTTTTTCACAGCGACAAGTATGGAAAAACGAACGATGATACCAGAACCCACGACTCCGAAGACAAACACAATGACTCGCCTGACGGCAGAAGCAAGAATGAAGATCTCGTTAGACGTCGACTTGCACGAGTACAACGACGACTACGAGCAACCGACAAGACGCACGACGGAAACATAACAACTAACATCCGACTGGACGGCCATGCACAGCATGATGACGAGATGGGCAGCTACCACACGCACGACGATAAAATGGGCAGCTACGACATTAAGATCGAAGGCCGCCTCGACGAAGACGAAGACGAAGACGAAGCTAGACAGACGCAAGATAAGCAAAGAATACAACGACAAAGAAGGCGACATCCACCCACACGGCCCAGAGCACCACTACAACTACCACTGCACAACCGATTCAGCTGTCTAGACGACGCGAGGACCGACACAGACGAATACGACGACGGAGTACAACGCACCGACGAACAAACGACACGCGTGCACGACTCGGCTGCTCTGGTGAAGCAAGGTTCAAACTTCGAGACGGGCTCGAAGGGTGGGTGGGGGGGGGAGGGCAGGACGAGCACTGCCCGCGCCTACCAAGGGGGATGGTGAGGGGCGGGGGGGGGGGGAGGGGGGGCAGGACGGCCACTACCTGCGCCCCCGCTGCCCGCCCTAGCTCGCCACCCCCACCATCCCCATGGCGGAGACGGAGCTTACCCGAGCGCCCAATGGGCGAAGCGGAGGGCGGCCGAGATACCCCTTACCGACAACAGAAGCAAGCACAAGGCCCGGGGTTCGCCCCCACCGAGGGCACTGTGACCCCTAGCAATAGCGGGACGAGGTGTGGCAGCCACGAACCCCACTTGAAGTCCGTGCATGGAGGCCTCAAGCGCGCCCATAACAGACACCACAACACCAGCAACAAGCCGACTTCCCAACGACCCACATACAAGCACGCACCACAGGCAACCACAAGGTCTGGGGTTCGCCCCCACCGAGGGCACTGTGATCCCTAGCCATAGCGGGACGAAGTGGGACTGCCAAGAACCCCACTTGAAGTCGGTGCATGGAGACCTTAAGGATGAAATAACTGCCCCTGCAACGAGCCCACCGACCAAACGACGATCCACTGCAGAGGTACCATCTCGCCAACTACGAGCACGACCACAACCAGCAATGTCACAGACAAATCTACCAAGACAACAATCAGCAACTTCTCGTGCAAAACCACTACGACAAGCGATGCAGCCATTCCGACTTCTACGACAACCGAGCGCCAACGCAACAACGCCTGAAGACGACAGACAACAGACGACACTACAGACTGGGCCGCCGACCAACACGAACAATCACCCACACACATTAAACGACAACTACAACAAACTAGGGACGGCAGGGCCATTGACCAGCAAACGGAGACGACGAAACGAACCACATGGCAAAACATGACATCCAACACCGCGGCAACCATCGAACTCCGACCTGCACGGACGCATGACGACGAGGAGCTCGGTGCGACCAAGACAGCGCCCGTCATGTGCTATCATTGCGGCGCAATTATTCAAGACCACTGCGGCGCACAACAAGCACGTATACAACCACCACAGAGGCGACGACAACATAAGCAACATTGTAGTTGGAGATACATGCCAAATTTGCATGAAGAACTTCCACTCCGCGAACAGGCTCATCAAGCATGTCAAGGCGTCTACTACATGCGCCGCTTCATGGATGGCTAGCAACTACAGGGCAACGGCCGAAGAGGTCGATGCCAACACAACGGAGGTTCGACTTGTGAGACGACACAACAAACACAACGGGCTCCCAGACGACTACGCCGAGGCACCGCCACTACAGACGTACGGACCGCCGATAGGACCTAAGATACTCACTAACGACACACGTACACCGGTCCCAACCAGCATCCCCGAAGGGACAACCTCACCCAGCGAGCTACATAGCGACGAGCCGAGGCAACCACCCACCAACCAAGACAGAGAACTACCGTATACGATACTAATCACCACTGCCAGCGACAACGCCACCAGCGAGCTAACCAACGCCATACAGCGGCACGTCAACTGACACAGCACGGCAATACAGATACGTATTAGACGCACCGACATCGCCGAAGGCGACGACACGGGCCACTGCGCGCGAGCAAGCACCTCGGAAGAGAGAGTGGCGCTGCACATCGTCGACGCCAACATCGACTCCTTCAAAGCCGAAAGGCAAGCAAGAAACCAGCAGCACCCATGGGGACGACCTCAGCTAAGCACACGACAGCAGCGAGAAGCCACCAAAGACAACCACACGATGTTCAGAACGCTCACCGCAGCATACGACACGATAGCCACAACCACCCCCACTATCGTGCTGGACTGCGACATACGCCACCTAAGCATCCAAGAGCACACCCTGCTAAGACAACACCAGCGGACAACTACCTCAGAGAAATACACGGCCATCATGTGCGAGGCCTACCACAACGACGGAGACGACGTCGAGGACATCATAGGAAAGGCCATCGAGCACACCACCAACGCCCAGGACATCGCCGAGACGGACAACTACGGCGGCCACCTGGGCGACAACAACGGGGGCTTCGACAACTACGGCGGCCTCCTGAGCGACAACAACGGCGAGCACCGCCCCACGGAGTACAGGTTGGTGATCACCCCCTCGCGGTGAGCGTGCCGGCCCCCAGGAACAGACCTGGGGGTGCTGGCGGCCGCGAGGGGGAAGAGATCCCCATCAACTTCTGACACCTGGGCCCGTGGGCGCCCTCACCACCCCCCCCAGCAGGTTGTGGGCCCCCCCATCCGTTCCTTCCCCGGGCCTCATGCAGGCTTTGGTTCTCTCCTGTCGGGGGGGGGGGACCCACAACCTTACAACATAATTTGTCCCCCACCACCACCACCTCCGCGTCTTTCGCGCGAGAAGGAGTACGTACTCCACTATGGAGGTGGTGGTCGGGGGGAGGCGGGCCTAGTACAAATCTAGGCGCGCCCACTAGCTTCTGGCTCCTGGTCCCGCGTTCCTTTCTCCGAGGCCCTCAAGGCATCTCTCTCTCTCCTGGCTGCGGGTCGCCCAGGATTCCGGAGGCGCTTTAAGGCCCCCTCCAGAGGCCCCTCCAGAGGATCTCAGAGGTAGGGGGTCGTGCGTCGCGCCGCGCGCTCGGGCGCGCGCGCGGCGCGGGCTGCGGCGGCGCTTTGCCCGCAGTGCCGCAGGAGGAGGAGGAGGAGGAGGAGGAGGAGCAGGAGGAGGAGGAGGAGAAGGAGGAGGAGGAGGAGGAGGAGGAGGAGCGCGCGGGGGGGGGAAGAAGCACACTCAGAACATGCAGTCCTTGTGTAGAGGAACGAACAATGACATAAACATAACAACTCGAAGGTCCGCGCGGATTTCTAGGATCGGCGCCAGAGGCGCCGCCAGGGGGTCCAGCGCCGATCCGAGAAATCCGCGCGGACTTCCGAGTTGTCATGTTTATATCATTGTTCGTTCCACAGGGAACGCCGAGTGAGGAACGGGGGGGGGCGTTTTGGGCCGCAACGAGCCTCGGCCACGAAGGGGTTGCCCGATCTAGATCTAGATCTAGATCAAGAGATCTAGAGGTCTAGACGCTACGAACCAAAAGGGGTGATGTTGTGGGCCGCAGCGGGCCTCGGCCACGAAGGGGTTGCCCGATCTAGATCTGGATCTAGATCTAGATCTAGCGGTCTGGAGACGGCGATGGCGCTACGTACCACAGGGAACGCCGAGTGAGGAACGGGGGGGATGTCTTGGGCCGCAGCGAGCCTCGGCCACGAGTGGGTTGCCCGAGCTAGATCTAGATCTAGATCTAGAGATCTAGAGGTCTGGCCGCTACGTACCAAAAGGGGCGTGGAGGGATGTTTTGGGCCGCAACGAGCCTCGGCCACGAAGGGGTTGCCCGATCTGTATCTAGATCTAGATCAAGAGATCTAGAGGTCTAGACGCTACGTACCACAGGGGGGGTTCTTTTGGGCCGCAGCGAGCCTCGGCTACGAATGGGTTGCCCGATCTAGATCTAGATCTAGACCTAGACCTAGAGATCTGGAGACGGCAACCACGCTACGTGCCACAGGGAACGCCGAGCGAGGAACGGGGGGGATGTTTTGGGCTGCAGCGAGCCTCGGCCACGAGTGGGCTGCCCGATCTGGACCTAGACCTAGAGATCTGGAGAGGGCGATCGCGCTACGGCAGAAGGAAAACACTTTGCATCGGCAACGCTCCGACGGCAGAGAACCGCATTCGACAACGCTCCGACGACAGAGAACCGCATTCCCTCCCCCCTTCCATCCCCAGTACATAAAATATCGGAACGCGTTGCGATCGAGATCTTGGGTTCAGATGTACTCTGGCCGCTCATCTCCGGGACCAACTGCTCAGCATTAAGGCCGGGGGGATATTCGAAGTGGTCCGCCAACTCTTGATGCCAAGTTTTTCCTTCAACGGTACCACGGGGAAAGCTGAGTGAGGAACGGGGGGGGATGTTTTGGGCCGCAGCGAGCCTCGGCCACGAAATGGGCTGCCCGATCTAGATCTAGATCTAGATCTAGAGATCTGGAGACGGCGATCGAGCTACGTGCCACAGGGAACGCCGAGTGAGGAACGGGGGGGGGATGTCTTGGGCCGCAGCGAGCCTCGGCCACGAATGGGTTGCCCGATCTAGATCTAGATCTAGACCTAGACCTAGAGATCTGGAGACTGCGATCGCGCTACGTGCCACAGGGAACGCCGAGTGAGGAACGGGGGGGGATGTTTTGGGCTGCAGCGAGCCTCGGCCACGAGTGGGCTGCCCGATCTGGATCTAGATCCAGAGATCTGGAGACGGCGATCGCGCTACGGCTGAAGGAAAACACTTTGCATCGACAATGCTCCGACGGCAGAGAACCGCATTCCCTCCCCCCTTTCCACCCCCTGGCCTTAAAATATTGGAACGAATTGCGATCGAGATCTTGGGTTCAGATGTGCTCTGGCCGCTCATCTCCGGGACCAACTGCTCAGCATTAAGGCCGGGGGGGTATTCGAAGTGGTCCGCCAACTTTTGATGCCAAGTTTTTCCTTCAACGGTACCACGGGGAAAGCTGAGTCAGGAACGGGGGGGATGTTTTGGGCCGCAGCGAGCCTCGGCCACGAGTGGGCTGCCCGATCTAGATCTAGATCTTGATCTAGGAATCTGGAGACGGCGATCGCGCTACGGCTGAAGAAAAAAACTTTGCATCGACAACGCTCCGACGACAGAGAACCAAACCCCCCTCCCTCCACCCCCCGGCCTGAATTTCGGAACGCATTGCGATCGAGATCTTGGGTTCAGATGCTTTCCAGCCGCTCATCTTCGGGACCAACTGCTCAATCTGAAGGCCGCGGGGTGCGGGGGGGGTATACAGTAGGGACCCGACCACAAGAAACCTTCCACGAGAAACACAAACCTGAGACCCCAGGGCGTCCACCGATTTTTGGTGTGGGCACGTCGCGCTTTCCAAAGCAAAACCGTCGAAACTCCAGAAAACCCAGGGCATCCTGGAGGCAAGCAGGGTGTTTATTGGCATGGGCCTCCACTGTATCCACTGCATTCGAAGTGGTCCCCCAACTCTTGATGCAATCTTTTTTCCTTCCACGGTGCCACAGGGAACGCCGAGCGAGGAACGGCGGGGAGGACAGTTGGGGCCACAGCGAGCCTCCCTCGGCCACGCTCGGCCACGAGGAGGTTGCCCGATCTAGATCTGAAGAACGGCCCACGAGCCAAGAGCCAGGCTGGAGCCCACGGTGGTTTTTGTTTGTGTCGTCGCCTTGACTGCAACGTCTTGGGCCGAAAACGCACACTCCGAGTTTCTTAAGAAGCGTCTGGGGGGCGTCACCCCCGCCGACAGCCCCACATCGACCCCCGTCGCGGGCAGCCACCGCGCGCCGAAGGCGCTCCGACCCCCGTCGCGGCGCGACGACGAGGCGAGGTTGACCCCCGTCGGGGGGATACCCCCCCACGCTTATGAGGAAACCCAGAGTACGGGCCCAAGAACTCGTGGTGGGAGGAAGACGCGGACGGCAAGGACGGCTAAAATGAAGACCACGAGAGAGCCCTCGACGCCTGGGGTAAGGGGGTCGGCGGCAGTGTCCGAAGGCTCTCAAATGCCCATCACATGCCCCATTCCAGGGTAGCTCGCTTCTACGTAAGAATCGTTCAACGGGTCCTCTCCGTAAATAAGCAAGTCCTGGAACAAGACCAGCCAGGGAACTACCAGACGTGCAACTGGATGGCGCCACCACACGTGGGCATTGCCCAGGTAGGCCCCAACGATGCTCATTTCCAATCTCCTCGCGACCTTGGAAGTGCGCTCCTTGCGGTTTGCCAGCGCGTTGACCTGAAAAGCATGCTGCCTCTTCCCCTTCATCCTCTCCTGTCGGGTGTTGCCAGAGTTGGCCCCAGCCCAATGTCCTCCAAGCTTTTCGCGTCATTGGATCCCCTGGGACCCTCTTGGTCTCGAGACGGGTGCTCTGGAGGCTGAGGGGGAGCTCCCTGGAAATTCTTGGGGCACCTTCGGCCGGGGACACCTGCGTGGAAGAAGACAACTTAACTCTACATGGTAGCGAGCGTGGACCCCAAGCAATGTTTTCGAGCAGACTCAGTGATGCATTATATCTATGTGTTCCTATCCATACATTTTTGTAGAAGGCCGGGGACCCCAGAACAAGCCCCCCCCCATCCTAACGAATTTGACCCCCACCAGGCCTCTCGGGAGCACCCCACGAGAGCCCGAAGACGGCTCCAGACCGCTCCATTTTCGGCTCCCCGAGGCTCCAGGACGGCCCACGAGGCCCCCCAAGCGCCGTGAGATGTCCCGACAAAGACTTCGACGAGGCCCCACCGTCGGCCCAGGAGGGCCTCCAGCCACTCCAGGGAGGGCTAGGGAACCCAGAAAAAGCGCACCACCTCCACACACACACACACACACACACACAAAACGCATCTCACCCACTCCGGGCCTCTCGGGAGCACCCCACGAAAGCCCGAAGACGGCCCCAGACCGCTCCAGGCGCTCCGGCGCGCTCCCGAAACGACCGCAGACAGCCAAAAGAAGCCGTTATACCCCCAAAGATCGCCCCTAAACCTCCCACGAGGCCTCCAAGAGCACTCCCAAGAATGCCCCACGAGAAACAATTCGTTGATCCTCCATGGTTTGTAGGTGCCTGTCGGGGTCCTCCACTTTTCCGCTTCCCGAGGCTCGAAGATGGCCCACGCAGCCCCCCAGATCGCCCCAAGACGGCCCGACAGACTTCAGGAGGGCCCCGAGCTGGCCCCAGAGGGCCTCCAGACATTCCCTGGACAACCCTACGATAGGCCCCAGGAGGCTCTCACGAGGCCCCGAAGAGGCCCCCAGAGTATCCCCAGAGGCCCCCAGGAAGCCCAAAGAGCCCCACCAGATCCCGCAGAGAGCCCGCAGCAGTTCGAAAATGGATCGCGAGCCCGATCATGAGCCCAAGACAGCCCAACAGAGCCAATACGCGCCCCAACACGGGCCCAAGCCATTGTGGGACTGCACCACCTCCCATAGAGGCTCTCAGAAGGCCCCAAGATACTCCAATAAGGTCCCCATGACGTTCAAACTCCGACACGAGGCCACAAGCTCCCCAGCCCCCTCCTGAATACCCCAAGGGCACGGCCACGTCCTGCATGCCGTTTCCAGCTCGGCTTTCCCGCCATCCAGTTGCGATCAGCCGAATTTCTACTTCTTTCCCATCGGCGAGGCAGGTTTCACCTTACTTGTCCTCATGTCCTTCTCCTCCGATTCCTCACTTTCCTTCTTCTCCTCCTCCTCCTCCTCCTCCTCCTCCTCCTCCTCCTGCTCCTCCTCCTCCTTCTCCGCCTCCGCTTCTTCGTTCTCCTCCTTCAATATGTAGCGCGGACCCCGCACGCAGCCACATTGGCTCATTTCCGGTTTCCTTCCTGCACCACATGATGCCTCCGCCCGGAGCGGTAGGTTCACGTGCATCAGCATACACACGCACACGTATACATATAGACAGACTCATACATACATACATACTCACACATACATGCATACATGCATACGAACATACATACGTATTTACATACAAACATTTATACGTACACGCATGCCTGCATGCTTTCATACATACATACATACATACATACATACATACGTACGTACGTACGTACGTACGTATGTACATACATACATACATACATACATACATACATACATGCATACATACATACATACATGCATGCATGCATGCATACATACATACATGCATGCATATAAACATGCATACATACATACATACATACGTACGTACGTACGTACATACATACATACATACATACATACATACATGCATACATACATACATACATACATACATGCATACATACATACATGCATGCATGCATGCATACATACATACATGCATGCATATAAACATGCATACATACATACATGCATACATACACATACATACATGCATGCATGCATCCATCCATCAATCCATCCATACATACATACACAAGCATACGTACATACATACATAGGCATAACGTTCACGCGCGCGCGCGCACACCTGCGCGCATCAGGGACGAAGGTGCACGCCGCTTGCGGCCGAAACTCAAAGGACCAAGGTGCACGGAGCGCAGCGCCAATGCAATATTGTATGTGTATATATAGATATAGATAGATATATATATATATATATATCGATATATATAGATATGTGTATAAAAGTATACATGTGAATATGCGGTGCAAGCTATGTGGTGTCAGCTTTGCGGTGCATGCTATGTGGTGCAAGATATGTGGTGCAATCTACGTGGTGAGTGCGATCTGGTCTAGGCTATGTGGTGCAAGCTGTGGTGAAGCTACGTGGTGCAATCTACGTGTTGCAAGCTATGTGGTGCAAGCTATGTTGCGCACGCTATGTGGTGAAATCAATGTGGTGTGAGCTACGGGGAATAAGCAAAATAAGGCATTCAACTTGGTGCAATCAAGTTTGAAGAGTTTGGAATTGTCAATACCGCTGCTCGCGCAGCCATCCCACCCACCCACCCGCACCTTTTGTGCAAACAACACGCGGCGGCGACTGCGATGACGGTTTGGCGCTAGATGGCGCATCTCTGCGGCCGCGCCAGCGCACACAAGCTCGCGCGCAGAGACTCCAGCTGGTGTGGCACAGCCGACGCGGCCCCGGTGGCGCCGACCGATGGGGACGTCCCAGCACGTCCCACAAGCCGCACTGGCGCACGGGCACTTCAGTGCGGGTCGGTGGCTCCGGCGGGCGCGGTATCATAGTAATGTCGACCAGGGCGGAAAAGATGATGATAGTAGCGATGACGGTGTGACAGTGGTGACGATGACGACGGCAAAGGCTCTGGCGGCGCCGATGCTGGTCATGCCGATGACGATGATGATGTCCACGTGTCGCCGACGAAACGGCATTAGAAGGAAATCGACATGCGCGCGCAGCCGACGCGCGCGAGTGGCCTGCACTTCATGCTTTGACAAAGATCGTGCCCCCCACACCCATCTCCCCAGCAAGCGTACAAAGGCGCCCGAAGGATTCCGAAATGCAGGCGCTACAGGCCCGCGTGGCTTAATTTCATGAGAATGATGAGTGCATAAACCTGTTATGTTCGGGACGAACCGCAAAATCGCAGGCGCAGATATGTTGGCGAAATTGGAAATGTTCGAAAGGTTTCTGCGTGCGCGCGCGACGACGCGCGCGTGTGGACGTTGTCTCAGATGTCGCCCGGGATTCTTGAACATAGATGATTGCTGATAAAGAATGCACCCATCATGTTTTCTTTGGCAGGGATGAGGGGGGGCGATAATGGGACTCCATGGGATGGTATGTATGAGCTCATATCTAAAATTCATGATGGGGCAGAATCAAATCTAAATCGCACGATATCAGGGGGAGCGATAATACATATGATGCTCCACGGTACGCAATCTAATCTAAGCACTCTATGTGATGCAACTCATGTAGTTCAACCTACGTTAAGCACTATCTATGTGGCGCAAGCCAGGTGGTGCAAGCTATGTAGTGCAATGCATGTGGTGCAACGTACGTGATGCAACCCATGTAGTGCAAGCTATGCGGTGCAAGGTTGTGATCAAACGATGTGGAGTGGGCAGCGTGGTACAACTGGTGTGGTGCAAATTGTGCTGTGCACTGTACGTGGTGTGAGCTATGCTGCAATCTAAATTCGGCCATTTATGTGAACTACTCCATGTGTTGCGGCTCACGTAGTGCAATCCATGTGGCACAATGTGGTGCAAGCTATACTATGTAATCCATGTGGTGCAAGTTACGTGGCGCAATCTACGTTGAGTATTCGATGCGGTGCGAGCAACATGGCGCAATCTATGTGGCGCAATATGTGCGGAAGATGTGTGGTGCAAACTACGAGGTGCAATCCACGCGGAGCCATTATGTGGTGCAATATACGTAGTGCAGTAAATGTGAAGCACTCGATGTCGTGTAGGCTATGTGGTGCAACATATGTAGTGCAATAAGTTTTGAAGGATTTGGAGCTGTCAACGCCACTGCTCGCGCAACCATCCCGCCCACCCACCCGCAACTTCGTGTGCAAAACCCACTCGGCGGCGATGGCGATGAGTGCTTGGCGCTACATTGCGCATCCCTGCGGCCGCGCCAGCGCACACAAGCTCGCGCGCAGAGCGGGTAGCTCGTGTGGCACGGCCGACGCGGCCGCGGTGGCGCTGACCGATGGGGACCCCCAAGCGCGTCTCACAAGCCGCGCTGTCGCGCGGGCACTTCAGTGCGGGTCGGTGGCTCGGGCGGGCGCGGCATCATAGCGAACTCGGCAACGACGGGAACGGTGACGATAGCAGAGATGATGGTGACGATGGTGGCGATGACAACGGCAAGGCCATTGACGGCGCGGATGCTGGTCACGCCGATGACGATGATGATGTCCATGTATCGCGGATGATACTGTTGGGAGGATTTCGACATGCGAACGCGGCCAACGCACGCGGCTAGCCCGCATGATGTTATTGGACAAAGATCGTGCCACCCCCCCACCAGCAAACGCACAAGGGCGGCGCGCAAGGGCGCCGGAAGGTTTACGACATGCAGGCGCGAGAGGCCCGCGTGGACTGATTCGACGAGAAGTTTGGAAAACCTCTGCTTGTCATACGAAGTCACAACGGCGCGCGCAGAGCTTGTTTGAACCATACTGTTGGCAAACAGCTGGTGCGTTAAAATTTCCCGAGGACATCGATCTTGAAATCCGAACGAAACCTATGATGTTGGAAGCATCTCGACATGCGAGCGCGACGTCGCGCGCGTGGATTTTGTCCCGTCCGTTGCAGTAGATTGTTGGAATTTCATTTTTTTGTTAAACCAATGTGCGCGTCCCCCAGCTCTGTTTGACAAGGATCAGGAGAACGATAAAGGAGATCCCCTGGGACGGTATGAGTTCATATGCATAGTGAGCGACGGCACAGAACCATCGGTAACCCCACCTATCCCAGGAGGGACCGTTAAAGCTGGGGGTGAGATCTGTATTCCTGCTAGATAAGAAAACCACGTGGTGCAATTCACGACGTGGTGACCACCATGTTGTGCAATATATGTGGCGGAAGCATCTTTTTGTGCGATCTATGTTAAACCATATATGTTTAGCACGTGGTGCCGAATGCGTGATGCACTCTGCGCGGTGCAATTCACCTTGACGAACTTGAAATCATTGCCCGCGCAATCATCCCACCCACCGACCCGCAATTTGGCTTGTAAAGCCCATGCGGCTGAGATTGCGAAGATTGCTTGGCGCTGGCTGGCGCATCGCTGCGGCCGCGATAGCGCGCGCTAGCTCGCGCGCAGAGCGGCCTGCTAGGTTGGCGCGACCAACGCGGCCGTGGAGACGCTGACCATTTGGGGCTTCCTAGCGCGTGGCGCGGGCCCGGCTGACGCGCGGGCACTTCAACACGTCTCGATGGTTCGGTCGGGCGGGTACACTAGTGAAGCCCACAAAAGCAGACACGATGATGACAGCAGCGGTACTGGCGCCGAGGATGACGATGACGACGGCAAGGCCAATGACGGCGCCGATGCTGGTCACGCCGATGACGATAATGATTGACGCCCACGCGTCGCTGATGAAGGTTTTGGAAGGATTCCGACATGCGCGCGTGGCCGACGCGCGCCAATGGCCCGCATGGTAGTCTTTGACAGGGCTCGCGGCCCCCCCCCCAGCTAACGCGCAAGGGCGTCCGGATGATTTCGACACGCGCGCGCACGAGGACCGCTGTGTCGCATTCGATGAACATATTGGAAACCAAGTGACTTTCGTAAGAATTCGCGAGAGCGCTCCCGCAATCCTTTACTATTCCATCAAATTTCAGAATAATGGTTCTTAATATTTGGTTGGGAATAACGATATTGAAACCCGTACGAAACCTAAGATGTTTGACTGATTCCGGCATGCGCGCGCGACGCCGCGTGCGCGTGGACCTTGACTTTTCCTCGTGGCCACGGGGTGTTGCAAACAATTACAATTAGTTATGATAAGCGACCGCGAGCATCGTGTTATCTGGTGGGGATGACGGGGCGGGGGTGGTGATGGGGAGGTGGGGGGGCGATGCGGTTTCAGCTGGAGTGGTAAGGAAGCCATACTTAAGATGAACGATGGGGCAGAATCGCACGTAAATTGTAATACTCCAAATGGAACCGAAAATATGGGAGGTGGTGGTGTTGATAGTTTTTATCTTAAAAAACGTTGCCAATGAGGAGAATCTACGGGGTGCAATTGATCATATACCCTGCACCGCGCCTGACCACCTCCACTGCTCGCGCAAACATCCCACCCACCCACCCGCAACTTGGTCGCAAGACTTCTTAAGACAAGACCGTGACGGTAGGTACCACATGGCACTTGGCCACGACACCGACGCCGACGACGACAGCGACAACGACGACGACGGCGCCGCCGACACCGACTACGACGACACCGCCGACGTCGACGTCGACGAAGACGACGACGCCGACGCCGACGACGA
The DNA here is from genome assembly GCA_963575745.1 of Prorocentrum cordatum. Classification (NCBI taxonomy): domain Eukaryota; class Dinophyceae; order Prorocentrales; family Prorocentraceae; genus Prorocentrum; species Prorocentrum cordatum. The sequence goes on along the minus strand of CAUYUJ010020797.1, from coordinate 19,984 downwards.
CGACGAAGACGACGTCGCCAACGAAGACGACGACGAGGGAGGAGGGAGGACGACGACGGCGACAACGACGACAACGACGATGGAGGAGGGAAGACGGCGACGACGCGAACGACGAAGAAGGAGGAAGGACGGCGACGCTGACGACGACAACGACGAGAGAAGAGGGACGACGACGACGACGACAACGACGACGAAGACGACGACGACGGCGACGAAATAGGAGGGATAACGACAAGACGCCGACGACGGACGACGACGACGCCGAGGGAGGAGGATAACGACGAGGGAGGAGTGAAGACGACGACGACGACGACGACGACGACGACGACGACGACGGCGACGAAATAGGAGGGACAACGACGAAACGCCGACGAAGACGACGAGGGAGGAAAGACGACCACGGCGACAACGACGACGGAAGCGACGACGACGCCAAGACGACGACGACGACGACGACGAGAAAAGACAGAACACGACGACGGCGGCGACGACGACGACGACGAAGAAGGAGGACGACGACGACGACGACGGCGCAAGAGCGCGCGCGCACGCTTTTGTTGAAGATCCGTGTTGCGAAACCTTGTGTTTTTGTAGACACGATTTTGAAATCCGTCCGAAATTGATTGGTTTTGAAGGTTTTCGGCATACGCGCGCGACGACGCGCGCGTCTGCACTGCGTCCCACTTTTGCAGAGGAGTCTCGCGAAGGCACACGCGCATGGGCGTTCGACAGATTTCGACATGCGCGCGCGAAGCCCGTTTAATAGCATGTTGTGAAAATATTGAAAAACCAACGGTTTCTTAAGATTTCGCAAGAGCTCGCGCGGAAGTGGTTTTAGCAAATCAGTGTTGCGAAACCCTGTGTGTTTGTATGTTTTTTGGGAAACTCGATTGCGGAATCCTTCCGGCACCGAATTGTTTTTGAAGGATTTCGGCATGCGCGCGCGACGGCGCGCGCGCGCACTTCGTCACATTTTTGTGCAAGGGATTCTTGAAAAAGTGCTATGTCAGAACAACAAATGCAAACGCATAGTGTTTTTTACAAAGGACCCTCAGGGGGGGGGGATAGCGGCCCCCCGGGGATAGTGTAAATTCATATGTAGGATGAACATGTGGTCAGAATGACCGATAACGCCGGGAGGGGGGTAGATCCTATTCTGTTTTTAGAAGAGAGAACCTACTCTGCTGAACTTGAAGTCGTCATCAACACTGCTCGCACAAGCATCCCACCCTTCCACCCGCGATTTGTTTTGTTAAACTCACGACGCAGGGGGCGGCGGCGCCACCGATGACGACATCGATGATAACATCCTCACTGCCGACGCTCGTCACCGTGAGTCGATGATGAAGGTGAGCAGATCGACGATACTCGAACATGCGCGATAACAAGATGACGTCGGCAACATCTGCGACAATGACGAAGATGGCACCAGCGACGACGATGTTCAAGAGGGCGACGGCACGAACGATAGCGGCGCCAATGATGGCAAACACGCTGGCGATGCCGATTCCCATCTGTCGATGAGGCAGGTGATCGCGGTGATGCTGACAAGGTTGAAAAGGAAACCCGCGCGCGCGGAAGTTCAACAAATCCGTCAGGCTGATCATGCGCGCGCGGCGGTGCGCGAATGTGGCCCGCGTTGTATTTTTCCGCAAGGGATTCGCGCCGTGGGCGCATGACAGGAGCATCGCTGGTGCACCGCGCGGTGACATGAAATCGCTGGATTTGGCAGAACTCGTAATAATCGGATAGTGTTTGTATGATTTTAGCATGAGAGCGCGGACAAGAAGTTTGCCAAACTTGCGTTGACAAACCGTTGGGTGTTTCAAAAAGTTTGTAAGCTGAAATGCTTGCAAACACACTGTGGTTGGTGGGATTTTGACATGGTATCTGTCGCCAGGGTTGATTGACGTGTGCTTTCTTGATGTGAAGAAATGTGCGGGCATCATATGCTTTGCAGAGGATGGCGGGGGGAGTCGATACCGGCCTGGCTGGGAAAATATGGACGCGCAGGAAGCATGGACGAATGTAGACAAAATATGACATCACAATACCCCAGGGGGGTTGGTTAACTCCAGGGGGTGGTAGAGTCTACTCTTCTTGTAGACAGGAAAATCTACATGGTGCAATCCACCCTGCTGAACTTGAAGTCGTCATCTCCACTGCTTGCGCAAACATCCCACCATCCCATCCGCAACTTGTTAGGCTAAACTCATGATGCGGGGGGCGGCGGCGCCACCGATGACGACATCGATGATAAAATCCTCACTGCCGACGCTCGTCACCGTGAGTCGATGATGAAGGTGAGCAGATCGACGATACTCGAACATGCACGATCACAAGATGACGTCGGCAACATCTGCGACAATGACGAAGATGGTACCAGCGACGACGATGTTCAGGAGGTCGACGGCACGAACGATAACGGCGCCAATGATGGCAAACACGCTGACGATGCTGATGTCCATCTGTCGATGAGGCAGGTAATCGCGGTGATGCTGACAAGGTTGAGAAGGAAACCCGCGCGCGCGGAAGTTCAACAAATCCGTCAGGCTGATCATGCGCGCGCGGCGGTGCGCGCATGTGGCCCGCGTTGTGTTGTTTTGCAATGGAGTCGCGCCCTCGGCGCATGACAAGAGTATCGCGGGTGCACCGCGCGGTGGCATGAAATCGCTGGATTCGTCAGAATTCATAAGAATCCGGTGGTGCTTGTATGATTGTAGCATGAGCGCGCGGACAGGAAGTTTGCAATACTTGTGTTGCAAAACCCTTGGGTTGTTTTGGTTGTTATGCTGGAACGCTCGCAAACACATTGTTTTGGATCTGATGTTGGCATGGACGCGCGCGTAATGATTTTGTTGTATTTGCTGCAAGGGGTTATTGCAATTTACAACTTTATCCTGGAGAAGCGTGCGCGTAGTAAGATTTGGCAGGGAGGGCCGGGGGGGCGATACAGGCCTGGCTGGGATAGTGTGATTTCATAGTTAGGGTGGACGAGTGTGCAGAATGAATATAGAATTACAATGAATACCCAAGGGGGACCGTTAACTCCGGGGTGGGGGCTCTATTCTTCTTGTAGAAAAGAGAATCTATGTGGTGCAATTCACTTTGATTGTCTTGAAGCTGTCATCCCCACTGCTCGTGCAAACATCCCACTCTCCCACCCGCAACTTGGTCGCAAGACTTCTTAAGACCGTGACGGTGGGTACCAATGGCACTTGGCAGCGACAGCGACGCCGACGACGACAGCGACAACGACGACGACGCCGACGACGATTACGACGACACCGACGACGTCTCCGACGACTTCGGCTACGACGACAACGGCGACGTCGACGACGACGACGACGGCGACACCGACGACGACGACGACGACGACGACGACAACGATGACGACGCCGACGACGACGGCGACGACGTCGCCGACGACGAGGGCGAAGACGGCGACGACGACGAAACCGACGACGACGACGACACCGAAGACGACGACGACGACGACGACGACGACGTCGCCAACGATGACTACGCCGACGACGAGGGAGGAGGGAGGACGACGACGGCGACAACGACGACAACGACGAGGGAGGAGAGAGGACGGCGACGACCTGAACGACGAAGAAGGAAGGAGGACGGCGACGCCAACGACGACAACGACGAGGGAGGAGGGAAGGCGACGACGACGACGACGACGAGGGACGACGACGAGACGCCGACGACGGACGACGACGACGACGACAACGACGACGACGACGACGACGACGACGAGGGAGGAAGAAGGACGACCGCGGCGACAACGACGGAAACGACGACGCCAGAGAGGACGACGACAACGACGACGAGGAAAGACAGAGGACGACGGCAGCGACGACGACGACGACGACGAGGGAGGAGGGAGGACGGCGACGACGACGACGTCGCAAGAGCGCGCGTGTAAGCTTTTTTAGAATACCAGTGTTGCGAAACCCTGCGTTTCTGTATTTGGTTTGGTAACTCGATTTCGAAATCCTTCCGGAATCGGAAGTGTTTGAAGATTCCGGCATGCGCGCGCGAGGACGCGCGCGTGTGCACTTCGTCCTATTTGTTGCAAGGAACTAATGATTTTTGACAAGCGAGTGTGCGCGCATGCTTTTTCTGCAGAGGATGACGGGGGGGGTCGATACCGGTTTGGCTGGGACTGTATGAATTCACAAGGAAAATGGACGAGCGTGCAAAAAAAATAAAATCACAATACCCCAGGGGGGATCGTTAACTCCGGGGGGGTAGAGTCTATTCTTCTTTTCGAAAAGAGAATCTATGTCGTGCAAGCTATGTTGTGCAAGCTGCCTGGTGCAATTGACAATTGGTGCCTTTAGATCAACGAGAGCGTGCGCATAGTATTAGGTGTCAGGGATGGGGGGGGCGGGGGTCGCACCTGGATCGGCTGAGATGGCATGATTTCATACGGGAAATGATCGATGGGGCAGAAGCATCTTCAAATTATACATCCCCAGCGAGACGGTAACCACGGGCGGGTAGATCCTGATACTTTTTAGAACGGACAACAACTGTGGTGCACGCTATGTGGTGCAGTATGTGTGGTGTACGCTATGTGGTGCGACATAGGTTAAGCAATCTACGTGGTGCAAGCGATGTGGTGCACTTGTGGTTGTGCAAGCTACGTGGTGAAATATAGGTGGTGCATCTCATGTGATACAGTATATGTAATGCCATATAGTTGGTGCAATCTGCGTGGCGCAAGTCACCCATGCACGCTGTGAGTTGTCAACCCCACTGCTGTCGCAATCGTCTCATCCGCCTGCCCGCAATTTGGATTGCAAATCCCTTGTGACGGCGATTGCGATGAGTGTTTGGCGTTGGTTGGTGCTTGTCTGCGGCCGCGCTAACCCACGCATGCTCGCGCGCGCAACGACCAGCCAGTGTGGCGCGAACGACGCGGCCGCGCTGGCGCTGACCGCTGGGCACCTCCAACGGGCACTTCAGTGCGAGTCGGTGACTTGGGCGGGCGCGGTATCATGGCGACGCCGTTAACGGTAGACACGATGATGAGAGTTGTGATGATGGTGACGATGGTGGCGATGACGACGGCAAGGCCAATGGCGGCGCCGATGTTGATCACGCCCGCCGATAACGATGACGATGTCCTCGCGTCGGTGATGATGGTTTTGGAAGGAGTTCGACATGCGCGCGCGGCCGACGCGCGCGAGTGGCCCGCGTGGAATTATTTGACACGGGTCGTACCCCCCCGGCACGCACGCAAGGACGTCCGGATGAGTGCGACATGCGACGCGAGGGCCCCGCGTGGCACAAGCTGGTGACAATGTTCAAGAACCGATGGCTTCTGAATAATGCGCAAGATCGCGCGCGCAGGCTGCTTTGAAAAATGGCGTTGCAAAAAAACAGGTTTGTTTAATATGTGTCGGAACACTCGATTTTGAATCATATCCGAAACCTACGGTTTTTGAAGGATGTGGGCATGCGCGCGCGACGACGCGCGAGTGCGCACTTCGTCCCACTTGTTGCAAGGGATTCTTGCGACAGAACGCGCGCAAGCGCGTTCGAGCAGTGTGACATGCGCACGCGAAAAGCCCGGTTAATAGCATAGTATGAACATGTTGCAGAACCTGTGATTTTCGTAAAGATATGCAAGAGCGCGAGCGCCAGCTCTTTTTGGAACGTCCTTGTTGCGAAGATGTGTTTTAATATGTGCTCGGGCCACTCGATTTTGAATTCTTCTCGAAACCTCCGGCTTTTGAAAGATGTCGGCACACGCGCCCGACGACGCGCGCGTGCAATTCGCCGTTTTGTTGCAAGGGGTTCTTGAAAACTGATCATGTTTGAGAAACGAATATGCGCACATAGTGTTGTTTGCGGGGAACGAGAGGGGGGGGGCGATATCGACTGGCTGGGATGGTACGAATTCAGACTCAGGGTGGACAATGGGACAGACTTGCATGAAAATTGCAACACGAAAACGGGAGCGGTTCAATCCGGGGGGAGGGTAGACTTTTAAACACTCTATGTGGTGTAAGCTATGTGGTGCAACAGATGTGATGGAAGCTACGTGGTGCAATACAATGCTTTGAAATGCAACGACGCAAAGCAATACAAAGCAACGCAAAGCAATGCAGAGCAATGTAAAGCAACGCAAAAGCAATGCCATCCAATGCAAAGCAATGCAAAGCAATGTTACGCAACGCAAGGCAATGCAAAGCAATGCGAAGTAATGCGAGGCGATGCGACGCAATGCGAAGCAAAGCGAAGCTATGCAAAGCGGGCGGCGACGAGGCGGCGGGCGGCGAAGAGGCGGCGACGGCGACCACATGGCGGCCAGAGCGGCCAGCAGGCCCAGGCGACGGGCGGTGACGAGCGGCAACGAGGCGGCGACGGCGACCATACGGCGACCAGAGCGGCCCGCAGGCCCAGTTCCCTGGAAAAGAAATAAGAATCCCCAAATGCAAGCACTGTTCGGGGAGGGGGAGAAAAAAAACAAAAACAAAACAAAAAACGTACATGAACTAAGTTCTGGAGGTCCCCGAAGACTTCCGCGATTGGCGCAGGACCCCCCCTGGCGGCCCCTCCTGCGCCGTGCCTGGCGCGCCTCGCGCGCCAGGGGCGGGGGTAGCAACGAGCCAAGCCAGTCCACGCGGACCTCCGAAAGTCCCTTGGGCGAGCAACGACATATGTACATGTACGCCATCCGCGGTCTTGCCTGCACGAACGTCCGCGTTGACACGCACTCCAGGGGAGGCTAACCGCGTACGTGTACAGATGTTGCTGGCCTCTCGTTTTCTCTTCCTGAATTTTGGCAGCACCCGGTCCAGGTCGGTCTCCACCTCGGACTGGTCGACGGTGAAGACGCCCGCCAGCCCAGAGCCACAAGACTCCTGGGGGGACAAGGCACCGACACCGCTGCTGTTAGGCCGGGCCTGTCCCTCTACAGGAGGAAGATTCAAAACTTGTCCAAAAATAGTCTGGGGACGATGTTTGAACATTGCTCGGCCATCTTTAATGATTTGTTGGCTATGCTTCGTTTCCCAGACACCGCTACTCCCTGGGCCTCTTCCTCGACGCATCCTGGCCAGAGTCTCGAGGAGAATCCAGCCGAGGCGGCGATGGCCCTCCAGGACCACCGCGCTGCGCATACCCCCCTCCCTTGCGGCGCGGAGCGCGCCAGGGGCGGCGGCGGCGGCGCCTGGGTTAGGTCGGGCGTGTCCCCCTACAGGTGGATTTGAGGACAACAAATATAAATTTGCCTGGCGAAGGACCCGACCATATGCAGTTGTAAATACTGGCGCTGTTAGTATCGCCTTCGGTGGATCTCCTTATGAGGCCACGAAGCGCGTGAAGAGTTCCGAAATGGGGCAGGGCGGAGCTCCCAATGGGGCCACCAAACGTTTGAGGGGTGTGCCACAATGGGGCGGCGACGCCATGCGGACTGCACTGGGACCTTACGTGGAGCTCCCTATGGGACCCCGAAGCGTGTGAGGGGTGTGCCAAAATGGGGCGGCGCCGCCATGCGGACTGCGCCACTGGGACCTCAGGTGGAGCTCCCTGTGGGGCCACGAAACATGTGAGGGGTGTGCCAAAATGGGGCGGCGCCGCCATGCGGACTGCGCCACTGGGACCTTATGTGGAGCTCCCTATGGGGCCACGAAGCACATGAGGGGTGTGCCAAAGTGAGGGGGTGACGAGAGGAGGAAGGAGAGGGAGGAGGAGGAGAGAGGAGAGGAGAGGAGAGGAGAGGAGAGGAGAGGAGAGGAGAGGAGAGGAGAGGAGAGGAGAGGAGAGGAGAGGAGAGGAGAGGAGAGGAGATAGGAGAGGAGAGGAGAGGAGAGGAGAGGAACGCGGGGACCCTCTCTTCAAAACGAGGACCCAACACCACAGGATGGTTGGAAATTGATATATATATATATATAACATATATATGCACAGACATATATACATACACCAAAAAAACACATCTACTTGATGTTTCACAGTTTGCCTATGTTGCACAACCAAATGTTAATATTCAAATAGAAATAAGTATTTCTTATACACGAATACAGATTATTTGTCATTGCGTATATTTTAAATCTTTCTTGCAATAACCAAAAAACTAACATGTTTTGCCATCTTTGAATATTCCTCCTGTAGAGGGACACGCCCGATTTCACGACTTCAGGCGCGCGGAGCGCGCCAGGGGCGGCGGCGGAGGCGCCGCCAGGGGGGCCCCTAGCGCAGATCCAAGGAATCCGCGCGGAGCTCCACAAGTTTATGCCTGTGCAGTGCTGCTCCTTCTCCAGGCGAGGGCCCCCCAGGACCAGCAGCGGTATCGGTGCCTCTTCCTACCCTGAACTCCGAGGCCGCAGCCACGGCGCCGCAGTCGCCAGGCTGCACCGCCGCTGCACGGCCGACGACCTCGGCGCCCACGGCCGACGCAGCGGCGCTGGAGGCGCCTGCGGGGGGCTGCGGCTGCCGTCTGGGCGGCGCCGGCGCCGGCGCCGCACTCATCGCTGGCGCCCGGGGGGGGGGTGACCGGCCTCCCCTGGAGGGGGGAAGACAGCGGGAGCCATGGCCAAGGCTGAGCGTGGCAACGTCGTGCCGATCTCGGTCACCGCCGCCCTTGGTGAGCGTCACTTCGTGGATCATCCTCGCGCACAGGCGACGGCCGACCTTGGTGAGCGTCACTTCGGGGATCATCCTCGCGCACAGGCGACGGCCGACCCTGGTCAGCGCCACTTCGTGGATCATCCTCGCGAACAGGCGACGGCCGACATGGGCCAAGACAAAGATCGTCATCGACGAGATCCTGCGGCAGCTTGGTCATGGTCCCCGGGCTGCTTCCTGACTACCTACCAGACCACCCCAGCCCAACCCGAAGACCCGAATTTGACCCGAACTTCGGGTTGGGGAGGGGGTACGGGTTCCATGTGTTCTTTCAACGCTCCCCGACCCCCCCTCCCCCACTGGAAATGGAGGTTGGGTTGGGTTGTGGTGGTTTTTGGTGGGTGGTGATTTCCTCGATCTCCACGGACTCAGCTGGCGCACCGACGTGGTCGGAGCGGCCGGCGCTTGTCGCCGCGCCGGGCCCCCCTATACCTCGGAGGCCGCCGCCGGGACTCATGGGGCCGTCGAGCAAGAAGAAAACAGTGCTCGGGATGGGAAGCTGGCCCCAGGGAATGTAGACGAGCGCGTTCCACTGCTCGCAAAGTGACTACTCGCACATGGCCTGGATCCCCCGCGGAGGATCTACGAGACATGACGTCAAAGCAGACATGTGTTTTTCGGACGTTTGCGAGTAGGCACTTTGCGAGTAGCGGAACGCGCTCGGTGAGAATGGGTCGGGAGGCCCTGGAGGCCCCTGGAGGCCGGCTTCGGGCCCCGGGGCCGTCCACAAGACGGTTCAGGACGGAAGGCCTGCCCCGACGAAGGGGTCGAGAGGTCTGAGGGCCCACCTGGATCACCGCCAGGGGGGGGCGCTCAGGGGATGAGGGGTTGCAAGCGGATGCCAGACTGGGTCAGATCTGGCCCAAACCAGCTCTTATCTTTGTCTGTTTTTGTTGGTTCATACGTGCCCTAAGTGGCCTCGAGGGGAGGCGATGACTCCGCGAAGTGGGCGGAGCCCACTCAGCCCGCATCTTCACGCTCAGCCCTTCAGCCACTCGGGGCAGCTGCAACCCACGTATACGCTAGGATAGGCCGGATATAACCCACCTCAGCATCCACTTGTACAGTGCGGGCGCGGCCGCAAGAAACCCTCGCAAGAAACCCAACCCTGAGAACCCGTGCGCGAGGTGCACCTGAGGGGAAACCTGGAGCACCCTGAACGCAGCAGCTCCTTCAACGGCCGCGGGAAGTCAACGCGCAGCGCGCGGAGCAAAGAAACCCAGGATACCCTGACGAAAAGTAGATGGTTTCTTGATGCGCGCCCCCACTTGTGCCCACCCTGCGGTCAGGAGCTGTTGCTTGGCGTGTCGCGGCGGCGGCGGCCCCGCGACACGCTGCGCCTTGCGCGCGGATGGCCTGCTTGTCGCTCCGCCCCACGGGGCGGGAGGCGTGGCCAGCGCGTCGCGCCGAAGCGTGGGGGGCCAGAGCCCGTGGGGCGCCACGCACAGCAGAAGGTCCTGTCCGCATCCTGTCCGCCTGCCCTCCTGCAGGCGGATGTTGGAGGAAGAAATTAAAAAATAGTAAACAAATATTCAAAAATAGTCCACAGGTGCTCAAAAAATCGTCACCATCCTATGTTTTGCCTATTTGGGAATATTCCTCCTGTTGGGAGACATGCCCGACTTAACCTTAGCAACCGCTGCGATGATCGCCAACTACGCACCGGAAAAGCCGCAGCGCCAGCTGTGTCCAGCCTCAGCGCGCTCTTACCGCAAGGCGCGGCGCGGCGCGGGGGGGGGGGCCGAGGGCCGCCACTGCCGCTCGGTGGGTGCCCGAGCCGAGCGGCTGACGAGGGGGATGAAGAGGGCAGTCGAAGGGGCTCGGGAAACTATGAGCCCGCACCGCCGTCAACTCGCCGCCCGCATCCTCGTCCTCGCCCCCGCCGTCGGCGTCGTCGCCTCGCTGGCAGACTCCTTCTCCTCCGTCTCCTCCTCCTTCTCCTTCTCCTCCTTCTCCTCCTCCTCATCCTGCCCCTCCCCCTCCCCTCCTCCTCCCCCTCTCAGACCATCGATCCCCCATCCCCGATCCCCCCTCACATGTTTACGTCTCGCTTCCACCTGCGCCGCCCTCCGCCAAGCTTTCGCCAGCTTCCGCTGGCCGGCCCACTGCCGTTTTGCTTCTGCTGGCTTCCGACGGCCTGGCGCGCCGAAGGCGAGACCTTCCTGGAGCGCGCCAGGGGAGCGGCGGGGCGCTGCGGGGCGCCGTGCGGCTCACCATGGCGTTGGGTGTTGCTTCTGTCGACTGTAGCTCTGCTGCTTTTCCTGAACGTGCTGCTCGGCATCCGCCCCAGCGACTGGGGTGGCTTCAGCTTCCATCCCTTGGGCGCACGCCTGCATGTCACGGCGGGGTACACACATTCAGTGTCATTGTGTTCGTGCCGTGTTTTAGTGTTGTCATCCTCCTCACCATCGCCATCAAGAGCATCAGCATCAGAAGCAACATCAGCACCATCAGCATCAGCATCAACATCAGCAGCAGCAGCATCACCATCATCCTCATCAGCATAATCATCAGATTGATCATCATCAGCTTCTTCTTCATCAGCATCAGCATCGTCACCATCAGCATTCTAATCACCATCATCATCACCATCATCAGCATCAGCAGCACCATCATCACCATCATCATCATATTTGTATCACCATCAGCAGAAACATCAGCAGCATCAGCAGCATCATCATCAGCATCATCAACAGCATCACCATCATCATCAGCAGTATAATTGGCATGATCATCATCATCAGCATCATCATCATCATCATTATCATCATCATCGGTATCATCAGCAGCAGCATCAATATCAGCATCATCATCGTCAGCATCAGTATCATCAGCATCATGAGTATCGTCATCATCACCAAACGTATCGGCTACAGCATCATCATCATTAACAGCAGCATCACTACTATCATCATCATAAGCAACAACAGCATCATCGCACTCATCATCACCAGCATGACCGTCACCAGCATTAGCATCACCATCACCAACATCGGCATCAGCATCATCATCAGCAGCATCATCATCAGCACCATCAACATCAGCACGAGCATCATCATCAGCATCATCACCATCACTATCATCGGTATCATCGTTGTCGTCTGCAACGTCACCAGCAGCATCACTAGCGTCGTCATCATAATCAGCAGCATCAGCACAATGACCATCATATTCATCATCAGCAGCATCATCATCATGATCACCATCATCACAAACATCGCCATCGTCATCATCGTTCTAAGTGTTGCCACCATCATCATCATCAGATCAGCATCGCCATCGCTATCAACAACAGCATAAGCTGCATCCTCATCAGCAGCATCATACCCATCATCATCCTCAGCAGCAGCATCATTTTCATCATCAACAGCATCACCATCATCGTCATCATCACCATAATCATCTTCATCATAAACAGCATCATCATCAGCATCTTCATCACCGCCGTCATCTTCAACACCAGCATCACCACCAGCCGCAGAAGCAGCAGAATCCCCGATCCCGCCTTCCTCAACCTCGCCCTCTTCCTTCTCTTCCTCCCCCCCCCCCGGCGCCACATCCTTCCCGTACCCCTCCTCCATCTCATTCGCCCTTCTCGTCCTCCGCATCCTTCTCATAGTCCTACGCCTACTACTTCTCTTCCCTACTCCTCCTCGTACGCGTTCTCGTCCCGATCCGTCGCATCCTCCTCTGTCGCTTCGTCCTGCTCCGTCGTCCCCCTCTTCCTCCTCATCCTTATCGTCGTCGTCATCATCATCATCATCATCAGCAGCAACAGCGACGCAGCATCAGCAGCAACCTCTCCCTCAACACCATGCCGCTTAGCATCCTCATCCGTGGCGTCGTCCTCCTCCTCACTATCCTCATCAGCATCCCCACAACCATCTCCATTCCGCATGCCCCATACACACATGTTAATCATCACCGCCACCACCACTACAATCATCATTATCCGATTCATTATCGGGACCCGCATCATCATAACCATCGTCGTCATCAACATCAAAGCATCATCATCCGCAGCAGCAGCATCAGCATCAGCATCAGCATCAGCATCATCAGGAGCAGCAGCCGCAGCAGCCGCGGCAACAGCACTATCGTCATCAGCACCATCATAATACTCAACACCATCATCATCGCCAGCAGAATCAGCATCATGATGATGATGATCATCCTCATCATCGCCATCATCATCATCAGCATCATCAGCATCAGCAGCATCATCAACACCATCATCAGCATCATCATCATCGAAAGCATCCAAACCATCTTCATGATCCCCACCATCATCATCACCATCATCCTTGACAGTATCAGCATCGTCAACATCATCAGTATCATCATCAGCACCGCCGTCTGCATCAACATCACTATCACCATCAGGAATAATCATTGTCAGCATTATTATCAGCATCACCATCAATCATCAAGAGGATCATCAGCATCAGCATCAGGATCATCAGCATTATCCTCATCCGCCTACTCCTCCTCATCATCATCATCGTCATCATCATAATCGTCGTCGTCATCAGTATCATCATCAGCATCAGCAGAATCAGCATCCACATCATCACATGTATCATCACAGTAGCCAGCATCCGCCTCGAAATCCTCACCAGCATCGCCTTTGCATCATCCCCCACGCCACACTCATGTCGCAATCGGCGTCGTCGTTATCATCGTCAGTATCACCACCACCACCACCATCACCGCAACCACCACGTTTATCATCATCAGCATCATCAGCATTACCATCGTCAACAGCATCATCAGTCTGATTATCAGCAGCATCATCCTTCTCTTCTGCCCCATATGTATCATCATCCTCATCACCATCACCACCACCACCACCACCATCATCATCATCATCATCATCATCATCATCATCATCATCATCATCATCATCATTATCAGCATCATCCTGTTCCTCCTTCACCCTTCCCCGCGCTCCTCAGCCCCCCTAATCCCTTCCCTCCCCTGTCCCTCCACAATTACACAATATGAATACTTCTCTCCTCTCCCCTGGCTGTGTCCGGCGAGTCTCCCGCTCTCTCTCCGTTGTGTCTTTTAACACAGTATTTCATTGCTTGGTTTTTCCTGAGTTTTTTCCATATAGTCGTTTCCGGTTCTTCCACAATGGTGCTCCCGCTGCAGCGCCGCCCTCATTTCCGCGCTTCGGCCATTCAAAATTCAAAATCGTGCTCCCGCTGCAGCGCTGGCCTCGTTCCCGCTGGTCTCCCTGGGCTCCCAGTGCCCTGGGGAGCCCAGGGATACTTGAAGGGGGTTCGGGGAACACAAGCAGCGTGTCGAAAGGAGGGGCGAGGCTTCAAAAATTACAGTACCCCTACCGGATGGCACTTGGCATTCGAAAGCGCCCTCATCGGGCAGGCACGGTTGCGGAGGACATGGAACCGGCATTCTGGACAGGCCCTGACCTCTCGTAGACGAGCCACTTACCCTCCAAGGCGTTCGGTGCCATGCCACGGCATGCAATGCGATGCTGTGTTGTGCACCGCTGTGCGATGTCATGCTTCGCGTTGCTTTGCTGTGTGATGCACTGCTTCACTATGCAATGCCACGCCATGCTATGGCATGCTGTGATCTGCTGTGCTCTTCTACGCCATGATTTCCCATCCGTCGCGTACCCTCTTTGGATGATTGCGCTGCTCGACATCCGACTGTGCGAACAGGTAGGAGATCTACGCCGTGGTAAGGGATGGGAGGGAGGGGTAGGACGTCAGATGTGACGCTAGCGCACCTAGCTTGCCCCTCCCCCCCTCCCCTCCTCCCTTCCCCCAATCACCACCCCTCCCCTCCCCCATCCCCCTCCCCCTCCCCCCCTCCCCCTCGCCCTCCCCCTCCCCCCCTAGTTTGTCCCTCCCTCCTCACCTCCCCCTAGTTTGTCCTCCCACCTTCCCCTCCTCGCTTTCCCCCACACCCCTCCCCCTCCCGCCAACCCTTCTCCCACGCCCCCCTCCTCCTCGTCGAAGGGGCGGTCCTGAGCAGCCTCAGGTGGTCGTGCTTGAAGATGCGGACCCTGCAACCGGGGGCCCCCCACCCCGCAGGCAGCACGTGCAGTCCAGGCAAGGGCCCGCGGACGAGCGAGTGGCGCGGCGGCTGATGACGACGATAGGAGTGACAGGCCATCATCCACGCCCACAGCAGCATAACCATCATCATTATCAGAATCCCAATCCTCGTCGACCTTCATCATGAGCATCAGCATCAGCATAACCATCAACATCATCAGCACCAATACCAGAATTACCAGCATCAACAGCATCGTCCTCACCCACTCCCTCCTCATCCCTCCTCATCCCCAGCACATGTTGATAGTATGCCTCCTCCCGCTGTTCAATCTACTGACCCTGCTATTCCAAAACATGTCCTGGCTCGCCTCCCCCCCCACCCACCCACCCACCCACCCACCTTTCTCCCCTGCTCGGCCCCCCCCCCATCAAGCTCATCCTCCTCCTCCTCCTCCTCCTCCTCCTCCTCCTCCTCCTCCTCCTCCTCCTCCTCCTCCTCCTCCTCCTCCCCATCCCAGGTGGCTCCGCGGCGAGGCCCCGTAGCCGTGCTGCCCCCTCGGCGACGCGCGGCACGTGCCATCGCAGATCGGCCCTGACGCCGCGTCGCGAATGCCCTGCGGTGGCGCGTGAGTATGCAACAGGCTGTGCAATGGTGTGGGCCCAACGGAGACGGAGAGAGGCCCCCCAAGCTCAGCCGCAGCCGCCGACGAGCTGCACGCAGACTCCGCCTGGCCACCTGCCGCCAGGCCGAGCTTGACTGGGCGGTCCAGCACCAGCCGCCCTGGCAATCCTGGTCGGGCCTCCCGTGGACGGAGATCTAGGAGGAGGAAGGGCAGTGGCAACCTCACGAAGAACGACCCTGTGCGTGCGAGAAGGACAGGCAATGGCAGCTTCAAGAGGGACCAGGCCAGTACGAGAAATACGCGAAGAACGAGCCCCACGCAAGCAGCTACAGTGCGAAGGCGCTGAACAGCGGGCAGGCGAAGGACGAGCCCAACGTCGTCAGCCATAACTCGGGGACGACCGACCAACAGCCGCCGTGAGCGCAAGCAGGAAGGAGGCTAAGGACGAGCCCAATGTCATCTGCTACTACTTGACGCCTTCTGGTGGATAGTGGATTGGTGCTGGGACCAGGGCAGCACGCCCGACGTCGGCCTCGCGGCGTGCGAGGAAGGCGAGCAGCGACAGCGGGCTCTGGCACTGATCCAGGAAAGAGGCGAGGTGAAGGTAGAGCCAGACGTCATCAGCCACAGCGACAGGAGCGCCGGGGACAAGCCGAAGCAGACGGCCCTGGCACAACCATACGCGAAGAGGGAGACGACGCTGGAGCCCGATCTAGCTAAGTAGTCGAAGCTGCAGCTCCGCGATGAGGAAGGCGAAGCTGGAGCCCGACGTACTGCACTCGACGACCTGGCGGAGACGAAGTTGAAGCCCAACTGAGCTATCTACCCCTCGACGCCCCTCGTCGCCACGGCTGGACCAGGGAAGGCGGGTGAGGCGAAGAGAGAGCCCAACGTGACCAGCTACAGCGCAGTGCTCAGGGTATGTGAGAAGCGGCATGTGAAGCTGGAGCCCGATATCACTAGCAATTTCACTGGGGTTCGGGCATACGAGACGGACTGCGAGAGGGCGATTGAGGCGACCATGGAGCACGACGCCACCGTGGCCACGGCCGCCGCGTCCACCGAGGAGGCCGTCGAGGAGCTCCTGGTCCGCTTGGCCACTCACGGCGGCGTCGAGATGGTAGTCGTGGTGCGCCTGTTCGAGGACATCGACCTCGACCCGGTGTGCAGCTACCTGAAAGTGCGCCGCTTCAGGTGCGCATTCTGCCTGGAGGCCGAACGCCTCGTCCATCTGAGCGAGAAGGGGGACCAAGAGGAGGAGTGCGACTCGGGCGGGCGAGACAGCGCGGGCGAGCTGCGCAAGAAGACGGGCAGTGGCAGCCTCAAGAAGGGGCGGACTGCGCGTGCGAGAAAGGAGGGCAGCGGCAGCCTCAAAAGGAAAACGACGGGCGGTGGCAGCCACAAGAAGAACGCGTGTGAGAAGACCCCGCCGGCCCTGCGGGCACAGCTGCGAGGAGGACCTGGCCGGGCGCATGCGTATTTGGCCAGGGAGGAAGCTGCAGCCCCCTGCGTACCCGAGGCCGCGGGAGAGGGCGAGCCTCGGTCGCTCTCCTCGTCCCCCTGCGGGAGAGGGCCGAGGCCGCACACCCGCTGAGCGCGCGCGAGGCGCACGCGCGAGGCGGGCAGCCACGACGTGGCGGCGGGAAAGGGCTGGAATGGGCTCATCCTCCTCATCCCGCTCCTCCCACATCCCACCCGCCCTCCATACTCATTATGGCTTGCATCATCGACCTCACGTCCTTTCCCGTCCCCTGCATCCTCCCTTCCCCCTCTTCCTCCCACCCCACTGTCCCGCTCACTCCATCCTCCTCCGCCTCCCGTCTCTCCTGGTCCTCCTCCTCCTCCTCCGCCTCCTCCTCCTCCACCTTCACCTCCACCTCCTCCTCCACCTCCTCCTCCTCCTCCTCCTTCTCCTCCTCCTCCTCCGCCTCCTCCAGCTCCTCCAGCACGCTGAGCGCCGCGCCGCTTCAGTGCTCGGCCGCCCGGCCCGACCACGGCGATCCAGAAGGGGAGCCTGTGCGTGTCTATGTGGAGGCCTGCCGCTGGCGGGGGGAGGGGCGAAGAAGAGAAAGGAAAAGGGCATGAAGATAATGCGGATGCAAATTGGGAAGGACATGTACATGGGGATGTGGATGAGGAGGATCAGGATGAGGGAGGGACGAAGAAGAAGAAGAAGGAAAAGGGCATGAAGATAATGCGGACGAAAATTGGGAAGAAAATGAACCTGGGGATGAGGATGAGGAGGGGAAGGGCCGGGATGAGAACGTGATGCTGGTGATGGTGACGGTGATGGCGTTGGCGATGGAAATTCGCACGAAGGTGATCATGATCATCTGTATGGCCATGATGAACCTAACGATCATGATGGGCATGGTGGGCATGATAATCATGATGGTCATGGGCCTGGTGATGGAACTTGCGATGGAAAGGATTATAACGCTCCTGGCGCTGCTGATGCTGATGGTGATGACGGTACTGGTGATGGTGTTGATGATCCGGATGGCGATGGTGATGATGGTGGTGATGACGATGTCTATGAGTATGGTGATGATGATGATGACGATGATGCTGGTGATGATGAGGACGATGATGATGATGATGATGATGATGATGATGATGATGATGATGATGATGATGATGATGATGATGGCGACGACGATCATGATGATGATGATGGCGACAATGATGGTGATGGTGATGGTGATGGTGATGGTGATGGTGATGGTGATGGTGATGGTGATGGTGATGGTGATGGTGATGGTGATGGTGATGGTGATGGTGATGTGTGATGGTGATGGTGATGGTGATGGTGATGGTGGTGTTGATGATGGCGATACTGAGGATAGTGGTGATGATGGCGATGACGACGATAAGTATGATGATGATAGTGAAAATGATTAGGATGAGAATGATGCCGATGGCGATGGTGATGATAGTGATGACGATATGATGGTGACAATGAAGATGATGATGATGCTGGTCATGATGATGGTGATGGTGATGGTCATGATGATGGTGATAATGGTGGTGATGATGGTGGTGAAAAATATGACGATGATGATGATGACGATGATGATGGTGGTGATGATGATGATGAGAATGACGGCGACGATGACGATGATGATTACGAATCGAAGCCCCAGGCGCGGGCGTCGGCGATGCGGCGCGCGGCGGCCTGGCGCAGGGGCCGCACCCACTCTCAGGAGCGGCGCGGGCTGCCCGCGACGCAGGGCGCTTCGCGGCCGAGCGCTTGACGCGGAGCGCACCTGTCCTCGAACGGGCGCGCGGAGCAAAGCCACCAAGATTGTGCCGACCCTCACGTGCCCCCTCGCGCGGGCCGCCCCAGCGGTGGACGGCGCGCCGCCCCCGCCGCGCAGACCTGGAGGTGAGGTCGTCGGGGCGGCGCGCAGGGGGCCGAGGGTCGGCAGCTTCGACCTCGGCGGGCGCCCTTCCTGCCTGCGACGCCGGGCGCGCCAGGCTCGGCCCGAATGGCCCTGCACATGTTGGCTAGGCCGTGGGCGACCCCCGCGCGGGCGCAGCACCGCGCGGGGCGTCGTCCGACGATCGCGGCCCAGCTGCACTGGGGCAGCGCGGCGCCCCCCGCGAGACTCGCAGGCGCCGCTTCCCGCAAGCGCCGCATGTGCTTGCGGTCCGCGAAGGCCTGCGCCATTTCAGCCCTGGCTGCGGCGAGTTCGCAGTCGCTGCGAAGCCGAACCCGCATTCGACGCAATGCGGCGTCGTTGCGGGCTGAGCGGAGCGCCGAGAGCTCGACCCGTCCGCGGCCAACGGCGTTCTGCAGCTCGGCGGCGGACTTGTTGGGGCGAGTCACCAAAGCCGAGACTTGGCCGCCGCGGCCCTGACTCGGCTGGCCAGGTCGAGCCGCTGGCGGACCCGCGTCGGGAAGGGCGCGGTGGCGCGCCAGCCCTCACTCCGCAGCGGACACGCGAGACGTCGCAGCTTCGACAAGCGACTGAAGGGGCTGAGCGTGGCCGACGGGCCCAGAGCACTTTGGGGCGCGGCCCGCAGGAGCATGGACTCCGCGTCGCGCAACTCCTTCCACCGCTTGGCGCGCGCCTCGGCGGCGGCGGGCCCAAAGCCTGGCGCGGCCTTATCGGGGTGGCACGTCGCAGACGGCCTGCGGAGGGCTCCCTGGACGGCGGCCGACCCCGCGGCACCTCCGACGCCGAGGGCTTTGCGGGCACGTTCCAGGCGCGCGGTGCGCTGGAACTCCCGCGGTTGCGCGACCGCGCGGCCCGCGGCGCGTCGCCCGCAGAGGACTTCACCCGCCCCAACCAGCGCCGAGGGAGCGAGGGCGCACGCCCAGCCGCGCGGGCGCGAAACCAACTGGCGAAGAAGAGGCTGCAGCAGAACCAGCTCCTACCTCGCCAGCACTGGTCACGTCGCTGTGCTGGGGGGACCGTGCGTTCCTGGGCGCGCGCGGGCCTCGCGCCGCGTCGGGCGCGTCAGCGCCTCCGTCGGCGCCAGGGGCCTCAGGCGCTGGCCGCTCCAGCACTACTACTACTACTACTACTACTACTACTACTACTACTACTACTACTACTACTACTACTACTACTACTACTACTACTACTACTACTACTACTAACTATTACTACTACCACTACTACTGCTACTACTACTACGACGAGTACTACTACTACTACTACTACCACTACGACTACT